>OZ059902.1:21666017-21941017 GCA_964057215.1 Oscheius myriophilus
GGTTTTAGAAGTTGAAGCCCATCTTGTGAGAACTATGAGTGAAACGCCAAACTCGAATACGGAGTTTCTTTTGAGAAAGGTAGCTCAAAGAAAGTTCAGCCTGAGGGAAAGCTAGGATTCTGGAACTATGAACAGCAAAAGCATCAAATGCGGCGAAATTACTAATACCAAGGAGTGGAATATTTAGAAGGTACACAAGAAACAAGACACATGTTCGCAAACCCCACCACACAAACTAATACATTTATGACGACATTTACTCGGTTTTGCTTCCACTAGGGGTTGTACTCGATGGGGAGGTTCTTCCTGCGGACCATGCCGTCTCCCTGGAACCACTCGCGGCGGAACTGCTTGGCAGCGCCATCAGGAGTGTTGGTCCACTCGACCGTGATGCGGTCGTTGTTGGTGTCCTCCTGTCCGAAGGCGAACGCGTCGCAGGACACAGCCATGAGGATGGCCTCCTTGGGGTCGAGGACACCGCAACCGGGGTCGACTCCGAGACGCTTCATGTTGGTGGTCTTGATGGCCCAGCCGATGCGGCGGGCGGAGGCGTTGATGATCTGAAGACCAGGGGGTTAGCGAGGCTTCAGAACACACGAAACCTTGATGTGGTAAGTGTGTTTGTCGTCGTAGGGCGCGTTGAAGACGATCTTGGTACCCGGCTGGGTGGTGATGTCTCCAGGAGGAACAGACTGAGCCATGATGAATGGGATGCTGTAGTGGCTGGGAGCAGGGATTATATGGAAGAAATGGCGCATGCTAATGGAACACAAAAATGAAATAGAACAGAGAATATGAGAGGCGAGACCATGTAGCATTATGTTAATGAAGGAAAGACGATTCTAGAAGTAAGCAAATGAAGGGTGGAGAAGAAATAGCGTGAGCGGCGTGGAGGGTGCAGAAAACGTAGCGGACGGTTACGGTAGTCTAATCACTGATGGACGGTTCTAGAAATGGAAATAGTATGGTGCATTAGGAGAGGTCAGAGTTTGTAGCGTTACGCTAATGATTGAAAAACGGAAAGCCACGGGCATAGTCCTTGTCAACTTGGGAAAAAGCCTCGGCCCGGCCCGCTTGGGCTTTTCTACTCGGACAACCTAGTCAAACTGTCACCCACGCGACCAAGGTTCGATCCCGGTCGTGACACTTTCTTTTTGCTAACTCATAATTAGTTGTAATAGAAGTACTATAAAAGTGTTTGCGGTGTTTAAACATTTTAACGTGACGTAAAATAATTAAATAAATGATTAAAAGGAATTTAAATTTGACAAGGTTACAAACCGGGCGGAAAAGTGTAGGCTCAGCCCGGCTCGGTTTGAAAACTTGTCAAATTAAAATTTCTTTTAATCGTTATTTTAGCTCATGTTAAAATGTTTTAACCCCGTAAATTCTTTTATACATCCTACTGTTACATATTTAATAAGTTTTTCAAGTCGGCCCTTGAGAACTATGATGGTGTCTCTTCCGAAAGGCAAGGGTGAGCCATAGTTTGTAATTACAAACTTTTTATTACAAGATGGGGGTGCAGTAGAATCGAACTACAAACTTATGACCCACCCCTGCCGGAAACTGGTCTATACTCGTCGCTCAGCGAGCTTTCCTAGCCGGCAGCGGGAAACAAGCGGCTTTTTGTCTGCGTCTCCGCGACTTGCGCACTATTTCGCGCGTTAGATATGCAGGCCATCGAAACTTTAGGAAAGGTCCGTTGGCGAGGAGTATAGAAAAATTTTGATCATACCCTAAATTGACGGTTTGCTACATCCCCAGTTTGAGGGATTGATGCATAAAACATTGAGAAAGTAAGGGACACCCATTTCACTCTAAAATGCGTGAAAAAATTCGACACTGGGGGAGGTGCGCCAGAAATTTGAGTAAAACTTACGAGGAGAGGGTGCATTTTGCCATTGCTAATTTAGAGTGTCATCCGATTTACTCAATATTTTTAAACTAAATTTCCAGGTGGAGGAGAAGGAGTTCGAGGTGACCAAAGACACCCTGCCGCCCCGTGGACGCCCGATGGGAGGAGCCATCATCCCCGAGGTACACTGCATCGACGCCATGGCCAAGGACACCATTCTCGATATGGAGCATGAGGTTGGTTGAAAACGTTTGTTCGATCTACATAGACAACATTAAATAATCATTAAACAACATTAAATAACAATAGATAACATTGAAGAAATGCATAGTATTAATGTGTAATTGCAGGTCGATGAAGCTCTTTCCGATGAGGATGAAGGCGACGATGATGATGAGGAGAAGAATGAGAGCGGAGAGAGCGAGGACAAGCTGGATACCTCCTTCAAGAGAAAGCGCGAGCAGGATGATGACGAGGAGGTATTTTTTAAACCATTGCAGCAGGCCATGAAAATTGAACTACTTTACCAATTCAGCGTTTACCAATTTCTTGAGTCTAATCGTGCCGGGCGTATATAGCGAAAGGTTGATATAACCCTTTCCCGCCCCTTGAACTCTCACCCTTCACTAGTCTGCACGAAGATCTTCAAATTGTCACTCGTTCTACCAAAGTTTTTGCCTAGTACGAGCAAAAGGAAAGGAGCAGGCCGAACCTTGCGACCACTAAAACTCAAGGCGTAATATTGTGCCCGACGGCCCTACACGGCCAACAGTATGGTAAGCGCGGGAAGAGCGGAGATATGAAATTTGCTAATAAATTATTTTGGTTTATCCCCGCACTTCCCATTCTGTAGTCCCCGGCAACCATGGCAGAAGAAAATTTTGGAAACGGGCTGGCCCGAAATGTTGTTGTTGTTGTTGTTGTTGTTGTTGTTGTTGTTGATGTTGTTGTTGTTAATTTTGATTTTCACATTGAAATAAGGCATAATTTTGGTCGCGCCCGGGCCGGGCCGTGACAAATTTGGAAGCAGGCCGGCCCGGACCGGCCCGCAGCCATGATTGGTCACCGGGGTCGTGTAGGGCCGCACGAAAACCAGTTTACCAGCACGAAAATCCAGTTGTTAAGAATAGCTACTTTAAGGGTCAAATCGGGTTCTAAGGAGTTAAGGGTGGTTTCCCAAAGGGACGTTTGAACTATGTTTCGCGACAGTTCTCTCGATCTCAGAAACTTGTAAAACTTGCCACGGACCTTTAACAAAAATTGGGTAAAGCCTAAATGGCGGCACGTTGCGCAAAGGCTGGCCAAGTGGGTTCGAGAATCCCGCTTCAAAATTTCATGAGAACTCTTCTCTCATCAAGGCGGAATTTTCTATTTGAACCCGCTAATGCGACTAACTCAATTTCTGTTGGCCGGCTGTGAGTCACCTTTAATGAGAAATGAATATTCGAACCGCCATTATTACGATTTCTTTACTTTCTTTTGCAGGACGACGAAGACCTCGTTGAGAAGAGGCAGTGCATGCGTCAGGAGTTCGCCGACGACGAGGAAGAAACCGCCGGCCAGGACTACTACGCAGTGAGCGGCGACGGAGAGGACGACGAAACCACGATGGACGGTCCGGTGGATGATGAAGATGACGACGAATACGACGACATGGCTGCGATGATCGAGCGCCAGATCTCCCACGAGGAGGACTGAAATCGATTTCCCCAAAAACCCCGTTTGTTGAGCCTTTTCTCGTTGTTCCATGTTGCCCCGTTGTGTTGCTCATCTTCGTTTCCGGGTTGTTTTCTCATAAGATACTCAGCGCCGTGTGAATTTTCCAAATAAATTGTTCGGAGTGGAGGCGCGCCCCGTCGCCAATTGCAGCGCCCCATTGCTAATCGAGAGAGCAAGTGACGTCACACTTTCCTGCTTTCAGCAACCAGCTGACTGGTACCAATTCATCGCTTTGCGCTTGTTTTTTGATAGCGCTATGGCTTTAGTTTTGGGAGGAAAGCTACAAAATCGCCTTATTTTTATTATTTTCAAATAAACAAGCTATTTATTTCGAAAATATACCGTGAATCGTGGTATTTCTGTGCTTTTGGCGATTTTTCACCCTTTGAAGTCATTTATAGCAAGAAAATTGACAAACTGGCTATCATTTGATAGTGGGCAGTTGTTATAGTTTTATTTTCCCTTAAAATACCCCATAGAGCCCCGAAAACTACCCATGAATCGTTGAAAATTGGTCGTTTCGCAGATTTTTTTTCAAATTTTAACCAACTTTCAACGGAAAAGTCACTCAATCATCGATTCTTTGGTGTAATTTCAATACTTTCTTATTGTTATGGCCCCAGTTTTCCAAAAGAAATCCCACAATTCTATAAAAATTCAATTTTACTACTTTTTCGACGAAGAAGGCCCTAAAACGACCAAAATTGAGCGTAATTTTTAACCTTTTCCAGTTTTTTACCCCAGATTCCAAGAAATTGCCTTTGTTGTGCAAAATACCCGTTTATTGTGAAATTTAAGCGGTTTTGAAGGCATTTTTCCACTTTTGAAGCGATATTTTAGCGAAGAAATTTCCCATTCATCCCAATTTTTGGTCGATTTTTGCCACTTCCCGATGTTTTTTTGACCCTGTGATTCATTTTCGTGCCAATGTCAGCTTACGTAACGATTTTTTTAAAACAAAAGTTTAGAATGGACTTCGACAGAGATGGAGGAAACACCATCGTTTCCCAGATCCAGCAGAACATCAGAGATCTGAGCCAAACCGGTTAGTCACCCATTGTGTTTGTTTATTTCTTTTTCTGTGGTGAGACGTTGTGAAATTTCGGCGTTGAAATGGGGTTTGATCTTTTGATTAGTAGAATCGGTGCTTCAGACCGAAACCAGTCGATATGACAATGAGCAACAGATCCTGCATTTGAACAAATGCCAATTCTCAGTGTGCTTATTCAACACATTCACATATTTTGGCAAATCGCCAGGGCTCTTCATGACGGAACTCCTTCCCAGAGCGCTGTAGTTCTGGGCAACTAGTGTAATGCTAAATTTGATTTCTGTGTTCCTCGAGTTCAAACACTAAGATGGGAAAGGCTGTGCTTCGGATATACAGTGGCAAGAAGTGTTTTAGATGTATCTATGAAAAGTTTTGGTAGCATATAGCTGGCATCAATCCGGCAAACAAAAAGAACGAACGTTTTGGAAAATGGCGCTGTCTGTTTTCTCTTCCATGCCTTTTATATATTGCGTAACTCTGAAATAGCCAGAATATGTGGCGAGGAATCCTCTTTCTTAATAAAAAAAAGTAACCCTGGGAATGGTAACGGCCACGCGGCAGTCATGGTTCCAAAGTCTAGCCTAGTGTGACTGTAGAAACAAAAACAAAGAGGGAACCGCGCTTAAAGAATGGAAAACATCGACCGTAATTTTCGGCTGAGGCGTGGCGCCGAGCCGATTTTCTAACTTGGTGGACCATACCTGGGCAAGCCACCGCGGGGGGTCAATTTTGCGACGCCCTCTTCTATTGACGAAAGCATCGAAAATTCGCGACGGGCCTCCTTTTCTAAGAAAATCTGCCGAAACCTTAAAATTGCGACGCCCCTACCGCCGCATATGGCGGAGCTTGGCCATGTATGTGGTGGACTCACTTTATACATCGCATTTGTGATATGAGAGTCGCACAAAACGAACCCCCCTACAAGTATCGTGTTAGTGTACGGCCTAAAGCATGATATGATCGATTTTTCTAGGACGCAATGCTCGGGAAACCTTCCCTAACCTATTCCGCTCCGAGCGTTTTCTGCGTATCAACCATATACTGCCATAAACGGCGGTATATCTGTCGCAGTTTTGATTTTTCGGCTAATTTTATTAAATAAGGCGGTCCGTGGTGATTTTTGGAAACTTTTAATAATAAAGGGGGCTGGCGCAAAACTGACCCCCTGCGGTTTTTTGGCCAGGTCTACGTCAGCGTTGTCTTTTGCGACGGCCCCGTCTATTAGAAAAACTTTTTAAAATTTGCGGCGGGTCACAAAAAGTGGGTAACAAATAACGCTGTGACTCGCGGAGGTTGGTCAAGTATGTTGGTGCAGAACCACTCATTTATTTATTTCCAGTCCAAACTCTCGATGGCTTCGTCACACAGCTGTCAGACAGCTCCCAGATGGGCGAGAGGAGACGGGAAGAGTTCAACGATGTGAGTTTATTTTACATTTGTATTTATTTTTGATTTTTAGCTGGTCTCGCGAGCCCAACAGAACTCGAAGAAGACGAATCAGTTGATGAAACAGCTGGTGGAGCTGAGCAACTCGGAGGTTGGTCTCTCTCTTTCTCTGTCTCTGTCTGTCTATCTCTCTTTCTCTCTTTCTCTGTGTCTGTCTGTCTATCTCTCTTTCTCTCTTTCTCTTTCTCTGTCTCTGTCTGTCTCTCTCTCTCTCTCTCTCTCTCTCCCTCTCTCTAACCCTCTCTTTTTAGAGATCCATGCGAATTCACCGAGAGCGCCTCCAGAATGAGTACATTAGCGTACTGAACAAATTCCAAGCGGCCCAGCGCCGTGCCGCCTTGGCTGAGAAAACTAGCATGCGTCAGGTAAGGGAAAATTTGAATTTTCCATTCATTTTCCATGCTTCAGGTGCGGGAAGCGGCTGCGGCGGAGCAGGAGGAACGCTACCAGCAGGAGGAGCAGAGGTTCGGGCAGCAGGGACAACAGCTGCAGCTGCAGAGACACCAGCAGGTCAACATAGAGGAGATCAAGCACAGACAGCAGGTAAGAAAGAGAAATCATGTAAACTAAATCTTTCAGGCACTGAACCAACTGGAGCAGGACATCACCGATGTGAACCAGATCTTCGTCGATTTGGCCAGAATCGTCCACGAACAGGGAGAGGCTGTGGACAGCATTGAGGCCAACGTGGAGCATGCGCAGATTCACGTTGAACAGGTGAGATTCCTATCCTAAAGTTTTTTCTTCAAAATTATTATGACCGGTTTTGGTATTAACATTGCCTGCAATTTTCGACATGGATTTGTTGGCTATAGTAAAACAGGCACCTCGATTTCCGTTTGACATTGTCATGTCGTGTCGAATGTTTCGTTTTGTTCGTCACAACTGTGTTTCGTTTCAAAATATGCTGTGACCCTCTCCTTTTACAAAAATTAGAGGAAAATCCATTTGCGGAACCCCCACCGCCGCTGCTCGCCTTGTTAATGTACTTTTTTGCGCTTTGCCAAATTTTAAGTTCACTCTAAACATTTATAAAATCCGGCTTAAAATAAAGCCCCAAATTTGACCGCGCAACATACTTGGCCAATCTCCGCGAGCTGCGGTTGTGGAGGTGCCGCAATTTGACACATACCCAATTTTTGTAAAGGGAGGGCCGCCGCAAATTTTGGAATTTTTTTCTAATTGAGGAGGCCGTCGCAAAATAAACCCCTGCGGTATGTTGACCAGGTATGCCGCTCAATCTTAAAGGTGGGTACATCAACTGCCGGGCACTCTAGTTATCGTACCCAAAGGAAGGATTATACCAAATATTTTATTTAAACTGGGTAAAGTGGTTTTTACTTTTAAATAAAACCACCATACATTGTCAAGCTCCGCAAAAAGCGGCAATAGGGGGCGTCGCAATTTTAAAATTTTGGCAAATTTGTTAAAGAAGGAGGCCCGTCGCATATTTTCGAATTTTTTGATAATTATGGGGACCGTCGCAAAATGGACCCCCGCGGTTGGCTGCCCAAGTATGAAAACTACTGCGTATCATGTTTACCACAAAGCTCACTGGCTGAAAGTTCAATGTTTTGGCGAACACAAACAATTGCTGACTGGGCTTGGTAAACAAACGGCGCACGTTTCATTTTGGCGATGGAAGAACGCTTCAACCGGGGAAACTGGCCATATTATGAGTTTTGCAGTACTTATGGATAGCGGAGCCGGGTCGAGGAAATTTGGTTTACATTTGGTTTGCTACCATTTTGTGAGATAAAATTGGAATACTGTTTTTAAGCCTATTTTTCAAATGAAACGAATCCCCTCCATTTAGCCTAACTCAAGCAAACATTGTTTAAATTCTGCTTCTCAAATTATCAGCGCTTGTGTTTCCCAATTGTACCTAAAGTGGGATAATTTAAATATGTGAACTGTGAGCTTCAACCGTGACAGAGCACCCCAAAAGTTTGGTTCTGTGATTTTCATCCCAAAAAACCCTACAAATGATTGAAGCTTAGTTTGACAGGTTGAGTTCTTCCGTTTTTACAATTAAAACCCTCGTGCATTTGATTATTCCACTTTGGGCTCTAAGGTTCGACAAAAAGGTAACCATATTAAGAAAATGCAGCGCTTAAGTAGCCCATGTGTTGTTAAACCTGTGTTTTCAGTACCCAAGTTAGCCTATTCCCAATTATTGAACCTTAGAGTTCAGTGAGCACGTCGAATGCCTATGAGGTGTAATCATCACTTCTATGGCGAAGTGTGCGCATTTCTACATATATACTGCTAAATTCATATTTTTCAGGCGGCCACGAACCTGCAGCAGGCGGTGCACTATAACCAGAAGGCTCGTCAAAAGAAGATGTTGCTGTGTCTGTTCGTGACACTTCTCCTCTTCATCATCGGTCTCACCGTCTACCTGGCTGCGTAACTTCCCTCTCCCTCTTCCCTCAACCCCTTTCCAGTTGATTCCCGGTCCCCTTCGCCTCCCCTCCTCAAATCGGCATTGTGATAAGAGCAGATTCTCGACATTATTGTTGACATAACCCGTTGTAACTATACTATGCGTCTAGTGTCTGTCTGTATATTAGGCCGCCTTTTACATTAAATTCATATTGGCTGCTGCCTGTTTCCGATGAAGGGGGTAATCGCTTATGTTTTCACACGCCGGAAGCGGCCAAACCCGTCGATGATCACCAGGAGGAATTTGCATAAGAGGCACACGTGCAACGGCGCCAGTCGAAAGGCCGTTCAGCACTGCGGAAACGATCCCCCTTCCTCTTTTGCACCCTTTGGACTATGTGAAACTACAGAAATTTCCAGAATATGGCGGTTTTTGAGCCTTAAGAGCCTAAATTTAGCGCCTTAACCCATTTTCTACCCGAAAAGAGGTTGGTATGTTTATTTTCCATGTGACAACAGTAGAAAATGATTGCACAGATCGTCACACTCATCCCCATAGCAACAGTTGAGCCTAAATCACCCTTAATTAAGGCCTTAACCCATTTCTTACCCAAAATGTAGGGGTCGAAGGAGGGTTTTTCCCAAAAAACGACTGCACTTGGAAGAGCCTCCGATAACTGTGGAGCTGCGTTCTGTTCAACGTAGATGATGGTATCCTTTCTTAGCTCAAAGTTGGTCCTTTGCATAAGCCTAGAGATCTACAGTAACCCTTAGACCTTTAAAACCCACGGTTTCCACTCGTTGGCAGGCATGAGGTAGTCTCCATTCCTAGCTATGATTATCTTATACTCGTTTAGTGCAGTATATTTTTGCACTAGTGTATTTTTCGGCTCAAAATCTGATGTCTGACAGGCGTGATACTAAATAAGCTAATCGATAATAGCCGTTACAAAATGACAAATTCTCCAGAAATATGTAAAACAACGCCCGACAAAACGAAAAGAATGACAAGAGAATTCTATTTTATCTTACTTGCCAATTTTGGAAGCATGCAAATAGCACAATTGACATTACAAAACACTTTCTTAGCACCTAAGCACGATGTTTTGGCAAAAGCGATTGTAGAAGTGCTAGATAAATGCGCCTCAACATGTAAACTTTGAAAGCACTTTTAAAAACATAAGTTACTGCGGAAAAAAGCCCTGTCCGTTAAAAAAAAACCTTCTGCTCAGTCACTTTTCACTCCTTTTCGATGCAAAACATTTTAAATTACACACAGTCTTCCGCAATTTGGTCCACATTCCAAGGAAAAGCTGGAAATTTCTTTTCTCTAATTGCGGGGCGGTACTATTCATTGCCTTGGTATTTCTTTAGCATAAGTCATTCCCGACGCCGTCTCCGCCGACTTACTAACTATCTCATGTGATTGCGAAAACCATAGCATTGTGATTCGTTTTATAACATTCCTTTCAATTTCGAATATTCATCCAAACCGTTCCATTTTCACCGTTTGAAATTACAAATTTCCTATAACTGAATGGCGTAACCTGGTGCGAAAATGGCGTGAAAACGACGATTGATCTATTGCACAACCAGCCTATGAATTTTGATTGAGTTTCCGGTGGTGTTGTATGTACTATGCGCCAAACACACTACACCACCCTCGCCACAAAAGTGCAAGGGACTTTACGTCGAAGCGTCAGAAACCAGGAGGACTGTATAAGAGAACAAACTACAAATTAATTCAAAATGGACACAAAAATGTATGTGTTTCAGGAAATCGTGAAAAATGTCATTATTTCCTATTTATAGGAATGTTACACCAATCGACAACAAATTTATGTGTCGGTGATGTATTTGTTTTCGAGAAAAAGAGAATGTTCTAGATTCAAATACCTGATTTTTTGGTGTTTGGACGTGGGGAAATTTGGTAAAGGGATCTCTCTCTATCTCTCTCTTTCTCTCTCTCCCTCTCTCTCTCCCTTCCTCTCTAAAAACCTCTATATTTTCAGCTAAAAGCTAGCACAATGGATCTGTTAGATGACGACCTGGTCGACGTTGTTCTCGTTCTATCCGTACTCTTCATTTGCGTTTCAGCGCTGATTATTCTCCTAGCGAAGGTTTTCAATTTTACGACACGTTTTCTCATTTGTTCGAGCAGATTGAGAGTCGTCCGGACATATTGAAATTTTTGTCTCCGATTGAGTTTGTATGTTTACCCAAATAGTTGCAAACTTACGTTAAATTTCCACTTTTAATTTTCACAGCGAAACAGTGGCACATTAACCTCAAATTTCATATCTACCTTCAACATTGAGCTATCGGGGTGTACCGGGGCTCATTCAACAGCGAATAGTGTGCTAGTAACAGAAAAAATTATGGTTTGTTTGAATATTCATTTGGATGCAGGAAAAAAGTCAAAAACTCCGAAGAAACGTGAAAAATCTAGGTTTTGTTACCACAACGGTTTCCTGTATTGAGTGCCAGACACAAATTTAATACTAGTCGATTCTCCATCGAATTCTGAGTGTAATGAAACACTAAAAGTTAAAAAGTTTGAGTTCCTACCTTACGTAAATCTACGTTAAAACACCAAAAAATTGTTTTTCTGTTTAATTGATTTTTGCGCCAATTAAATCATCACGGCGCGTTTGTGGTCGAATATTTCGTCGTTTAAAGTGCTATTTTTGAATTCAGCGTAAAAAAATTAACCTAGAAACACTCAGTTTTAGAAAACGGTAAAAATTGTTATAAACCATGCCTGAAACATTGAAATGCGGGGAATCATTTGCGTCTAAAAATCGGCTAAAAACGTCCATTTTCGTGTTTCATTACACTCAGAATTCGATGGAGAATCGACTAGTATTAAATTTGTGTCTGGCACTCAATACAGGAAACCGTTGTGGTAACAAAACCTAGATTTTTCACGTTTTTTTTCGGAGTTTTTGACTTTTTTCATGCATCCAAATGAATATTCAAAACAAACCATAATTTTTTCTGTTACTAGCACACTATTTGCTGTTGAATGAGCCCCGGTAGCTCAATGTTGAAGGTAGATATGAAATTTGAGGTTAATATGCCACTGTTTCGCTGTGAAAATTAAAAGTGGAAATTTAACGCAAGTTTTTAACTATTTGGGTCCTAAATAGCCTATAGTAAACATACAAACTCAATCGGAGACAAAAATTTCAAATGTCCGGGGGTACTCAGTACACTCAGACATCTTGTCTTAAAAATCGTTTCAAAATTTGAAAATTCAATTTCAGCATTTAAAAGCTATCCGAAAGCTGTGCCACTGTGTTTCGGAGAAGGAAAATGAAGAGACGGCACATCCACACAGGTACACTCACTCACTCACTCACTCACTCACCTCTCTCTCTGTCTCTCTCAACTCTCTCCAACCAGAAACCAATGGGTTGATATTTACAAATCTCTGCCGGTTTGACGTCAGAGCAGATAAGTTCCGCTTGTCGACCGATAGAGGTCAACTCATTTGAAAATCGCCGACTTTTTGAAATTTCCAAAATTTTCAGGAGGACAATCCGTGTGGCTCGTAACAACCACGATTCGGTTAAGTCGGCTGGCGGGAGGTAAATTTCTGACTGAAAATTTAAAAATTGGAAATTCAGGCCCCCAAAAGTTCACACAACCCCGCCCCCTCTCACTCCGCGGAGCCAACAGCAGTTCGTCTACATTGTTCCAAAGTCACCCTCTTATCGACAAGAAATGCAGCATCAGGTTGAAATTTTCGTTTTAAACGTTTAAATTTGAGGTTTTCAGACACTGAGTGCTCAGAGTTCCTCCACGGGAAGTACCTACCTTCCCTCTCAGATCGCGCCTCAGTCCTCACGACGCCTCTCTTTCTGATAAAGCTTTCTTTCTCCGACTTCATTCGGGTACTTTCTATGCTCATGTGATAATTTTGTAGTCAAATTTGTATTATTGTTTATAAAGGAATTTACATGTAATGTTACAAATCGGTAATCTGCGAAAGAGTGTGCACACCGCAGGGATGTTGAGAAAAAGTCGCTTTTTGAGGAAAAGAATCTGAATTTTTCGTCGGATTAAGTTTAAAAAGTCCGTTGTCTACCCTACTGGTGTGTTGCTTGACAGTTTATCATGTAGGAATGTTGCTTAGTTACCCGAGAACTACGCAAAAGGATTTCTCGTCACTCCCGTACTGGCGGAGAGATGTCCCTAAATGTCTCAGCTCTCTTTACCACAACGTTGTTTAATTTTTATTAATTTAGGATCAGAATGAAGTTGGAACCAATGTTTCTTCTTCTTATTCCACTGGCTGCGGCTCTTCCAGTAAGTGAAAGAGGAAAAAAGGGAAGACAAACGTAAAAACGAAGCAATAGACCTACTGAGGTAGACACACGCACACGCACACGCACACGCACACGCACACGCACACGCACACGCACACGCACACGCACACGCACACGCGCACGCACACGCACACGCACACGCACACGCACACGCACACGCGCACGCACACGCACACGCACACGCACACGCAC
Organism: Oscheius myriophilus; assembly: GCA_964057215.1. Classification (NCBI taxonomy): domain Eukaryota; kingdom Metazoa; phylum Nematoda; class Chromadorea; order Rhabditida; family Rhabditidae; genus Oscheius; species Oscheius myriophilus. The sequence continues at coordinate 21,679,000 of OZ059902.1, forward strand.
ACGCACACGCACACGCACACGCACACGCACACGCACACGCACACGCACACGCACACGCACACGCACACGCACACGCACACGCACACGCACACGCACACGCACACGCACACGCACACGCACACGCACACGCACACGCACACGCACACGCACACACGCACACACGCACACACGCACACACGCACACACGCACACACGCACACACGCACACACGCACACACGCACACACGCACACACGCACACACATTCATTTCTTTTTTCAGGAAGATAATCCTGTCTATCTAGGAGAAACTCTTCAGAAGCGAATGCATTCGATTTGCCCTTGGAAGTGTGGCGTTGTCAAACGCGTGTTCTGTGCGTTGGACAAGTGAGTTCGCTATACTTCCTATTCAACGAAAAAAGAAGGTTTGGAGCAAAACCTAAAGTACTAAGAATATTTGATCCCAGCGATTTGTTTAGCTATCTGCGTACTCCTCTTTTGAGTGCGATGATGTTTCTATTTCTATCCACTTCAATGTTTTAAAGAGTTCTTAACTTTAAAAATATTTTATAAACCAATCAATTTTTAGTTTAGCAAACTCACTGTGGCCACCATGTATGCATCGGGTGTTGACAAGGAGGGCAATCGAGTCTTCAAGTGCTACCCAACACTCACTCACAAAAGGACCCAAATCCAGACTTGTTGTTTTGTGGATGGTAAATCATTTTGTGGTCCCCGTACAAATTACGAAACGATTCGATTCGAAGGAGAGGACGTGCTCGCCCTCTGGCTCAATTATGATAGGGACCACAGGTGGAACGTGAGTTCTCAAAAAAAGCCCTATTGACATCATATTTAGGCGGTCTCAAATCGTCCCTCAGAAATACAATCCAATGTTACACTTTCAACTGGAGACGTTTTTGGCAGGAAGCCCGTTTGGCGACGGCTATAGTTGGTTTGCATTAGTTTACACAAGCCGTAAAAATCGCAATTGAATTTAATCTTTCAATTTGCAACTTGAGCAAACATTTCTTTCAAATTACGTAAAGTGTTTCCGCTGTAACGGAGTGATTGTCACAGTATGTAGAATGGCGTCAGACGAAAAATATACAAGTCGATTGACAACTAAACGTGGAAAAAAAGCATTGTAAGCGATATTGGTATTGATTTTCCGTTTGAACACTTGTAGGAACACGCGAAAATTCCGAAAGGTATCTACTATAGTGCGTTTCCAAAAATAAGACAAGGACAACGGGATTTTTTAAAGGACTAGGTACATTAGGTCCCGCCGCAATTGATTAGTTGTCTGCGCACTCCTATTTTACTGTGCTACGCGTGATTCATTTTTATTCACTTGTGTTTCAAACCGTTGGTGATTAAAAACGATTGGAAAACAAGGTAGCTGAAAAGTCATGACTTTTCATAGACAATAGACAATACACACTGCCACTAGGACAGAAACTGCTTGTAAAGGCGGTGAAAACGCGAAAAAATTGCTTTAAGGCTGCAGAATACTGCGGGATTAATCGCTTTTTATAAAGAACCAAAACACAAAACGGTCATCTACTTCGATCCACATGAAAATCAAATTTTCCGACACTTTTTATCAAATCACAAGAAAAAGAGAATCATTCATCGTGGTCGAGAATATCCCGATCCTTCAAAATATCCTCGAGAATAGTGTTTTCTTCATATTTCTTTTTCCTCATGTAGAAAAGGTCAATTCTCTTAAATCCATAAACCTTTCTCAGTGCAAAGTCTCTTCTGTCGATCGCCTCGTTATATTCATTTTCCATGTGACAACAGTAGAAAATGATTGCACAGATCGTCACACTCATCCCCATAGCAACAGTTGAGCCTAAATCACCCAATATTAAGGCCTTAACCCATTTCTTATCAAAAATGTAGGGGTCAAAGGGGGGTTTTTGCCAAGAAGCGACTGCACTTGGAAGACCCCCCGATAACTGTGGAGCTGCGTTCTGTTCAACGTAGATGATGGTATCCTTTCTTAGCTCAAAGTTGGTCCTTTGCATAAGCCTAGAGATCTACAGTAACCCTTAGACCTTTAAAACCCACGGTTTCCACTCGTTGGCAGGCATGAGGTAGTCTCCATTCCTAGCTATGATTATCTTATGCTCTGCCGATGATTCTACCCTACTCACACCCAACAAATCAATCGATTTTAGCAAATTGTTGTGGGAGATTTGGATAGCTGGTCCTGTGCCTGAGATGACTGTTTCCAGATTGGAGAGATCGATTGAATGCAGAAGGTCGTTATCCTCAATCAGGATGGCAGGTCCTGAAGCGATTACAGTAAGCCAGTTGACCTTTGACCTACCTTCTCCGCTGTTGGTCACCTTCCTCAGATTCTTCAGATGCAAATGTCCGATTGAACTTTTGCTTATGAGCAGTTGTCCCTTGATCTCCTCAATTTGCTCAAACGGTTTACAATTCAAAGAATCCTCGTCGAAATGATTCACATCTCCTCTCCAGATCTTACACTGCTTTGTGGAAATTTCCTTTATTTCTCTGCATTGCTTGGCTAGATTTACAATTTTAAGCTTTTCAAAAGTAAAATACCACAAGAGTTTTGGAAGATGATCCTCACCCTCCTTGGGTAGTGCTTGGTTCTCTTGTAAACCTCCTCCTCCAACTCTTCCCAGTCACAAAAGTCCGGCATGTCTTTCACCACTCAAATTTTAAATTTTAGGTTTTAAGGTTTTAAAGTTAGAACTTACTGATGTCTATGGCATAAATGTGATCAAATGTTGTGTGGTCGATATAGTCCTTTGTAGGGTCAGAAATTATCAACCATCCGTGTACTTTCCTTGGAATACTCTTATCCGCTAAGTCCTTAAGGTCGTAATCTCCATAAAGTTCCTTGCAATTGGGATGTGTTTGAAGCTTTTCCGGAAAATCACAAATATCGTCTTAACATTGGTTCGGCATTTATCAAAGTTATTATTACCGCAGTTGTTTCTGTGTCTGATTGGGAGACCTAGAGGCTGGCTTTCCAAAAACTGTCCGATATCGCATATATGAGGATTGTCGTAAATTTCTGAAACCGGCAGCTTAGCTTGTCAAAAATCAGCTTTAAACTTTAAAAAGTCGAAAAAAATGCCACACCGTTTACATGCCTTGAACTCAAGGTTGGCATTTTTGTTCCATATATAAATTTTAAATTTTTCAGGTTTGTATTTTTAATATGGACATGTCCATAATATATACTTCTGATTTCTGAGATAACTGTGTCTCCTAAATCACCAGTTACGTTTTCTTCGATTGTCAGAGAGTCGTAAATGACCTTGCATCCGACTAACCGAGACAAATTTGTCAATCCGTGCATAGTCTCACATTCTGAAAACCATTTTAAGCAAGCAAGCAAAAAAAAAATTGTTACCATTCGGGCCTTGTAGATCTAGTTTAGGTACTTTTGAGAACACCTTCATACTCTCAACATCTTCGAATCCTCTATTTCCGGCGATATTGACCTGAGTAAAGACCTTGTCAGAGGTCATTCCGTCCGTGAAGGCAACATCAAATTTTTGGAACTTTGGGTTGGCTACAATAGCCACATCTACAACGATGGCTGCATTCCAAAGACAACAAACTTACACGTGGTTGGTTGATTCCGATTGTTGAAGGTTCCGAGATGCACACGTTCCAAATTTGGGTTATACCGAATTATAATCACTGGAAGTGTATAAGTACTTTTAAAAACTGACGTTCTTACTGCCAGGTTCAAAATTTTTGATGCGAGAGAAGTCCAAATAAGTAAGAGTTGGATGTCGATCCAAACGCATTGTAAATCCTCCTGTCATGCTCTCAACGCTATTCAGGAAGTCGTCAACCTCCTGTTGTGTGGCCGTAGTTGGTATTTCAAATTCGGCACCTTTTCTGTTTGCTTTGTAGACTTTCTGATTTTTACATAACTCAAAAAGATTTGTGGGGTGTTTATAAACAGAATAGGAAGAACCTCAAATTGAAAATGTGTATGAAGGAAACTGACTCACAATTAAAAGGAAGGTTGGTGGCGACAGAGAAAGCTACTTGAATGGAGAGAAGGAGGAGGAGGAGACGACCTGGTTCTGGGAGAAACATGGTTGGAATGACTTGGAATTTAGCATAAACTCAAAGCACCACAATGTTAATTCATTTTTATTCTAATAAAAGTTAATTCAAATAAGAATATTTTTCGAATATTCCGAAATAAGGTTTATTGAATTTTGCTGCGATTGCTCAGATTCGATGATCCTCGTTTAAAAATTGTTAGGCTTTTAAACAGGTGCCCGCTGTTTAACAGACTCAGGCCGCTGAAAGCCAAGGGAACCACCACATACGCCCCGGGAGATATGCATAGTTCCATAGTTCCACAAAATCGCAGATATGAAACCTCCATTCAATGGAAGATTTTCATAAAGGGGCCGTCAGGGGCCTTTTCAAAGTGAAAATGGGATGTAAGCTCATGGCGTCATTTTCCGAACCCCCCTCCAGTCAACGGCTGTGCACAAAATTCTTGCCAAGTCTTTAGTAGCATACGATTTCAAAAGGCCCCTGATGAGCCCTCTAAGAAGAGATTTAATTGTTGAAACCAGAAACTCATATGCACCGACCGTCGTCGTTTGAGAGCAGAACCCACAGTTTTTGTTTTTCAAAGGTTGGCTGTCCGAATAGAAGCATATTCTGAAGTTGAACAAAACCGTTCGACTTGTTTGCTAAGTTGTTAGCACTAAAGGTAGGCACTGCAGCCCCGCCCACTTTTCGGCGCCGAAAGGGAGGCAAATCCTGGGCCTACCCCTGCCAAACGAGTAAATGCTGACTTTTTTAAGGTTGAACAACGGAATATGGGAGAATAACGATCTTTCGAATGGTATACAGTTTGTAGGCAGGTTAAAAGTGGAAAAATGTGATATTCCGCCTCTAAGTCGGAAAAATCAGTTTTTGGTTAAAAATACTTATTTACAAGTGGCTAACGCGGCGTTTTGGAATTTAAGTTTAAAATATACATAATTTGGATCATTTTAAAACCAATTGCGCTCAATTCCATGTTGCGGATTTTTTATAGCATCATTTCAAAGTGGACACATTCCATAAATTGCCGATTATCTCAGAATTCTCAGCGACAGCCCCTACTTTTTATGGTTTATTTGAACAAATCATGCAAATTCGATCACAATAAGTCCAATAAATTGCATTTTTCGTCTAGAAATCCCTCTTTGGTGGGCAATTGATCGTATCAGTGTATATTTTTGAATCGCGGTAAACATGCAGTTGGGGAGCGCTAACGCTACATTTGTTGATTTAATTAAATTTTCCGATGTCTGTGTTTATTTTTAAAAACAACAAATTGAAATTTTAAATTGCGGTTTTTTCACAATTGGTCTTCAAAGTCGAATTTTCTTCAATTTTTGCATTGAATTCTGCGATAAACGCGCCCCAGTCACAACTGGCACCTTGCCAAATCCCCCGAATTTAGAGTTTTTGGCTGAAAAAGCTCATTTTCGGTAGTTTATCGGCATGATATATTCTTAAACTGTATAATAATTGAATTAACAGGTTTTTTATAAGCCAAAGGAGACAAATCGGCAAAAGAAACTGTTTTATACCCTCTGGAGATACTTTGAGAGTTCAAAAGAGAGTATTTCACCGTTTATTTATGAATATTAATTAAATTATAGACCTTTTACTGTTAGGTGATTGATTCCTTGCTATTTCACCCCAATTTCTGTGAAAACGAAGCGGTAACAACCGAAAACGCTGGATATTTTCTCATTTAAAAATAGTCACGTTGAAAAATTCGTTGTGGTGCCTAACTAAAGGCGACTATTTAAACTCTTTTTTCAGATAGAGACGGGTTTCAATAACAAAGTTACAACTTTCTTGCTGTAAGAAATGTTTATTTTCTTGCCGAATAGAACAGAAGATACAGTTACACTCTGCGGTATCCACTGCTCTTCTGGGCATCCTCCACGGCGGCGACCATGGCAGTCCTGGGAGGGCAGGGGCAGTAAGCGGCATCGGGTCCAGGGCTGAAATTGATTTTCAAACAATTTCAAACTTCAAACTCACGTTCCAGGTTGTCCATTCTCTCCCGGAGCTCCAGCCTCTCCATCCTTTCCATTCTGTCCATCGGGTCCAGCTGGTCCCTCCTGTCCCGGCTGTCCATCCTGTCCATTCTCTCCAGGAGCTCCAGGGTTTCCAGCGGGTCCAGAGGGTCCTTCAGGTCCCGCAGGGCCAGGAGCTCCCTTTCCTTTGGTTCCATTGGCTCCCTTTTCTCCCTCCTTTCCAGGCTCTCCATTGGCTCCGGGCTCTCCAGCATCTCCCTCCTCTCCAGGAGCTCCAGCTTCTCCATCCTTGCCTGGGGCACCATCAGCTCCATTGTCACCGTCGGGACCAGCTGGTCCAGCCTCTCCATCGGGTCCGGGAGGTCCTGGAGGACCCTCAGGGCACTTGATGCATTCCTTGGGGTTCTGAGGCTTGTCAACAGATGTTCCAGGTTCTCCCGGGGCTCCGGGCTCTCCAGGAGCTCCATCGTCTCCAGCCGCTCCTGGGACCCCAGGGGGACCAGCTGGTCCCTCAGGGCAGTTGTTGGGCTGGGGTCCACAGTTGCAAGAGTCTCCACTACGCTTGTTCCTTCCAACCAGCTGGCTGAAGCTCACAGCTGTCTCCAAGTTGTTTGGCACCATGCCAGCCCAGGCGTCATTGGCATAAACCTAAACCCAAAGTTATGCTGTTGAATAAAGCCTTAACAACCTTAAATTGCTGAAGATCCTCCAAAGAATCCTCGTAGAAAGTGGAAATGTCGTTGTACAAGTAGATTCCGCTGAAAAGCACAGGGACGAGGGCCAGCCCGCTGAGCACGGTGGCCACTTTGGCAATGCTACTTCCACTCATTCTAAGCTTTATTTTTAAAATTTAAATGTAAAATTAAAATTACCGTTGAGGTGTTCCAATTGGATGGATGTTTCTAGCTGAGATTTACACCTTTTAAAGGAAACAGCCGATGAAATCGCAATTCAAAAAGCGGCTGATCGGGTTCGCGCCAACTTTTTGTGTTTCAAAACAGTCACGCTGAGATCTCGAAATGGGATTGAACTGGATAAATCGACATCATCAGGAAGGAAATGATGGAAAGTTACAGCGTAATAATGGGACGTAAAGTGAACGAAAGTTCCGCAATTATGATGATTTCACTTATGATGTCATAAAACCCACGACCATGTGAAAGTGAATATTGTGAGAATGTGAAAAGGTGAAAAGTGAATTTCTTTTCATTTATATATTGATTTGCATGAAAGGTATTACAAATATGGAAAAAAATAATTTTGAAAATCACATTTTCAGTCAAACGCCATTTTTCTGCGCCTCCACGTTCACAAAAAAATCTTTTGTTTTTAGCACACAAAACGTGAGATGAAAATGTTGTTGGAAAAGTAGTTTTATCACAACATTTAAATTGATAAAATAGTAGATTGCTTAAAAAATTGATAACTTAATTGTTCGTATTTTCCAAAAGAAGCGAGAAAAACAGGTATAGACAAATCATTGGTGCTTTATTACTGATTTTAAAATTATCTTAAAGTTAGCAAACTGAAAACACATTTTGTTCAATTAAAAAATTATGATTACTTTTTTTTATTAAAAAAATTTTAGAACTGTAAAATCCATAAGTTTGTTTTCAGAACTGTAAAATCCATAACTAAATTAATAAGAATTTTAAAAAAAGCGGCAAAGAAAACAATCGCATAACGAAATTTTTTAAAGTTTTTTATGAAATGAAAAAATAACAAATTAATTGAAATTAAAAAAAAAGAAAAAAAAAATCCAAAAACCAAAACCATAAAATTTTATCGTAAAAGTCTAATTTTCGATTTTTTAAGCAAAAATATATGTAAAGTTCAATCAAAGTTGTAAATCAAAAACAGAATTGAATTTTGTGAAACATAAAAAACAAGAAAAGTTTTTTTTAGACAATTTCGAAGTACAAAACAGTCGGCAAATCCAAATGGTCTCGACTGGAAATATAAAAGCGGCTCAAAAATTCAAAATTAAAAAGCGAAGTCTCAGATATTTTTGAAAATGGCAGAAATGGATGAGGTAAGTATTTTGTTTTGGAGAAAAAAAATCTAAAAGAAAATATAATATAAAACAAATTTCAGGAAGAAATTTGGTTTGAAGTTTTACCATACGCCGTGCAATGTCAAATTTTCGAAAAGGTGACTTTCATTGTTTTTTTTTTTGTAGAAAAACGTTCATTGGAGTTATCTTGCGTGCAATTCGCCCTTTTCCAAGAATGCTGCGACTTTTCTGATGAACTCACAGAAAATTTGCCAAAAATGAGGTTTTCACTGGAAGTGAATAATATTGTAATAGAAAAGGTTCGCATTTCGATTCTTGTATGAATTTTTCTGCTTCAGATGCACGGAAATCATGTCTTTTATTTCAATCCAGGTTTCGGCTGCAGGAATTTAATTTCAGAAACAGATGCAAGACTTGCCGTAAATGTGATTAGTGTCAAGGTTAGGAAGAAATTAAATTACGTTCTCGGTGCGTGTGTGCGTGTGTGCGTGTGTGCGTGTGTGCGTGTGTGCGTGTGTGCGTGTGCGTGTGCGTGTATGATATAGCCAATTATTCAATATTCGGAAAACAAAATCAGTTTTGTAGAACGTATCATATCGTGATACATAATCAAATCTTTCAGTGTACACTCGATGAACCTTTGTGTCTCTTACTAAGAAAAATAGTAAAGACTGCAAATGTTCTTTATTGTGGATGCCAAATAGAGTTGTCGGATGAAACATTTGTCAACTTTGTGAAGGTAATCTAAATTTGAAATGATCAAACTACGACAAAGATTTTCCAGGAAAAGCGAATAAAATCAGTTTCTTCTTGTAATTGGAAAGAACGCCGGCTTGAAAATAATGTTCTTGATTGTGAAGTGAGGTTTAATAGTTTTTCATGTTTCTATTTCGATGTCTCTCTGCGTTTCTAATCAAAGTTATAACAAAATTCAGCTCCACCTTTTCCCTTCCCGTTCAAACTTCAAAACTTCGCTCGAGACGATATTTTCTATCAACTGCAGCCGCGTAAGCATTATAAATCATAATTACTGGTTTGTTAAAATTTTTTTTGGCTAAATCGAATTTGTTTTTCAGGAATTTTCAACAGGAGATAAGCCGATCCAATTCAAATTTTTTAACGGAAGGCATTCAGTTAGGGAGGTAGAAGCTGCTTTAGATGAACTTTTTGATGATTTTCAACCTACTGAAAAAAATGCGTTTATCATATACGAAAAATCGAAACCTTCTCTAAAGATTGTGATAACAGAAAATGGATTGAAAATCGATCCTAACTTTAAGATTTGAGCGTTTATTGAGCCGTATATTATGTAAAATCATTTGTTTCTGTTGTTGTTGTAAAAACGTTTTCATTAAGTTCATATTTGAATGAATTAAAGTTGTCTGTTAATTGCTAATTTTAATAATATCTCTTTTTAGCTTTCCGTGTTTAAGTGTCAATCATTCTTCTCTTATTAACTTACATAAATAGATTCAATGTTTTCTATTTTAATTTATGTAATAAATTTTAGCATACGATACAATATCCGCGCTCCATTGCCAAATCACGACAGGGCGCATTTTTTAAGACGCCGTCTCGGTGAGAATCGAGTAGCCTGTAGAGCAGTGAATATTGGAAAAAAGTCAAAATTTCTGAAAACCTTTGAAAGGCGTTCTTTAGACTCAAATATGAAGTGCCGAAATTTTTAGGAGAGGAATTAGATGAAAAATGTTTCACCGAAAATGTAAGTTATATATGTTTCCTGATATTATTATCAGGAAACATATATAATCTGATATTATTATATGATATTCAATGTTAAAACATTTGTGATAAAACAAACTAAACAAAAAGAGAAAAAAAATGGTAACAAAAAAGTTATGGGCGAGTTTTTGCAATTTTTTCGAAAAGTTCGGAACAGTAAATGATCCAATCCAATCGATACCCAATCGATATCGGGCGATGTCGGCCGTAACATCGACAAGGAGTTTTATCGAAAAACTGCATGATATTTAGCGTGAGAAGAATCATTTTGTGTAAAGGTTAACCCAACATAGAAGGTGAACGCATTGTACGTTCATGGACCCACTGCATGACGTTTAACGGGCTCCGCGCCATGTCCGCACACTCCTAAAATTACAAAACCTCAAAGTGGACATATCTGTGTACCCTTTGAAAGAAATTTCACAGAAAAACAATTTATAATTTACAAAATCTTTTGAAAACTTTTCAGGCTAAAAAACATTTTGCTTTGCAATTTCTCGCTTTGTGGTCCCAACTGGAAATCTAAAAGCGGTTCTACAATTCAAAAATAAAAAGCGAGGTGCTGTTAATAGTTATTTTCCGCTTTTCAACCAAGTTTTCAAAATAAAAATGCCAACTGTAGGAATACAAAAAGTAGGAATTTTTGAAACATTTTGAAAATAGTAATTTCAGGAAATAATCTGTTTCAATGATTTACCATATGGAGTGCAAAGTCAGATCTATCAAAAGGTTAACTTTCCTTTTTTTTATATAACTTATGTTGTTTTAGTTTAATTACATTCAATTTGCCTTGTTTGAAGCATGCTGTAAATTTTCATATGTTTTTTCAAAGAAACAACCCAAAATGTCGTTTCCCAAGGAAGTGGAGACTGTGAAATTTGGGGTAATGATTTTTAAATGAAATAGGTTATTTATTTTTTAAAATCCAGGTTGCAGGAATCTACTATAAAGACTACGGATTTCTGCCAGAATTCAGAATAATTCCGAATAATGTTGAAACCATTGTAAAGTTTGAAACAAAAGATGTTCGGGTCAGGGTGAGTTTGAAAAAATCGACTTTTTTGTTAGTTAAAAATTTAAACAAAATAAACGAATTTTTAATATTTTTTTAGTTAATCGACGAAGATTTATGCTTTTTACTCCCTGAATATATAAAAACAGCTGACACCCTAGATTGTGATGAATCAGGGAAGTGTTCGGATCGCGTGCTTGCAAGCTTGGTTAAGGTAGTTCATATTCATATCTTTAAAAATTAATAATTATATTCATATTTTTAAAAATTAATGATAATTTTTCAGGAATTGAAAATAAAGCGTGTTTATTGCCATGAATGGGTTGAAAAAATGTTTGAAAAGCTGTATATTGACAGTCAGGTGAGATCCCAACAATTTTTAAAATTTCTCTCTGTTTCCCTAACTTTTAACGTCTTTCTCAGCTTCTCAAATTTCTTACACCACACTCTGCGTCTCTAACTGCTCACATCTATCTCTGCGTCTCTAACCACTCACATCAAGCTCCGCATCTTTAACTTTTGAACCAAAACTCTGCGTCTCTACCCTCTCACATCTCTGCTTCTCTAACCTCCCACCAAAATCTCTACGTCTCTAATCTAGCACACCTGTATCTGCGTCTCTAATCTTTCGATGCGTTTCTGTGTCTCTAACCTCCAAACTGAAACTCTGCGTCTCTAACTTCTCACACCTGTAACTTTGTCTCTAATCTCTGCAATAGTCTCTGCGTCTCTAACATCTGAACCAAAACTCTGCATCTCTAACTTCCCATAGCTCTGCTTCTCTAGCCGCTCACCGAAATCTCTGCGTCTCTAACCTCTCACGCCTATCTCTGCGTCTCTATCCTCTTAACTAAAACACTGAATCTCTAATCTCTCACACATGTAACTTCGCCTCTAATCTCTCATAATAATCTTTGTGTCTCTAATCTTTTTATGCGCCTCTGCGTCTCTAACTTCTCGCTCATAATAAAACCAATGTGACATTTCTTTGCTCCTCTAATCCTTTTCGTTTAGATCTTTATTTTAAACGGCAGTCAAACTTCCCTTGACACAATATTTTCCATCAACTGCCGACAGTTATGGTTTAGTGGTCGCTTTTCCACTTTGAATCAGATATTTTCCAAACTAAAGGTTGGTTTTTTCAGTGGTTGTAATAATGTAATTCACTTTAACTCAGGATTTAATTGAAGCCAATGAGCCGATCCACATCGTCAAAGTTCTTGGACAATTTGAGCTCGAAACCGTGGAAAACGCTTTGGCTCAATTCGGAAATGACTGTCGAGCCGATGAAACGCTGGAATATTCATGGAACATTTACAAAAACTTCCAGCCGTTCGTTAAAATTTCACATACACCAACTGGGGTGGAAATTTATCCTTGTTGTGATGTTTGAGTAATTTTAATTCTGTGACCAAGTATTCACGAAATCGATCTAATTAAATAATAAAATTGTCTTTATCTCATGATGAAACCAGAACTGTGTATGCTAAATTAGCGAACAGTTGGCACCCCCCGGATCTGATGGAGATGCTGGACCAGCTGGTCCCGATAGAGAAAGTGAAGCTGATGATGCCCCAGGCAAGAATGGAGAAGCTGGAGCTTCATGAGAGGGAGATGCAAGAAAGTCCGCAGCTTATTGAGAACCTGAAGAAAGAATAAAGAGACAATGTTATAGTTTGTGTCCAAATAACAACTACCCCTTTGGCACCTTAAAGGATTATAGGTATCTGGTCCCGCCGCGATTCGAGTAGATCAGAAAGGGCGCCAAATGCGGACGCGCGAGGGAGTGCGCTTTCTTAGGAGAGCGCAGAGAAACCAGGCAAAAAAGCGTCTGAGCAATGGTTCTTTTTGAACGAAATTTCAGGAAGGCCATTCGTTGATTGGACACAGACTATACCACAGGAAAGGGTGCTTGCTCCTGGACATGCGAGACCTGAAGCACCAGCTAAACCTGCTGGAGACCCTGGAGCTCCAGGAGAGAATGAGCAGGATGGGCAATCTGGAGAGGAGAGACCAGCTGAATACAATGCACAGAATGGAAAGCTTGGAGGTCCTGGAGAGCCTGGTCAACTGGTAATTTCCTTGGTTCAACGAGGCTCCAATGGAGTCGCTGGTTGAACCAACAAACCAAGCTCCAACTCAAAAACCATTGACCAAAATGACTAATTCCAAGGTGAAATGTTATTACAGTATAGTCAGCTAAAAAGTCAGACCGCTGGAAATTATGTCAACTGGAACAATCACTCTCAGACCGCTGAAATCAACGTCACAAAACTGATAAGCTTAGTATCTGGGCGCATTAAAGCCCAACTTTTCCACAATTTCTAGCTACCACAATGACCTCTCAGTCTAACGAAACACTTCTTCCTCCGCCTTCTTATGAGGAATCCTCTTCTTACCAAGGAGGAAGCTCCTCCGCGCCTCCCAACCTGCCTCGTGGCCACTCAGAAACACCTCCGCCCTACCAACCTTTTTCGGATGACCTAAACCGCCAAGATGTCAAAAATGAACTTGCATCAGAAGCTTAAGAAACAAAGGTCAAGGACAGCAACGTCATCATTGTCATCATCTGCATCATGGTAGATAAAGACGTAACCAGGGTCAAACAATTTTTAGGCCGCCAAGATCAGCAAACTGGTCATCTGGAGACCATTTCTTTGGTTTCGAAAGCTGTTTCCCTACTTTTTCCGTCTGGAGCTAAGCGACTGCTGTTTTAGAAGACAATGCATGTAAATAAACTTGTAAATATCTGTGCAAAGTGAAAAGTATGGAAAGTATTAGGCTGCAAGAAGGTTGAAAGAGAAAGAAACAGAGAGACAGATAGACAGAGAGACAGAGAGATAGAGAGATAGAGAGAGAGAGAGAGAGAGAGAGAGAGAGAGAGAGATAGAGAGATTTTTTGTATACTCCCAGAATAGAACACGAGAAATCTTATAAACCGTATTTATTAAGTTAAATATATTTACACCTTCAGTACTATGTACTTCTATACATTTATATACATATAAATAAATATGATTAGGTGAGTAATAAATATCTCCTATAATAAAGGTTGTTAGATAAATTAAAAAAAGCCAAAGGTGGGTTCGAGATTTTCCAGATGGACCTTATTTGGCTGGTAGATGTAGGGAGCGGGGTTGGGGTGTTCAAACTGCTGATGAAACTGAAAATTGGAAAGTTGAGATTGGAATTTTAAGAAAATATACTTTACAAATTATTAAAAAAAAATATAGAAAAAATTTAAAAAAGTTATAAACTCTTACCTCGTTGGTATAATTATTGGGAAAGTAGGGGACCATTTCAAGGTTTGAGAGGACTCGGAGGGGATTTGAAAGGTTCTCGTATTCGAACACAAACTGCTGAAAGGGAGAAGATTAGAAAGGGTTTTAGAGAGAGAAAGAGAGAAAGGTGCACAGAGAGAGAGAGAGAGAGAAAGAGAGAGATACAGAGAGATACACATAGAGACAGAGAGACGGAGACAAAGAGTGATAGAGAGACAGAGAGACAGAGAGACAGAGAGACAGAGAGACAGACAGAGAGAGAGAGAGAGAGAGAGAGAGAGAGAGAGACAAGGAGACAGAGAGAGACAGAGAGACAGAGAGAAAGAGAGACAGAGAAACAGAGAGACAGAGAGACAAAGAGAGGCAGAGGCAAAGAGACAGAGAGAGACAGAGAGACAGAGAGACAGAGAAACAGAGAGACAGAGAGACAGAGAGACAGAGAGACAGAGAGACAGAGAGACAGAGAGACAGAGAGACAGAGAGACAGAGAGACAGAGAGACAGAGAGACAGAGAGACAGAGAGACAGAGAGACAGAGAGACAGAGAGACAGAGAGACAGAGAGACAGAGAGACAAAGACAAAGAGAGACAGAGAGACAAAGACAAAGAGAGACAGAGGCAAAGAGAGAGAGAGAGAGAGAGAGAGAGAGAGAGAGAGAGAGAGAGAGAGAGAGAGAGAGGCAAAGAGAGGGAGCGAGACTAACCTGCTCCTCCTCCTTTCTTTTCTTATTCTGAATGTTGAAGTCTTCAGAAGACTGGTACTTCCTCTTGCGGATTCTGCCATCAGTGGTCTCAAAAGGAGGGAGGCCGAGGCAGCCTTCGATCATAGCACTCCAGACTCCTAAAATCACAAAATTTAGAAAGTTATACATAAATTAAATGTTAAAAAATGCAATAAAAAGATTAAAATACAAACCATTGTCCTCCAATCCATAGATATCCAGAGGCTTTTGATGGAGAAGTCGATGCCTCTCCGCCTCCTGAATTTTCTCCTGCAGCCAACCGGGGTTCTTCGGATTCAGAATATAAACACTCTTCAGTAGAGACTTCCCGTCCTGAAATTAGTTAATTAGTTAATTTAACGAGTACATTTGTAATTAAACAGTTTAAAAAACTAACCAGTTTAGTGAAAAATTCTGGGCGAGACAAACGGCTGCGGACGCAACTTTTCCAGCTGGATGATTTGCCATTGCGGTAGCTGGGCCAGTGCTTCCTGAAAAGGTATTTATAATTTAAAAAAAGGGAAAATACAGTACAAATAAAACTAAAAACTTACATAATGAAGGAATACAATTCTTGAGAGCTCATGGGCCTTCCCTGACCGTTGAGGACTGCCAATCCAGTCATGATATCGATGGAGATACCGGTCTGAGAGGCGTTTCTGTTCGAGTTTGAAGATCTCGTGGAGGTGGATGTCTTCTGAAGCGGCTGGTCCGAGTGATGGTAGACCGGCTGGTAGGGGAAGATATCCTGGGAGAACGCAGGTTGGTTCTGGAATGAGACATTATGCTGTGCTGCTGCAGATGCTGATGACTGTTGGTGAAATAAGCACTAGTTCTGCTCAGCTCCAGAGCTCCAGAAAAGCGATGGTAGGGTGGAGGAGCTCCTTGGCCAGAAGAAGAGGAGGTCGGAGGCTCATAAGGAGGAGCAGAGGGTCGCTGTCCTCCATGAGAGATGTCTCAAAAGGAGGCGCGGAGGGAGTCGGCCTTTGGTAAGGAGAGGAAGCCTCGTAAGGCGGTGGAAAAGGAAGGTAATTGGAGAAACTGTTGTTTGACATCCTGATAACGAAGTGGTGTGAAGTGAGCTTATATCTAATGAGAAGTGTAGTTTATCAATCTGTTATCAGTTCCTGTTGCCGTAATTTCCACATGTCTGGTCTTTCAGCTGGCTATATTGGGACCCAATTTCACGTGGGAATTAGTCATTTTGGTCAGGAGTTTTGAGTTTGAGCTTTGCTTATCTAGCTTTTCAAGTGACTCTACTGGAGCTTCTACGTTCGAATCAAAGAGGCCCGACAGACAGGTTATATGAGGTTCATTCAGGTTTATAATTCCATCCAATCGCACAAGGTACCATTACTGTCAAAAACTCACGTTCCAGGCTCTTTATACTCTCCTGGAGCTCCAGGGTTTCCATCCATCAGGACAACCTGGTCCAGCCTCTCCATCGGGTCCGGGAGGTTCTGGGGGACCCTCAGGGCACTTAATGCACTTCTTGGGGTCCTGAGGCTTGTCCACACTTGTTCCAAGCTCTGCAGGAGCTCCTGCTGCTCCTGGGGCTTCAGAGGAACCAGCTGGTACGATACGGTAGTTGTAGGGCAGACAGTTGCAGTTACATAGGTTACGGTATGAACGAAAGATTACGGGAGTTTGAATTGGTAGCGTAAGCTAATTCGACGGATTGAGATAAGGAGGGTGTTCTGGAAGTTAGGCTAATTAGGTGCGTTAATTACCATAAGATCAGAAAGCCCTCCATGAGTCATTCTGTCTGCTGTTTCCCTGGAAAGCGGTCTTCGCCATGGAGAAGTCTATCGAGCCTGTTGCTGCCGATGCGAAGGAGGTTCTTCTCAACGCTGTCTTCAATGCGGAGCGGGTGGGATCTCTCTCTCTCTCTCTCTCTCTCTCTCTCTCTCTCTCCCTCCCTCTCTCTCTCTCTGTTTACCAAAACCAAGTTCAGGTGATGCTGGAAGTCATCAAACTCAGTGTGTCCGTCGAGAAGAGTGAGTGCCCTTCTGAGCTTACCCTCCGCCCTGTGAGGTTCCCGGGAAAGCCTCTCTCGACTTCCATTTCCTCCGCTTCCACCCTCTCCGTCGACGCGGTCAGTGAATCGCGGTCACGACCCTAAAATAATCGGGCCGACCCCTCAAATTTGTCGGCCCTGCCGGCCCGGCGCCTTCCCGCTGATTAGCCACCCTTGGTAGAAACTATCGGAATCCGCTCCCCCAAACCATCCATCGTCAACCAAACTACTCTTTTGTCTCAACATTTCTTATGTTCCATGAAAGTTTTTTTTTAAAAGAATTGCTTCTCCGAGACTGCCACCAAGTTCAGCAGAGAATTTACGCCGAAGCATAGTTCTCAAGAGAAGGGCCGGCCCGCGGGACCAAACGGGCCGGCCTGGGTCGAGAAAATTGTCGACTCGGCCAAAATTTGCGTGGGTGGCAGTTTGCCTAGGTGGTCCGAGTAGATGGCCGAATCTGGCTGAGCTAAGACGGGCCGGCTTTCAAGTCGGGCCGGCTCGGCCCGGGATAACTATGCGCCGAGGTGAATCTGGTTCAGATTCCACCGTGGCTTTCCAGGTAAGAAACTCTCTATCGGTCTCTCTCTCCTCTCAGAATCTCTCTCTATTTATCTTTATTAATCTGTCCCTGTAACATGACCCGGGAAAAATCAATGGCATCGCTTTCGTTTTTAATTGGTCGTAAGTGGGTCAAAGCTCGTGTGTGGGTGTCTGAATCTAGACAGAGAGAGAATGAAAAAGACATAGAAAAATGATAATGTTCCACCCATGCTCTGTTGATATGGATATTCCTAGTCAAATAAGTGATCGATAGAGCATGCTTTGTATGTATCCTCAATTTGCATATGATGTCAATTGGCGGCAGCCCTAGAATTGTTATTTGCTGGAAAATACAAGTGAATCTAGGGGGACTCGAACCAGCGAACCAGCCTTCCACACCACAGTCCGCTCACTGCTCTACCAAATGAGCTATTTGGGCGCTATCCTAACTTGTTTCGATATCTGCCAAGAAGCCGCGCCGTACAAGAACATACACAAGGTGGGGTTTACAATTTAATCGTGTCTCTGGTAGTGTTTATGCAATTTGTCTTGCTGAAGATAATTTACTTCTTTAGCGACCATTTTCGATCAGCTAGAAGCGAACGTTTTTCCAGATGCCGTCGAAGCACAAGTGGTGAGGCTGGAACTGGGGACACTCGATTCGCAGGGCGCGCTTTCCCCCGTCGATTAGCAAATCCAGGTCGACGATGAAGCCAGTGACATCGGAGAGTTCAGTGACATGGACCTACAAAGAGACATTTAGAAGGAGAGAGATAGAGGGAGAGAGGGAGAGACAGAGACAGAGAGATTCACTGACCGCGTCGACGGAGAGGGTGGAAGCGGAGGAAATGGAAGTCGAGAGAGGCTTTCCCGGGAACCTCACAGGGCGGAGGGTAAGCTCAGAAGGGCACTCACTCTTCTCGACGGACACACTGAGTTTGATGACTTCCAGCATCACCTGAACTTGGTTTTGGTAAACAGAGAGAGAGAGAGGGAGGGAGGGAGAGAGAGAGAGAGAGAGAGAGAGAGAGAGAGAGAGAGATCCCACCCGCTCCGCATTGAAGACAGCGTTGAGAAGAACCTCCTTCGCATCGGCAGCAACAGGCTCGATAGACTTCTCCATGGCGAAGACCGCTTTCCAGGGAAACAGCAGACAGAATGACTCATGGAGGGCTTTCTGATCTTATGGTAATTAACGCACCTAATTAGCCTAACTTCCAGAACACCCTCCTTATCTCAATCCGTCGAATTAGCTTACGCTACCAATTCAAACTCCCGTAATCTTTCGTTCATACCGTAACCTATGTAACTGCAACTGTCTGCCCTACAACTACCGTATCGTACCAGCTGGTTCCTCTGAAGCCCCAGGAGCAGCAGGAGCTCCTGCAGAGCTTGGAACAAGTGTGGACAAGCCTCAGGACCCCAAGAAGTGCATTAAGTGCCCTGAGGGTCCCCCAGAACCTCCCGGACCCGATGGAGAGGCTGGACCAGGTTGTCCTGATGGATGGAAACCCTGGAGCTCCAGGAGAGTATAAAGAGCCTGGAACGTGAGTTTTTGACAGTAATGGTACCTTGTGCGATTGGATGGAATTATAAACCTGAATGAACCTCATATAACCTGTCTGTCGGGCCTCTTTGATTCGAACGTAGAAGCTCCAGTAGAGTCACTTGAAAAGCTAGATAAGCAAAGCTCAAACTCAAAACTCCTGACCAAAATGACTAATTCCCACGTGAAATTGGGTCCCAATATAGCCAGCTGAAAGACCAGACATGTGGAAATTACGGCAACAGGAACTGATAACAGATTGATAAACTACACTTCTCATTAGATATAAGCTCACTTCACACCACTTCGTTATCAGGATGTCAAACAACAGTTTCTCCAATTACCTTCCTTTTCCACCGCCTTACGAGGCTTCCTCTCCTTACCAAAGGCCGACTCCCTCCGCGCCTCCTTTTGAGACATCTCTCATGGAGGACAGCGACCCTCTGCTCCTCCTTATGAGCCTCCGACCTCCTCTTCTTCTGGCCAAGGAGCTCCTCCACCCTACCATCGCTTTTCTGGAGCTCTGGAGCTGAGCAGAACTAGTGCTTATTTCACCAACAGTCATCAGCATCTGCAGCAGCAGCCGCAGCATCACCACCACCACCACCACGGACACCACCACCATCATCACCACCATCACGGGCATCACCATCATCACCACCACGGTAAATTCAAAATAAACTTCACATCTAAAAACGGTTTTTAGATTCCCATGAAGATCCTCGAATGAAGCTGGAACTATTTCATCACATTTTCTGCAAGAAGTCGGACCACTGTGACTGCTGACGAATATTTGATTTTTGTAACTGTCCTCTTATATAATAAAACGCTATGGTGTATGTGTTGTCTATCAGCGTAGGTACACGCCTTCATTTCCCCCGAGGGGGAAGGGGGAGGTCGGCCGGAGGCCGAGTTAAACGAGCTTCACGTCACTTTCACTGCCGAAGGCCGAGTAATGAGTGGCCGTAGGCCACGAATGTTGCGGCCGCAGGCCGCGAGTAGTTGCGGACGCAGACCGCCCAATGTAGCGGCCGAAGGCCGCGTGTTTTTTGCGGCCGCAGGCCGCAAGCCAGGAGGGTGCGCGCCGTAGGCGCGCGTACCCGACTGGTATGTACATAAAAAGCTTGTTTTATAAATCTTTTGAAGTTTTTATATTTCTTGCGTAATTTTAGGTAAACCAATGTAAAAATATAAAAATTCACATTTTGTTAATATTCCCACACAAAATTTCAAAAATGGTATCTTTCGCTTTGTTTTAATTTAAGTCAACGCTTTTGTATGAACGCAATCAATGGTCTCGACTGGAATTCTCAAAGCGGCTAGAAAAATTCAAACAAACAAAGCGAAGTCCCTAAAATTATCGCTTTTAGGCAATATTTTCTATTAGCAACTACAAGAATGGAGGAGGTACGTGTTAAAAACAATGGAAGGAACCGAAATTTTAGGAAAAAGTGTGCTTCGCTGTTTTGCCTTATGGACTGCAATGTCAAATATTTCAAAAAGTGACCGCTTGTTCTATTTATATTTTTATAAGATTTCTTTCAGTTTAATTACTGTCAATTTGCCTTGTTTGACGAATGTTGCAGAATTTCTTATGATTTCTTTAAAAATCGTCCAACAATGGCGTTTCCAATCAAAGTGGATAATGTATATATAAGGGTACTGATTTTTCATGGTAGTTTTTATCTGTTTTTTCAGAACGATGACATCTACTCTGCAGGGCAAACACCTTATTACAAGAAGGTACCTTTAAAAAGTAAAGTAGTGTTTACAGCCTGGGAAATACATTTAGCGGTAAGTAAAAAAGTAATTAAAAATAATTTAAATGGCATTTTTAGAGTGTCCTTGACGATTCCTTGTGCCTTCTACTTCGAAAATTTTTCAAAACTACAATTGTTCTTCACGCCGGGTTTCAATCAATAAAATGTTCGGATGAAGTTTTGGCTAATTTGGTAAAGGTTTTTTAAACGAAAAAAAAACCAAAATCGAAATGTTTTTTTCAGGACAAACAAATAAGAAAAATCATGTGCTGGACGGAATGGAATAAAAACTCGTTTGAAAACCAGTTTATTGACTGTAATGTAAGATTTTAAAATTATTCTCTTATTTAATTTAAAAAATATACTAACGTTGCATTTCAGCTTTTTCTTTTATACTTAAGAACTCCGCTTGACGTAATTTTTTCTATAAACTTCCGCCGCGTATTTATAGAAACCTGTTTGTATAAAGAAGCTGAAATAATTTTCACAGTAAATGTTGGTTATATTTTTTACCATTATATACAATTTTTTTCAGGATTTTATGAAAGAAAATGACATTCACTTCAAAAAGTTTGCGGGGAATTTCCAATCTAAGGCCGTGGAAGAGGCATTATGCCAATTTGGATTCGACTATCGACCTAATGGAGAAATTGAGAATTCCTGGCTAATTTACAGAAAGTCCCAATTTTTTCTGAAGATTTCTGTAATTCCAAGTGGATTGGAAATTGATCCTGAACTGAATAGTGACATTGGGCTGTATTCATTTGCTTATTAACCTTTTTGATATTGTGTTAAATATAAAAATGACTTCATTCCTGCACTTTATTTATTCAATAAAGTTGTTGTAAATTCATTTTAAAAATGAGAATATGTAATATGTAATAAAACCATATTTCGGTTCCACAGCTTCTAAAGTCAGTGGACGCACAAAAATATTTATTAAAATCTCGAGCAGAGGAGTGACATAGAAAAAATCCAACTTTCTGAAAAATCAATATAACCAAATACGCATTTCTGAAAGATTTGGGCTTTGGTCATTTTTCGGTGCCGGGTTACGGTAGGTGACCGACCCCCTGGGTATTGTTGATTTTCAAAAAAAAAAAAAAACTCAGAATCACTTTTATGTATAAGCCATTTTGTAGCCAATTATATTTTCAACAACTATCGTAATTGGTGAAAACCGTAAAACTGAACACAAAAACACTGAAACGTTTATCATTTTTAGAGATTTTTTGGGTGTTTTTTCCACAATAACTTTCAAAAACAGGAAAAGACTAACATGAATATTGTTGACTTTCTATGCAAAAGTGTTTTTTTTAGCAAATAAAGAAATAACGCACAACTTTTCTTTAAACACCGTAAAAATCGTAGGATACTACAGTTTTCATAAACGCGTTGCGAAAATTTTAACCACGCGCCGGATGGAAACATACGCGCTCTATCCTATTTTTGTAATTTTGAACTTGAAATCGTTTTTTTTTACATTTATAACCAACCACTGAAATCGTTTTTAAAACATAAGCTTTGCTTTTTAACATCAATAACAGGCCGGAATATAAAAAAAGCAGAAGCGCATAATTTGCGCTTTTGGATGGACCCAATGGTCTCGACTGGAATTCTCAAAGCGGCTAGAATTTTTCAAACAACCAAAGCGAAGCCTTTATAAATATCGCTTTTAGCCAACATTTCCAATTATCAACTACAGGAATGCAGAAGGTAGGTATTATAGAAAGTATAAAAATATTTTTTTAGGAAAAAGTTTGCTTCACTGTTTTGCCTTATGGAGTGCAATGTCAAATCTTCAAAAAAGTATCCGCTTGCTTTTATTTTTTACAAACTTTCTTTCAGTTTAATTACAATCAATTTGCGTCGTTTGACGAATGCTGCAGAAATTCTAATGTGTTTTCCAAAAATCATCCTACAATGACGTTTACATTCAATGCGGATACTTTACATATGGGGGTATTGATTTTTCATGGTAGTTTTAAATATTGAGTCAGATAAACGGCATTGAAATCTACTCTGAAAGGAGAAAAGCTTATTTCAGGAGAGTACCTTTAGAAAACAAAGTAGTGTTTGCAGCCCTGGAAGTACATTTAGCTGTAAGTGAAACAAGTAATTGCAACTAAAAAATAGGACATAGTATCAGAATTGGTCGAAACTTGGCCTAGAAGTTTCTTAGTGCCCATATACGGCATTCTGAAAGTTTTTGATCGATATTTTTTGATCGATTTTTTGACCCGGGTTACTGTAGGACACTGTAATGGTTGTGTTTGGGATTTTACATGCACATGTTGGGGACAAAAAACGTACCACTCAAAAAACGAAAACTTTCGGTTGTTTTGTTTGTCAGATTAAGAAAACCCGCCTAAAATGCAAATTTGCGTTTAAAATTGCCGTTTTCACGCTTTTTGACATTTGACTCACATTAGGCGCAAAATTAATGCGTATCCACTGAATTCTACGATTTCTTGCCTAATAGAAAGCTTAAAACTTGTACAGTAACTAATAAACTGCTTCAAGTTCAATGTATAGAACATTTACACTAATGTAAGTGGGAAAACTTTTTGATCTACCAGACTCAAATGTCGCGAAACGAGAAAACTCGAATTCTTTACCGTGTATGGTGTGTTTCCGAAAAACGGCACAGATTTCTGGCCAAAACCTTAAAGGATGGCACGTTAGGTCCCGCCGCGATTTTTCTCATTATCTGCGCACTCCTTTTTTGCTATGCTATTTTGCCTAAAAAACTTTTTTTTTCATTCCAATGTTTCAAGTCGTCAGTGGTTAAATATGGGGAATCGAAGATAGCTGAAAAGACTACGGCCTTTCTGTCGGAAATAGACTATATCTCAATTTTTTGGGGTTTTCCTGCTCCTACGCGGAAAAGTGAAGCAACACATGCTTGTAAAACAACATACTTCTGATGGTTTTGGCTATTTTGGAAATTTACAGTACCTATTGTGAAAAAAAAAATCGATATAGATCAAAAACTCTCAAAGTGTCGTTTCTAGACATTGAAAAGACCGCTCGAACCTTCCAGATACAATATATTGAAAAAAAAACATTATTTTAGAATTCTCTCGATGATGACTTGTGTCTTATGCTTCAAAAATTTGTTAAATCTTCAATCGCACTTCACGCCGAGTGGCAATCAATAAAATGTTCCGGGGAAAAATTGGCTAACTTAATTAAGGTATTTTTCAAACAAAAGAAACCAAAGATAGGCACCGCAGAGGTGGCGCCGCGGCGGCAGTCCGAATTAATAAGAAAATATGGTTTTTAACGCTCTTTCGCCGATTTTAGCTAAATTCTTGAGTTTCAGCGTTGAATAGGGGGTAAAATCTTACGGGAAAACCGATGGTTATGATTTCGAGACAAAATATCCAAGTCTTCCTATGGAAAATCCACGTTTTTGGCGTTATTTGGCCATCAAATGTTAACAGAAGCGATAACACTCAAACAAAGTTAATAGTCGATTAGTATGTTCAAAAATGCTTCGAATGAAACAAAAAAATTAAAAATCCATTCTCCCCGAAAAAAGTTACACCATTTTTCCCGCTTTAACGCCGTGCCACGCGTCTAATATACGAATTATTGGGTGTATTTGGGTATAGAGAACTTCTAATAAGTGTTGTCAACAATTACATTGACCTGCTAGCTTTAAAAAATGTTGAAATACACAAAAAATATTTGTTCAAAGCAACACTGTTTTTGTTCGGTTTTTTGTTTAGGCTTCCTTTTAACCAAAATCGATCAGTATCATCGAACCCTTGAACATATTTTTGTAAATATGTTATTTTCCTATCGTTTGGTAATAAAAAATCCATTTTCCGTCCTCCCCGTCGATTGAAAAATTATATCAAAATAGTGTTTATTTGTATAGGGACTTAGACTGATGAGTATTTGCGCTCCAACGCCATGGAGGGAAACACCAATTTTTCAAATCTTCAAATCAAAGGATTTTATTAAACTATTTTTTTTATTGTTTATGCCCCTTTTTACTTGTTAATTTATATTGTTTCTGCTTTAATTGTAATATATTTGTTTCATAACAGTTCAAAAAAGAGGCATTTGTTCATTGTTTTGTCAAAAATGTTAATTTAAATGTTTTCTTTGCGTTTTTGAATTGCATCATTCTTAATTCTTAATTTTTCTTTGATTAGTTGTGTTTTTCAGTTAACAGCCACATCTGAATCGTCCTGTTCTTCGATAGTAAGCGGTTAGTTGGCGAATTAAGCCACTTCTGTGATCTAATTTAGGTTCCTTCGGCTGCGCAATAGGAGAAATCCAACGGGCCTGCAACGAAATCAACATTTAACTCAATTTCTACATGTTTTATCACCAGGTAAGTTAAAAATAGCTTTTTATTTGAAATTTCTTGTAAAGCCTTGTAAAAACCCGTCAAATTTGACCCGGTAGTCTTTGTGGTATAGTGGGCTGCCTCGCAGTGAGGCTGTGGGCTGCCGCGCAGTGGGAAAATGTCGATTTAATCCCAAAATACGTCCAGCTGTTCACTTCTCTGGTGACAATGGACGAAGAAAGTGATGGAAAATCAGGAAAGTGTTCCCTTAATAATCCCCATAATTCAGGAAATGTCGTTAGATCTCGTGTGCTAGTGAAACATCTTGAGAGAGGGTGTTTTCTCGTAAAAGCTGGTATAAACCCCGATTCCCTCCACATTAGCACTCCCATGACACCAGTGACCAATGGCCTTTTGTTGGCATTAATGGCTCACCCAAAGTGCAAAAATGTGGCGGAAATTTGGCGTATCATTACTAGTTTTTGCGAGCAAACACAGGGGACACACGCTGGGTACAACAAGTTCCGCCGGCACATGCTTAGTCTGAAAGAGGCCGAGAGTAATCTGCAGAGAAGGGGAACAGTAACAGATGAGTTTTACAATACAGTTGTTTCATTTGAAAATCTCGGTTTCGGAAAGACCAAGAACGTTAATCGTTCTCGCTCACCTAACTTCCGGGAGAGTCTAAATTCTGCCAATTGTGAGCAAACAGAGACTCAAGTCGCTGCGAGCCACTCTTGCGTGAATTTAGCCCTTCCCAGAAAGGCAACCGAAGCCGAGATTAAACTACACCGGTCGTGTTACGATCAATATTCATCCTTGTTGCATAATTATTCGCTGCTAAAAAGACGCCACGCCCACGCTAGCAAGCAATTGCCTGTAAAGCTGGCGTCTTCCTTTACAAAAGGCCGTCGCTCCATTCTTAAAAAATGGATTAGGCTGCGGAATTCTAACAAAAAATTAGCAGCGGAAAATTGTAAACTAAGGGCCAGGGTGAATACGTACCGGGAGGAATTTTCTTATTTGAAAACGACTATTTCTCAGTTTGACCTCGAGTTTTCTAACTCAGAATCTCAGGCTGAACGGGGTAAAATACAGTTGTTCTCAAATGGAAAATTCAACAACAGTGTTGTAGAATGTGTTATACGCCTTCAAGAGTTACATGTTGCAGATGAACGTATCCCCGAGGTTATAAGATCCATCGGAAAGCTGGCAGGCATCATGTTCGACCGCGTTCCATCTGCGTCCACCTGCCGCAGCTTTTCCCTAGGCTCTTTGTCCCTGGCGAAGGCACATATAGCAGATGAGTTGGGGGGTTCCTTTTCAGTAGGGGGTCCTATTTGCGTCCAGAGCGATGAAACGACCAAGGGTACAAAAAAACTGCAGTGTTTTGGGGTTGGGTTAGCTGGGGAAATTGGGCAAAAACCTACCACTCTGTTTCTGGGTTTGGCGGAAGTGTCAGACAAATCAGCCGCCGTGGCACTTGAAACCTTGAAACAGAAAGTAGAAGGACTGAGCTTGGATTCGTCCTTTTCAGACCAGTTTTTCGCCTCTATTTCCTCAGTCCAGTCGGATCGCGCGGCCACGCAGGTTCGTTTCAACGACCTTCTCGAGGAGTACAAAAAGAACGTACTTCCGCGTGTGCGCACCGACTGGGCGTCCATGTCAGAAAGCGAAAAAACGTCTTCTGCCCAAATTCATCGTTTCTTTTGTCAGCTTCACGCCATTGCCAATTTAACTGATGTTGTCTTGCAGTCTCTAGCTGAGCATGAGTCCACAGCTGGACTAGCCGTCTCTTCACCTTCCGTCCTTCTCCTGATCAAGGAATGCGCCCGCTTCTTCTCGGAGCGATCTGCCGGTCTTCACGGAGTTCACAGAGTCTGGACAGCGTGGGCTCTACAACAAGGTATGACCAAATTTGCGCTACCCTCTTTCCTTGGCCACCGTTGGAATATCGTATTTGTCCTCTCCGCCCGCATTCTTCACCTAAGCGCCGCAATGAAGCAGTTCATATCCGAGTGTTATCCAGAAAAGGCGGAACTCCTGGAGATTTCGCGTCTTCTGAATACCCCTCTGGTTATGAGCCAGCTTCATGTACTTGGAATGTTTGATCTATTGATCACAGGTCCTCTGTGGCGCTTGGTGGAGCAAACAAGTCATGTTCTTCAAACTAGTCACTATGTGGCTTCTTTGCAGAATTGGGTTCAGCGTGCCAGTTTAGACCCCCTTTTGCTGTTTCAGGATAACACTCCCATTGCCTCATTAGACCCCCGTAGCCAGGCACAGGGAGATTACAGTAGTGGGCTCCTAACATACCCCATTTCCGAAAACACTCTCCAGGCAGCTTCTGCAGCTCTTGCTGCCACGGAGAAGTACGTTTCCCACCTTTTCGCAGATTTTCTGAGCGGTGGGAAATATTTTGGTTCTGATAATTTCGTAGAAGAGACTGCCTGCGCGCCGCTAAGTAATAGATCAATTGAGAGTGCCTTTGGGTACGTTTCGTATCTTTGGAGTGTCTCTCCCAATATGCACGTGTCGAGGGTGGAAGCCGCGGTGTTGTTCAAGAAAAACCACACATATGAGTGGTTCAAACAAAAAACATCTGTAGAACGAGCGAATCTGATCGCCACCGCCCGAAAAAACATAGCTTCCATCCAAGACTCTGCTAAACGGGAAAAGGCACAGCTATCCGAAGAAATCCTCAAAATTGCTATTCAAAAAGCGAAAGACACGCAGAGGAAAGTGGCCAGGGATATGAGGGTGCGCTGTAAGTGGACAGAAGCTATCTTAGCTATTGGATTATGGCAATCCGTGGCTGAGGTAGATTCCGGTCTCTTGCTTGCTGGGCCCACGGCTGGAAAGCAGTGGGGTGCTCTTGTGTCGCAAATCCGTTTCCGCCAAAAAGTCGTGCAACAGCTTGAGCCTCGGCCCAAGTTGTATACGCTGACAACTAACGGACGGAAATGCACAATTTCCGAGCTTCGCACTCGCGTTCTGGAACTCATCGACGACGATCTGAAATGCAAACATCCATTTTCAGGAGGAAACTGTCAGCAGTACGTTGGCCGACCGTTGATCTACCATTTCAACGCTGCCGATGGAACCCGCAACGGTTTCGAAGGCGTCGTTGAAGCGATTGAGCAACGGGGTCAGGGTCAACCGGTCGTTAACATCCGGTACCGTGGTGACCCTCTCACGTACCCAGTTTCCTTTGATGAGTTTCAGATGGCAGTTGAGAGCGGATCAGTGGAGTTTCTAGACGTATAGGTTATTTCATGTGTATATTGTTTTTGTTTTCTTTTCTTTTTGGGGGAATTTTGAGAGGGTTTTTCATGTAAATCATATTTTCTGTACATTTTATTTCCTGTGAATATGATTTGCGCCGGCATCCACGTCCCCGTCGTGCAGATCGGACATCACTTCGTCATTTCTATAACTTTCCTAACTGAAATTTTGGTATTCCGACGAAGCGATGACTGAGAGATGTCAATTTCCAACTTTTGTGTTTTTATTACAAATAAATTGAATATCCTTGTATTTACCTTGAAATTGTTGACATTATTCATGTATTGTTCTCTATGATGCTGATTTTTAATAAATATTTATGTTTTATTTTTTAAATTTTTCAACTATTAAATAATGTTAAAAGAGTTGATACGGAGGTTGAAATGTCAAGTTCTCATCTACCAAGTGAGATTGAAGTGTGGAAGCCGTTTGCCGGGTCCACGCCCGCTGTGCGAAAAGCGTGCAGCAAACGGCACACAAGCCCCGCCCCTCGACGGCTGCCGTGTTAATTTGGGGGTCGCCGAAGCGACATAAAAATATGCAGAACTTTTTTCAGCGTGCACGAATTTTCACAATTTAAACGGTTTTCTTCAAGTTGGAACATCTTCTGCCAGAAAAAAAATACAAAAAAAATTAAAATTAAATATAAAATTTTCGCCTGCGGTCCCTAACCAAAGACAACATGGTTTTCAGGACAAACAAATAAACAAAATTATGTGCTTTATTGAATGGAGCACAAAAGAGTTTGGAAATCATTTTATTGACTGTGATGTAAGTTTTTGAACATGTATTTAAAAGATACACAAAATTACTTTTCAGCTCTTTCTTTTATACGTATCTTCGCTTGACTTAATTTTTTCTATGAACTTCCGCCGCGTGTTTGTCAAAAATAAGTTGTACAATTAAATTGAAATAATTTCCAAAATGAAGGTTAATTTGTCTTTTTTAGTTGGCATAAGAGCTTAAAATTTCAGGAATTCATGAAAGGAAATAAACAGATCCACTTTAAAAACTTTGAGGGAAATTTTCACTCCGAGGCGGTGGAAGAGGCATTCTGTCAATTTGGATTTGACTATCGACCTAATAGAAATCATGGCAAATCCTGGCTCATATACAGAAAATCACAATTTTTTCTGAAGATTTCTGTAATTCAACAAGGATTGGAAATTGATCCTGATCTGAATAGTGTCATCGGATTGTACCCAGTCTGTGAGCATCATTAATCCGAATTAAATTAAAGTTTGCTAAACGATAAAAACGTTGATTGCTCTTTTCCTATTTTCAATTGAATAAAATTAGACAGCTTGGAACAATTGAAAAAAAATGGTTGAAGTCTTTATAAAAAAAACCATGAGTGTACGCGCGCAAACGGCACGCACCCTCCTGGGTCGCGGCCTTCGGCCGCCCAGTTAGGCGGCCGCAAACATTCATGGCCTACGAACACTCATTGCTCGGCCTTCGGCCGTGAAATTAACGTGAAGCACGTCAAGCTCTCCTTCTGAGGAAATGAACGCGTGGTTTTACGCTGATAGACCATAGACACACACACTCAACCTTTTTTTTTACCAAATTTTTTTCAAACACAAGTCTCTTTGTATCTCTGTATCTTTGTCTCTCTGTCTCTCTGTCTCTGTGTCTCTGTGTCTCTGTGTCTCTGTGTCTCTGTGTCTCTGTGTCTCTGTGTCTCTGTGTCTCTCTATCTCTCTGTCTCTCTGTCTCTCTGTCTCTCTGTCTCTCTGTCTCTCTGTCTCTCTGTCTCTCTGTCTCTCTGTCTTTCTGTCTCTCTGTCTCTCTGTCTCTCTGTCTCTCTGTCTCTCTGTCTCTCTGTCTCTCTGTCTCTCTGTCTCTCTGTCTCTCTGTCTCTCTGTCTCTCTGTCTCTCTGTCTCTCTGTCTCTCTGTCTCTCTGTCTCTCTGTCTCTCTGTCTCTTTGTCTCTTCGTCTATCTGTCTCTCGCTGTCTCTCTGTCTCTCTGTTTCTCTGTCTCTTTGTCTATCTGTCTCTCTGTATCCCCTTATATGTCTCATCATCTCTTTGTCTTGATCCCTGTCTCCGATTCTCTCACCTTTGACTTCACTTTTCACAATATTCCTTAAAACTTGCCAACATAATAACAATAAAAACATTCAGCTCTTTATTTTTATTACTGATGGAAGGATAATTTCGCTGGACACGATATTTTCTATGAACTGCAGCCGTGTATTTATTGAAGGGCAGTTCTACAGTGAAACTGATATCATTAGCCATATTAAGGTTATTTTTCATTTTAACCGTAACATTCTTGAGTTTTTCAGGAGTGTATGAATACTACTCGGCAGATTCGCTTTAAAAAGTTCAATGGAACATTTTGCCCTGCGGCCGTAGAAGAGGCCTTGGGCCAAGTTGGATTTGACTATCGAACAAATGGAATAATTGAGAATTCTTGGCTCATTTTCAGAAAATCACAGTTTTTTCTGAAGATTACTGTAATTCAACGTGGAATAGAAATTGATCCTGGTTTGAATAGTGTTGTCGGGATGTACCCAGTCTTTTAACATCATTAAATTGAACTTTCCTAAACTTTGATAAACCATAAATCTGTTGACGTTCTTTCATCTGACTTTCTACGTAATGAACTGGAACGGATTAGATCCAATTTGAATAAAACAAGTGGAAAGTTTATGCCAATGACGCCTGGAATGGTGCCAAACAACTTGAATACAGCTGTGAGCTTCAGCCAGCTGGTTGGCAGGAACAAGCGTAGTGGAGACTCTCGCAACTGCGGATTTCAGCCCAACAACTGCTCTGAGGGATCAGCTTGTCCTCCTGGGGTCCCAGGATCGGCTGGAAACGATGGAGCTCCTGGAGAGCCCGGAGCCCCCGGAGAACCTGAAACTAGCGTTGACAAGCCGCAGGAATCCAAGGAGTGCATTGAGTGCCCTGTGGGTCTCCCAGGACTCCCCGGACTCGATGGAGAAGATGGACCAGCTGGTCTTGACGGTGAAAGTGGACCTAATGGTGGCCCACGCAAGGATGGAGAAGCTGGAGATCCTGGAGACCTGGGAGGTACTAAGGTGGAAGGAACCAATGGAGAACCCGGAAAACAAGAAAAAAGGGAATCAATAGAAGGAAAGGTGGCTCCTGGGGGACTTGAAGGATCAGCTGGAGTCAGCATGAGCGGTTGAAAAAATGAATGTGTTAAAAATTCAAATGCCTAGAAGGCCCTTTTCATGGTGGAATGGTAGAATATCTTAATTTTAAAAAAAAAACGATTTTTTGTTTATGCAAAAAAACGTAATTGGAGTGAAAAAACAAAATACCACACAATCAAATTTGGTTCATTGGTTTTTCGGAATGGTTTGATTGAATTTCTGAAATTCAAATGTTAAAAATCGAACATCAAACTAAAACACATAAAATAATTGTTTTTAAAGTCACCAGCAATTTGGCGAATTCAAACGAAAAAAGAACGTACAAAGCCTGGGGGCGAAGCTCCCAGCTAAAATAAAAAAAAATTAAATCCAAATTTTATGGGCTGTCTATTGAGGTTAAATAGGTGAGAACTCAGAACTGGTAACTTTCGCTTCAAACGGAATCGGCAGAGAACGTCTGAAAAAGCGTCTTTTTGCCGGCGTCTCTGCCATTTGCACGCTTTCCCGCTTGCGAATTGAATACCTTCTGCAGTGAGGCCGCTTTCGGCATAATTTCAGTTTGGCTTTCTAGCAAACAAGCGTCTGACAATTTTGCACCGAATTCCAAAAAATTCCCTGAAAACTTGAAATCTTTCAAAAGATGTCCTTGATGTTTGCTTTTTTGGTTTTCCAATCATGCCCTGTGACTCAGTACAAAAAGCAAACAGAGCTCCGAAAGCGGACCAAAATGACGTCATCTCCGCCTACAGCGAACGGTTGAATCTACGTAACATTGAATCACTGATAAGACCCTGGGCTTGCTTTAAAGCCCCTTTTGGTCCCCGTTTCTATCAGTCAGCCATCATGTCTTACCAACCCTACGGAGCCCCTCCTCCAATCTACCAGCCCCCAATGGTTGTTCATCAACCTGCCCCGGTTGTAGTTGTGGACCACGGCCACCACCACCACCATGGCCATCATCATCACCATCATCATGGATTGATTCACCATCTTTTTGGTAGTTTGAAGTTTTATCAGCTTTACTTTTGGTTTTAAGGCCACCACTACCATCATCATGGACATCACCACGGCCACCACCATCATCATCACTGCTGAAAAAATCCAACAAGTGGAAAAAACGGTGTTTGTAAATATGTGCACGTAAAAATTGCTATAAAGATTTAATTATGAATTCCCGTTTATTTAAACAAGTTGTTCCATTTTCATCGGACTGTGATTTGCTCAATTGATAAATACCAAGAAATTCACAAAAAGTCAATTCGAAGCCAGAGAAGGTTATATGAAAGCTACAGTTTCAAGTTTTTCTCTTTTCTTGAGGGTTATTTGAAACTGTTACAACTATGGTAATTCTCCCCAAATACAAAAAACGGCCGTTTTCAGAGCTTCAGGACCATTTCAATTTAGTGAGAATGTTGTCTCATCGGGAAGTGAGCATGGAAGTCAATTTTTCAAACTGTTTTAGTTCCAACATTTTTGATGGCTGACCATTTTCAAGTGCAGTTTCTTTGCAAAACATCTTTGAGGGCGCTTTTTGAGGTGCAGTACGTAATTCGGCGTAAGATGGAAAACGTTCTCAGGGGTTTCAAATAGTGACCAGAAGCCAAAGCCCCGCTACGCCGGTCTTAGCCTTCTGGGTTCGGCGGCCTTCGGCCGCCTCAGACTGGCTATTGCGCTGCTTTTAATGGCAGCCTTAGGCCGCTCATGTAGGCGGCCTACGGCCGTTTTTTCATCCAAGTTTCGTTAATTAAAATGTTCCCCATGGTCGTGTTGGGGGAAATGAAGGGGCGTACCTATCCGAATAGTACGTTGCGCTGCTAACCAACAAAGGGGAACTCTCTAATGTTATAAAAGACCAGAATATTTCGGCCCGCCTGCGGCGATCCTGAATATTCTGGCTGCTCGCGGCCTCCGGCCGCTCGCCGGGGGCTGCGCCCCCGAAATAAACGGTATAAATTACCAAATTCCGTAATGTTTCCGGAACATTTACGTGGAGTTAGAAACCGTAAGAGAGAGTGCAGAGGAATTGGAGAGACGCAGACACGTCACGGACTCTGCGCAGTTTCACAGTGGGACCCCACACACACAGAGACCATAAGAGAAGTGTATAAGAGGGGATGCTTCGGAAGACCTTCTTTAGTTCGTTAACTTTCGGACTGACTCCTGTTGTTGTTACTCTTACAAGCCAAATTTGAGCCTCGACCACGTCACAGAAGCTATTTAGAACGGTTGAATCTACGTCACACTAAATCACCACTAACTGATAAGCCATCTACTTTGCTTAAAAGCCCCTTTTGGTCCCCGTTTCTATCAGTCAGCCATCATGTCTTACCAACCTTACGGCGTCCCTCCCCCAGCTTACCAGCCCCAAACGGTTGCTCATCAACCTGCCCCGGTTGTAGTCGTTGACCACGGACACCACCACCACCACCACCGTCGTCGTCATCATCACCACCACCTTCATGGATTGTTATCATGGATTCGCAATATTTTCGGTGATTTTAAGTTTCAACAGCTTTACTTTTGGTCTTAAGGTCATCATCACCACCATCATGGACATCACCACTGCTGAGAGAATCCAAAAAGTCGAAAAAACGGTGTTTGTAAATATGTGTACACAAAGATTCTCAATTTTCAATGAAGCTTTAACTTTGAAAATATCCTTTTTATGTAAGCAAGAAAACTCATTTTCATCGAAATGCAAATTGATCTATCGATAGCATCATTTGAAGTCAGATAAGCAATCAGACTATTTTTATATGTTTCGAATTTTTAAAAAAAACTTTGCATTCTAGTTTTGTGTCGCAGAGCTTTATTCTGAAGCTTTTTGTCGAAGGGAAAGTAATTTGGGCAAAGCAACAAATTTCTGAAATACTAGAAACTCGTTTCTTTTTCATCGTTGGTATAATATTTTTTTTTCTTTCTATAAGATTCGAGCGGCAGCTTTAAAGTGAATAGATCAAATCAATCACTTAAACGGCGAAAATTGCGTGCACTAGTCCTAAAACCTCAAAAATGTGAAATTTTGCGTTTGGAAAAAAAAACAGTTTTGAAAAAGTCTAACTCGTGTATTTCCGTTATGAAGGTCTTGGGGTTTTTGGACTTGAGTTTTTTCAAAAAGTGCGCAATAACACGTAGAATTCAGTGCTCATAATATCATTTTGCGCAACGTTTATGTCATGGTTCGAAAAAAGCGAAAACTGCAATTTCAAACGCAAAATTGCACGTTTTCGAGGTTTTAGGACTTCTGTACGGAAGTGCGCGACGTTTTCGTCATCTAACTGTTAGATTCAATCTATTCCTATCATGTGCTTTCAAACAAATAGTAGTTTCAGTCGTTTTGACTAATTTTGAAAATTTACAGTACTCTATCGTAACCCGGGTCAAGAAAAATCGAAATTGCCCTAAATGTGCAAAACGGCCTATATAGGTCCTTGGAAGGTTATAGACCAATTTTGGGTCAATGTCGACTTTTTCCTATGCTTAACTTTCGAATTTTCAGAAATAAAACCCAAAACTTGACTGTTTCAGCAGGGCGCGGCGTTGTCACAACCAAAAAACCGTTGAGTTCATCGGTTTTTACTGGGTTCGGCCAACTCGGCAGTATCTCCTTCGCGCGTCTCTGATCTTTTCACCTTGCCGCGTATAAAAAGCCCACCCCAGCCGTTCTCCACAAATTCCAAATGGCTTCTCTTCTTCAGTCTATCCTCGCCTTCGTCTTGGTTCTTTGTCTCGTGGAATTTGCCTCAGCCCAATGTAAGTTACCCCTTTTCCATCTGCTAAAACTGCAGCTTTTCATTTCTAATTCAAACCTGCCGTTTTCAGGGGGCTATAGTCCTTACGGAGGCTACGGTGGTTATGGCGGCTACGGAATGGGAGGCTACGGAGGCTATGGCATGGGAGGATATGGCGGAGGATACGGCGGAATGGGCGGATATGGCATGCGCAGGATGATGATGGGAATGTATAACCCCTACATGATGTATGGAAAGTAAGACGGACAATAAACTATTTATTTTTCTTTATTTTTTTTTTATTTTTTATGTACCTCTAAAAATCATAAACCTTTTTTACACCCCATATAAAAAAAAAATAAATGAATACATGCTTAAAAGTTGTTTTTCACATTTTTCTCGTATTTTTTCATCAAAATTATGCCATAAATAATATAAATACACGTTTAAAAGGCCCTTTCAAACAGATCCTTGATACGGTATTTAGCAATAGAGCACGAAAAATTAGTATTAGAAAACCGTTTTTATTGTGTTCCTCTCTTTCTCTTTATAGTTTTCCCAAGGCTGCCAAAATAGAAAAAATACCGCATAATAAATTTTTCGGTGCGGATGGATTTTGTTTATTTTCTATTTTCTATTTTGCGTGACCTTTACTAGAAATCATAGGAATATATTTGACAAACGTTTTGTCGGCTTGACTTCATTTTATGACCAAAAAAAACAAGGTAAATTTGGTTTTTCGGCGTTTGCTGTTGAAATATTACGTTTCCACTTTTCGTATCGTTTACTCACGTTATATTATTTAGGATTTAATAGCAAAAATAGAAATTTTCATTAAAATGCGGGCGCGAGCCGCGTATTTCTCTTTCTTTCCTTTGCGTTTGATTGTTGTTTTTTGATTCATTGAACCGATATCACCTTGACCAATTCGCTGACGTCATTTGCTATCTGTTTTTTTTCCGAATGAAAGAAAAAAGTGAAGGACAAGGTTGTAGACAAATCGATTTTTGTGATTGGCATTTTCAGCAAAACGCCGCTTTGCGTATCTGCTTTGAGGGCGCTTTTGAGTCGAAGTACTCAATGCGACGTGAGATGAAAAATGGTGTGAGATATGAAAGTTATCCCCAGGGTTTCAATGTGAGTAATGCTTCTGAATACCTTGTATAGTTCGTAAACTTGCGGATTGACTCATTTTTTTGTTATCAGAGCAAGCCAAATTCTATCTTGAACCACGTCACAGAAGCCTATTTTGAACGCTTGAATCTACGTCACACTGAATCACCAACCACTGATAAGACCACGCCTTTGCTTAAAAGCCCTCTGACCGTCCCTATTCTTATCAGCCAACATGTCGTACCAACCCTACGGAGTTCCTCCCCCAATCTACCATCCCCCAATGGTTGTTCATCAACCTGCCCCCGTTGTAGTCGTGGACCACGGACACCACCACCACCATGGTCATCATCATCATCATCATCATGGGTTGATTCACCATCTTTTCGGTAATTTGAAGTTTCAACAGCTTTATTTTTGGTTTTTAGGTCATCACCATCACCATGGGCATCACCACGGCCACCACCATCATCACCACTGCTGATATGGCTTTCTAATGCATGTATATAGAGGAGTGTTTGTATATATACATTGTATACAAAATGAATATTTTGAACAAACAATAGTTTTGGTCAGAGAGAGAGAGAGAGAGAGAGAGAGAGAGAGAGAGAGAGAGAGAGAGAGAGAGAGGTAGAGAGAGTAAGCTTTTACAGCAAGTGATTTATTGAACACTGTGTTTATCGTCTTTAGATATCCTACATGCATCTAAACTCATCGCTGTGTGATGTCCATAAGAGCAGATTCCATTTCCTTGCGAGACTTACTCCTCTGAGTCAGGGAGGTCAGCAAAGTTGGCTGGGTGGGCTGCACGATGACATTCTCATTTGCCTCCGGTCCATCAGGCTGTTTCTCTTTTGACACACGGACGACTTCTTTCAAATGGAGAGGGGAGGCAAACACCTCTTTCTTTAATCTCATTGTCTCTTCCAGTCTTCTGCGCCTCTCGAGTTCGGCCTGTCTTTGGTTATCTGTGATTATGTTGATTTCTTGCTCCAGTGCGTACTGAAATTGAAATAAGTCTCTGGGCCTCGCTCATCACTCACTCATTCACTCACTGACTCACTGTTTCTCTCTCTCTCTCTCTCTCTATCTCTCCTCACCATCAAATGCTGAAGATCCTCTCCTCTTTCCGGCATGAAAATCGTAACCAACTGAATCATTACAAAGGCAAATGTAGCAATAACCAAAACATAGATGGCGTGGAAACTGTCATAATTGGGCTCGTAGTGACCTTTGGGCAATGGACTAGTCGACTGTACCAAAGCCTCCGGTGGTTTCACTATAAATAACTATTGAAGTTTAGAATCTTCTGAAGTCACCTTGATGTTGCTTAGAAATCGGAACATGGGCTCCGACCACTGTCAGGAAAGGGAGATACATGAGACAGGTGCCGTCCATTCCAGACTTCTGAAACCAAAAGGGTTTTAAAGAGTTTAAGTTTTAACGGGTGACGCTTAAGAGTTAAGGTCTTTGGAGCTTCAAGTTACGTGTTAAAGGCTTAAGGCATTAGGGCAAAAGTTTGCAATGGTGTTAAATCTATGTATATTTAACTTACGCTAAAAGAATTTATGTTTTAGTTCGTTAGACAGTTTCTTTAGAACTTGAGCAATTAAGAAATTAAAGAGAAAATTGTTTATGGAAAGTAACTAGGAAACGTTAGGGTATGTGAATACAGGCTTAAGGGTTTTTTTGGTTTAGGCGCTCAAGGTTAACAGTATTAAACAGAAATCTTAAAGCGTTAATGTTTACGATTCCAAAGCCTAGTGCATTTGAACTTTTGGATTTAATGGGAAATCAAGAAAGTGTAAGGTCAAAGTCCTTAACATTAAAAGTTTACTCCGTAAAGAATAAGTGTTTGAGGTAGGTGTAAGGTGACAACCACTGAAAAAATTAAGGACTTCTAATTAACGGCTTAAGTTTTCTCGGTTACTTTAAGAGTAATTCTATAGGCTTGAAGCTTAAAGTTGTATAATGTCAGACGTTGAACCTTAAAGATAATGGAACAGAAATCCAAAAGTTTTATTAAAGTTTTGGTCTTTAATACTTAAGGTTTAAAGCCATATCATTTAGGACAAAACTTAAGGCAAAAGCAACCTTAAAGATTAAGGAATGTAGGCTATTTTGCCCAAGAATTAGCGACTGCTGACTTAAAGCGTGTTTACAGTTTGGGGTCTTAAGGTTAATGGGTATTATGCTTTTGTTAGCGGTTAAGCGTTAGGTTAAAGAAATCCATAATTGCGAATCTTCTTTTCAAGTTTAGGGAAATCTCAAAATGGTTTATGGCAGAAGAATGCAATGAATGACTTCTTTAAGTAGGTTAGAGTTTAATTATAGTTTAGGTGTTTAACACCTTAAGGTTTTTATATTCTTGACATTTCGGATGAGTTACTGTAACATAAACCCACAGCGTCAACACTGTTGTACATATAGAAGCACTCTGTTCCGTTGCCCGTGGCGTTTTTCCTGCAGTGTGCCGTGACAAGACCCATCGAATCCGCATAAACTGGGTAGATTTCCGTGTGATTGGGAAACTAAAGCAATCATTATTTGTTTTCCAAAACGTCTAATTACCTTATTAGCCAGGTGGTAGGTACTGAGACGAGTGCTTCGATTCCCCCGCTTCTTCTGCTCATCGAGATCTACATTGTAGAACCATTGGAGATTGTTCTTCATCTAAAAACTGGATTTTGCTAAAGAACATTGTAGTTTTAACTTTGATATCTCGTAACGCAATGTGTTACTAGAGTTGTAGTTTGTACTCAAATCAATTCGAAAAAACCTCAGTTTTGTAGTTTGCTCGCTCTGATTGAAGAGAACCCCCGAGCAGTAAGTTGCTTTGAACTTAGGCTTATTAAACACATTCTAAGAAACACTGTGAACTGTGCAAAGTTTTGTAGTTTGCCGTCAAAACAACCCAAGGAGTAAATAACATTCGAAAAAAGCCCCAGTTTTGTAGTTTGATTGCTCTGATTCATTAGAAGTTCTGAACCCACGCAGTAGTTCATAATCAAAGTGACGCTTCACAGCAATGAATCACTGATAAGGTCTCCTAGTTGTTTAAAAGCCCCGTTCGGGCTCATTTCCCATTTTTCGTTTTGTGGAAATGTCTTACCAACCCTACGGAGTCCCTCCCCCTGTCTACCAACCCCCAATGGTTGTTCATCAACCTTCCCCCGTTGTAGTCGTTGAAGAAGGCCATCACCACCACCATGGCCATCATCATCATCACCACCATCATGAATTGCTTCATCCCCTTTTCGGTAGTTTGAAGTTTTAACAGCTTTAATTTTGGTTTTAAGGTTATCACAATCATCACCACCATCATAACGATCATCATGGCCACCATCACCACAACCACTGTTGACACTAAATTCAAACAGCTGTATTTGTAAATACGTGTTTATAAATACAAATAAATAATTTACAATTGTACTTTTGTGTTTACAGTTATCAGGGTTTAAGTTATTAACACTGAAGAACCGTTTGTCGCGTCCGCGCACTTGGGGTCAAAAAATGGTGAGCATGTGAGTTTATGTTTCAACAGAAACGTGTATTCACAAATTAAAATTTGGTGCATGACACATATGCCGCTCAAAATATACCGCATTTTGAAAATCCGAATCAGTGGAAAGGGAAAGTTAGGTTTTTCGAAGCTTAGGTGGGTTAAATAAGAAAGACCAGAATCCATGGTTGTTTCCAATCTGTAAGGCGTAAAAGGTGCCTCGAAATCTACGTAACTGTCGCGAATTTTTTGTCACCGTCTCAACCAAATAGCAAATTATTTCGGAAGTAGCATTCTTTCGTAACCTGGCAATCTTTTTATTTAGTCCTCGCCCATCAAGCTTGCAAAGAGTTATATATAACCTGCGCATCAAACGAGCTAAGAGCGTGTGAAATTTGAAGAAGCAAAGACCTTTCTGGGTCAAATGCGCACGTCGCTATTACAAGCTCGATGGGCGAGGGGTATATTTGAATTTGACTGTTCATACAAAACAATTCGAAATTTGGTTATTTTTAATGCAAAATATAGTTTTTTTAATACTGGGTAGTGAATGTATAGTTTGTGCCAAAACTACTTCGGAACAATGTGCCAATGTTTTGATGTTGAGTAAGGCGTGCGATATAGGATACTTAATCTGTGTACGCAGCCAAATTGGGCGAAGTAGATTTGGCGAGATGTATATAGGACTGCAGCAGTAACACATAACTTCGAGATTGTCGGGATAGAATTACTGTCATACAGGTGGGGCTAAAATACTGGTCTTACTCAATTATACAAAATACTTTGTTTGCAAATTGTCGTGAAACTTAGGATGTGGGTCTACCTTCTAAAATCGTTACACTAAGAATACAACTTTAGGATTCCAAACCTACAGTAACACTTTATTAAGGCTTGTGAATCACGTGATCCAGTACATGTTCCGGGATGACTCATGTTTTTTTATCAAAGAGATTCAAATTTGAGCTGAAACCGCGTCACACCTGCTATTTCGAACGCTTTAATCTACGTCACAGTGAATCACCAGGCCACTGATAAGACCGTTCCTTTGCTAAAAAGCCCTCTAACCGTCCCTTTTCCATCACTCGATATGTCTTACAATCCCTACGGAGTCCCTCCCCCCGTCTACCAACCCCCAATGGTTGTTCATCAACCTGCCCCGGTTGTAGTTGTGGACCACGGCCACCACCACCACCATGGCCATCATCACCACCATCATCATGGATTGATTCATCATCTTTTCGGTATTTTGAAGTTTCACCAGCTTTACTTTTGGTTTTAAGGCCACCACCACCATCATCATGGACATCACCATGGCCACCATCACCATCATCACTGCTGATTCTCCAAGTTTTTAATACAAATGCGGCTTATACGAGTAAAATCTCATAATAAATCTTTTCTCTGAATTTCTTAAGCTATCTTTGTCATCTGTCTAGTTTTGTGCCTGCCTTCATTCATGGGCGAAATTATATCATCCTCTCCTTTTAAGCCAAAGTCGGTTGAAAACCGGCTTCGGGGAATCAGGGAATGTAAATCTTCAGAAGCCTTTTTGTGTATTTAGAAATTGGTGAACTGTTGAGCGCACTATATTGAAAAACGAGTTAAGCATTATTTCAGAAATTCAAAAAATCCATTTTTTTTTAACTGAAAAAGTTCAAATTCATTCAAATAGTGGAAAAAGCAGTGTTTGTGAATAAGTGTACATAAAAATCATAAATCACTGTTTTGTATATATAGAAAGTGTTTTTTGCGGGAAATCCCTATATAAGTTGTCCTGATTACGGTGAATCCATACGCGCGCCAGATTTCAATCGATAAATCAATAACCCACCCAAAGCCTGTTGTGTCCTAGTTGATCGTCAAAATAACCCAAAGTAGGCGTGTCTCCGGAAGCCAGATTTGCATAGGGAGGCACTGTCCAATTTCCTTCGGTGAATGTTCTAAAAAAATCAATAAATTCGCTTTTTCTATAAACAAACTTGATTGTTCCATAACTGGTTCCCTCAAATTCCACATACTTCAAAGTCTTCGTAGTTTGGTTGACTTGAGAACAGCGAATAACTTGCTAAATTGATAATTGGGCAATTAAAACTGGGGTAATTACCCTTTGGTTGTCCATATAACACTTATCATACGGTCGTAGGTCGAAATCGATCACATCGCCAAAGTTCTTCAAGTAGTGGTAGATTGAGCCGTTTGAGGTGTCGAGGATTTTGATCCTGAATTTTATAAAGTTATTTTTATTTACAAAAACGATGTGTAGCAGGATACATTTAAAGCATGGACTAATTTCTGCAAAAAAGCGTTTTGGGCACGAAATCGTTTTTTCACAGGTTTTTCTGTCTGCGCAATACCCAGTATCAATCATTTAAAAAAAAATTTACGAATAACCATTAAAAGAAGGTATTTTTTGTGAATTCCACAGTGTATACAAGAAAAATCAAATCAAAACCTGTTTTCAAACATAAATCATGTTTTGAACGCGCAAGGCGCGCGGGGGTGCGCCACGGATTCTAACGGGCACATACAAGAAATTTTACACAAATAAAATGATTTTTTTCTTTGGCAGCCATTTATATTGAAAATTACGTCAAAACAACCCCAGCTTAACAACATATTAAAAATCCGTGAGGTATAAATTCGGTATTCTTGAGAAAACTCAAATTACGTCGTTTCGGAAAGACGTTTCGGCACCTAACTTATTTCTAACTCAAGAAATCTATGTTCTTTTCTATTACAAAGTTTGTGAGCATTTGCAACCTTTTATGTTCCTAAACATAATTTTTTCTCTCAAATTTGAGGTTAGTTTTACTCCTC
The DNA here is from genome assembly GCA_964057215.1 of Oscheius myriophilus. Classification (NCBI taxonomy): domain Eukaryota; kingdom Metazoa; phylum Nematoda; class Chromadorea; order Rhabditida; family Rhabditidae; genus Oscheius; species Oscheius myriophilus. Next base: position 21,721,556 of record OZ059902.1, read on the forward strand.
GCCAAATCTACTTCGGCCATTTTGGCTGCGTACACGGCCTGAGTATCTTATATTGTACGCTGTACTCTAGGTACAACATAGAGTACATTGACACGTTGTTTCGAAGTGGTTTGTCACGAACTATACAGTACTTTGGAGATCGATTACCGTAATCAGACCGAAAAATCGATAATCTTGATTTATCAGCATTTTGTTGTTAATGGGCCATAGATAGCTCCCACATTAAATGTGAGCTCACTCCGACCACATTGAGTGACCAAATGTATTTTGGCTATGGTCGATTCTCTCAGAAAACGCCTTTTAATGCGCGCGCGTTATGCGTCAAAACCATATTTTTCTACCACTTCCCCGCGCGCAGAGGGTCTGTGCGCTCCACGTAGAAAAATATTTTCATTTTTACATTTTAATTTTGACGGCAAAGGTTTTGGTTAAAAACTTTCGCAGCAAAGTTTCCGGAGATCGCGCCCATAGGTCTGTAGTTTGGCCTCGACCCTGATCTGTTACCCACAAAGGCGTGATCAAATTGTCGTTTTACGGCCCATTCCCCGTTCAGAACGCTTGAATCTACGTCACTGTGAATCACCAAGCCCCTGATAAGAACGTTCCTTTGCTTAAAAGCCCTCTAACTGTCCCTTTTCTCATAAGCCAACATGTCTTACAACCCCTACGGCGTCCCTCCCCCAGCCTACCAGCCCCAAACGGTTGTTCATCAGCCAGCTCCGGTTGTAGTCGTGGACTACGGGCATCACCATCACCATGGACATCATCATCATCATCACGGATTGATTCACCATCTTTTCGGTAATTTGAAGTTTCAACAGCTTTACTTTCGATTTTGAGGCCACCACCACCATCACCATGGGCATCACCACGGCCACCACCATCATCACCACTGCTGATTCTCCAATTTTCGATGAAAATGCGACTTATACGTGTAAAATCCCATAATAAATCTTTCTTTGAATTTCTTAAGCCATCTTTGTCATCTATCTAGTTTTGTGCCTGCCTTCATTCGCGGGCGAAATTATATCACCCTCTCCTTTTAAGCCTAAGTCGGATTGTAAGCCGGCTTTGGGGAATTGGAGAGATCATATCTTCAGAAGCCTTCTTGTATATTCAGAACCTGACGCACTTGATCAGAAGATGAGAGTTAACTACGGTATGAGATAGATTTCTTACGTAGGTTCAGAAAACCAACTGTACTAACAAGGATTACAACTAAAAATTGACGTAGAGGACAGAAAAATAGGTGAACCGTGAATATGAACCGAAAAAAGCTTATGGTCTTTCAAAACGGTAATTTCATGAATTTTGCCATCATTCACTAAGTAAGCGCGCCCCATCGCTAAAGCTCGCTACACGGTCTCTGAAAAAACTCAAACATGGCAGTGAAATAGCAATATGGTCGGCGTCTTAGATTCAGCTAAAAATTTGTCAAAACTTATTATATGGACTGAATATATCAACTTTTTTTGCGATATCGATTTTTGGTTCCGTGTTACAGGCAGGCTTCCGGTTACTGTAACTCGGGCCGACCCTCAGAAAACCTTATAGTGTGTAACCTCATTCGATATCATTTTTTCACTTGCAAACAAAGAAATTTACTCAAAATTTGATATCTTATGAAAAAAGTTTTACAAAAGACAAAAAGTCATTCTCAAACTTGTTGAAATTTTTTTAGATCAACCTAGAAAAATTAATTGACGCTAGAAACTGAATAGTTTTATTATGAATTGCACATTTCGCTGCGTCAAACGACAAAAAATGTAATAAATGTAATAATTTTGACCTCCGGCGCAGGAAAAAATGGGCGGGACTGCCGATTCGCAACCAGTGCGCGATTTCACACCTGAATCGCGGCGGAAACACGAGGAGCACTCTACCGCGAACCTATGCGTCAGCAAAATATAAATATTTGCCAACGAAAACCTTGATCTACTGTTTCATCGTTGAAAGTTAAGATTTGTCTTTCAAATTGTGGGTTAAACCTAATCAGGAATGGAAAATGCGAACAGTAAAGAGAGTAGTTTATTCGTACACAATCGGACCAAAGTTTTGTTAACGTGTAAATTTAGTTCTGTTTCTTCATAGTTTGACCCTGATCTTCAGTGATTCACCCCTTCCCACGAAAAAAATTCATAATTAAAGTGACGTTTAAGCGCCCAGAGAGCGGAAAAATCTACGTCACACAGTGAATCACCTACTGATAAGGCCTATCCTTTGCTTAAAAGCCTCCCTGCTGCCCCATTTCCTATCAGTCAGCCGACATGTCTTACAATCCCTACGGAGGCCCTCCCCCAATCTACCGCCCTCCGGTGGTGGTTCATCAGCCCGGACCGGTTGTAGTTGTGGACCACCACGGACACCACCACCATGGTCATCATCACCATCATCATGGACACCACCACCATCACCATGATGACTACCATCACCACCATCATCATGGCCATCATCACCATCATGGGCATCACCATCACCACTGCTGATTTCATTCTTCAACGCGAATATATGGCAATAAATTGGTTAGAATTCCAGAGATTTACTATTTTTCGTTAAACTTATTCAAAAAGCAAAATGAAAGTTACATAGGGGATTGAACCAGGGAGGGCCTGTGCGATAAATCTAAGTGCTAGCCACTACACCACTGTGTGGCCTTGATGGTAGCTGCGCGGTTCCTCTAATAACCACGGCCGCGGCAGAAGCGTCCTCTGCATTCCACTGTTATGAAATCTGCCCCCGTCTTAATCAAAAAGCGATGCCTCACCATGTAGGCCTAACTTTATCACCCTCATCTTTTAAGCCGCAATACTAATATAATCGCGAAATCGGGGGATCAAGGAGAACAAACCGTAGTAGCCTAATCGAACGAGCGTATTAATAGCGGAATGAATAACTGACGCACTTTATCGAGCGATGAGCTATAAAGTAGTCATAAGGAGGGTAAGATGCAGATAACTGACGCAGGTAACTCTTCACGTTGTTTATTTAGCAACTAAAGCGCTTTTACAGCCGGGTTTACCTTAAAGTTGAGATCATCGGTCTTATTGCGTCGTAAAGGGCAGTTCGGAGACTTTTCTTAGTCGGCAAAACCAAGAAAACCGTGCTTGAGTTATTTTAGTGAATGTTATTCCCAAGCACAAGTGTAGGGACCGCAGGCGAAAATTTTATATTTAATTTTAATTTTTTTTGTATTTTTTTTCTGGCAGAAGATGTTCCAACTTGAAGAAAACCGTTTAAATTGTGAAAATTCGTGCACGCTGAAAAAAGTTCTGCATATTTTTATGTCGCTTCGGCGACCCCCAAATTAACACGGCAGCCGTCGAGGGGCGGGGCTTGTGTGCCGTTTGCTGCACGCTTTTCGCACAGCGGGCGTGGACCCGGCAAACGGCTTCCACACTTCAATCTCACTTGGTAGATGAGAACTTGACATTTCAACCTCCGTATCAACTCTTTTAACATTATTTAATAGTTGAAAAATTTAAAAAATAAAACATAAATATTTATTAAAAATCAGCATCATAGAGAACAATACATGAATAATGTCAACAATTTCAAGGTAAATACAAGGATATTCAATTTATTTGTAATAAAAACACAAAAGTTGGAAATTGACATCTCTCAGTCATCGCTTCGTCGGAATACCAAAATTTCAGTTAGGAAAGTTATAGAAATGACGAAGTGATGTCCGATCTGCACGACGGGGACGTGGATGCCGGCGCAAATCATATTCACAGGAAATAAAATGTACAGAAAATATGATTTACATGAAAAACCCTCTCAAAATTCCCCCAAAAAGAAAAGAAAACAAAAACAATATACACATGAAATAACCTATACGTCTAGAAACTCCACTGATCCGCTCTCAACTGCCATCTGAAACTCATCAAAGGAAACTGGGTACGTGAGAGGGTCACCACGGTACCGGATGTTAACGACCGGTTGACCCTGACCCCGTTGCTCAATCGCTTCAACGACGCCTTCGAAACCGTTGCGGGTTCCATCGGCAGCGTTGAAATGGTAGATCAACGGTCGGCCAACGTACTGCTGACAGTTTCCTCCTGAAAATGGATGTTTGCATTTCAGATCGTCGTCGATGAGTTCCAGAACGCGAGTGCGAAGCTCGGAAATTGTGCATTTCCGTCCGTTAGTTGTCAGCGTATACAACTTGGGCCGAGGCTCAAGCTGTTGCACGACTTTTTGGCGGAAACGGATTTGCGACACAAGAGCACCCCACTGCTTTCCAGCCGTGGGCCCAGCAAGCAAGAGACCGGAATCTACCTCAGCCACGGATTGCCATAATCCAATAGCTAAGATAGCTTCTGTCCACTTACAGCGCACCCTCATATCCCTGGCCACTTTCCTCTGCGTGTCTTTCGCTTTTTGAATAGCAATTTTGAGGATTTCTTCGGATAGCTGTGCCTTTTCCCGTTTAGCAGAGTCTTGGATGGAAGCTATGTTTTTTCGGGCGGTGGCGATCAGATTCGCTCGTTCTACAGATGTTTTTTGTTTGAACCACTCATATGTGTGGTTTTTCTTGAACAACACCGCGGCTTCCACCCTCGACACGTGCATATTGGGAGAGACACTCCAAAGATACGAAACGTACCCAAAGGCACTCTCAATTGATCTATTACTTAGCGGCGCGCAGGCAGTCTCTTCTACGAAATTATCAGAACCAAAATATTTCCCACCGCTCAGAAAATCTGCGAAAAGGTGGGAAACGTACTTCTCCGTGGCAGCAAGAGCTGCAGAAGCTGCCTGGAGAGTGTTTTCGGAAATGGGGTATGTTAGGAGCCCACTACTGTAATCTCCCTGTGCCTGGCTACGGGGGTCTAATGAGGCAATGGGAGTGTTATCCTGAAACAGCAAAAGGGGGTCTAAACTGGCACGCTGAACCCAATTCTGCAAAGAAGCCACATAGTGACTAGTTTGAAGAACATGACTTGTTTGCTCCACCAAGCGCCACAGAGGACCTGTGATCAATAGATCAAACATTCCAAGTACATGAAGCTGGCTCATAACCAGAGGGGTATTCAGAAGACGCGAAATCTCCAGGAGTTCCGCCTTTTCTGGATAACACTCGGATATGAACTGCTTCATTGCGGCGCTTAGGTGAAGAATGCGGGCGGAGAGGACAAATACGATATTCCAACGGTGGCCAAGGAAAGAGGGTAGCGCAAATTTGGTCATACCTTGTTGTAGAGCCCACGCTGTCCAGACTCTGTGAACTCCGTGAAGACCGGCAGATCGCTCCGAGAAGAAGCGGGCGCATTCCTTGATCAGGAGAAGGACGGAAGGTGAAGAGACGGCTAGTCCAGCTGTGGACTCATGCTCAGCTAGAGACTGCAAGACAACATCAGTTAAATTGGCAATGGCGTGAAGCTGACAAAAGAAACGATGAATTTGGGCAGAAGACGTTTTTTCGCTTTCTGACATGGACGCCCAGTCGGTGCGCACACGCGGAAGTACGTTCTTTTTGTACTCCTCGAGAAGGTCGTTGAAACGAACCTGCGTGGCCGCGCGATCCGACTGGACTGAGGAAATAGAGGCGAAAAACTGGTCTGAAAAGGACGAATCCAAGCTCAGTCCTTCTACTTTCTGTTTCAAGGTTTCAAGTGCCACGGCGGCTGATTTGTCTGACACTTCCGCCAAACCCAGAAACAGAGTGGTAGGTTTTTGCCCAATTTCCCCAGCTAACCCAACCCCAAAACACTGCAGTTTTTTTGTACCCTTGGTCGTTTCATCGCTCTGGACGCAAATAGGACCCCCTACTGAAAAGGAACCCCCCAACTCATCTGCTATATGTGCCTTCGCCAGGGACAAAGAGCCTAGGGAAAAGCTGCGGCAGGTGGACGCAGATGGAACGCGGTCGAACATGATGCCTGCCAGCTTTCCGATGGATCTTATAACCTCGGGGATACGTTCATCTGCAACATGTAACTCTTGAAGGCGTATAACACATTCTACAACACTGTTGTTGAATTTTCCATTTGAGAACAACTGTATTTTACCCCGTTCAGCCTGAGATTCTGAGTTAGAAAACTCGAGGTCAAACTGAGAAATAGTCGTTTTCAAATAAGAAAATTCCTCCCGGTACGTATTCACCCTGGCCCTTAGTTTACAATTTTCCGCTGCTAATTTTTTGTTAGAATTCCGCAGCCTAATCCATTTTTTAAGAATGGAGCGACGGCCTTTTGTAAAGGAAGACGCCAGCTTTACAGGCAATTGCTTGCTAGCGTGGGCGTGGCGTCTTTTTAGCAGCGAATAATTATGCAACAAGGATGAATATTGATCGTAACACGACCGGTGTAGTTTAATCTCGGCTTCGGTTGCCTTTCTGGGAAGGGCTAAATTCACGCAAGAGTGGCTCGCAGCGACTTGAGTCTCTGTTTGCTCACAATTGGCAGAATTTAGACTCTCCCGGAAGTTAGGTGAGCGAGAACGATTAACGTTCTTGGTCTTTCCGAAACCGAGATTTTCAAATGAAACAACTGTATTGTAAAACTCATCTGTTACTGTTCCCCTTCTCTGCAGATTACTCTCGGCCTCTTTCAGACTAAGCATGTGCCGGCGGAACTTGTTGTACCCAGCGTGTGTCCCCTGTGTTTGCTCGCAAAAACTAGTAATGATACGCCAAATTTCCGCCACATTTTTGCACTTTGGGTGAGCCATTAATGCCAACAAAAGGCCATTGGTCACTGGTGTCATGGGAGTGCTAATGTGGAGGGAATCGGGGTTTATACCAGCTTTTACGAGAAAACACCCTCTCTCAAGATGTTTCACTAGCACACGAGATCTAACGACATTTCCTGAATTATGGGGATTATTAAGGGAACACTTTCCTGATTTTCCATCACTTTCTTCGTCCATTGTCACCAGAGAAGTGAACAGCTGGACGTATTTTGGGATTAAATCGACATTTTCCCACTGCGCGGCAGCCCACAGCCTCACTGCGAGGCAGCCCACTATACCACAAAGACTACCGGGTCAAATTTGACGGGTTTTTACAAGGCTTTACAAGAAATTTCAAATAAAAAGCTATTTTTAACTTACCTGGTGATAAAACATGTAGAAATTGAGTTAAATGTTGATTTCGTTGCAGGCCCGTTGGATTTCTCCTATTGCGCAGCCGAAGGAACCTAAATTAGATCACAGAAGTGGCTTAATTCGCCAACTAACCGCTTACTATCGAAGAACAGGACGATTCAGATGTGGCTGTTAACTGAAAAACACAACTAATCAAAGAAAAATTAAGAATTAAGAATGATGCAATTCAAAAACGCAAAGAAAACATTTAAATTAACATTTTTGACAAAACAATGAACAAATGCCTCTTTTTTGAACTGTTATGAAACAAATATATTACAATTAAAGCAGAAACAATATAAATTAACAAGTAAAAAGGGGCATAAACAATAAAAAAAATAGTTTAATAAAATCCTTTGATTTGAAGATTTGAAAAATTGGTGTTTCCCTCCATGGCGTTGGAGCGCAAATACTCATCAGTCTAAGTCCCTATACAAATAAACACTATTTTGATATAATTTTTCAATCGACGGGGAGGACGGAAAATGGATTTTTTATTACCAAACGATAGGAAAATAACATATTTACAAAAATATGTTCAAGGGTTCGATGATACTGATCGATTTTGGTTAAAAGGAAGCCTAAACAAAAAACCGAACAAAAACAGTGTTGCTTTGAACAAATATTTTTTGTGTATTTCAACATTTTTTAAAGCTAGCAGGTCAATGTAATTGTTGACAACACTTATTAGAAGTTCTCTATACCCAAATACACCCAATAATTCGTATATTAGACGCGTGGCACGGCGTTAAAGCAGGAAAAATGGTGTAACTTTTTTCGGGGAGAATGGATTTTTAATTTTTTTGTTTCATTCGAAGCATTTTTGAACATACTAATCGACTATTAACTTTGTTTGAGTGTTATCGCTTCTGTTAACATTTGATGGCCAAATAACGCCAAAAACGTGGATTTTCCATAGGAAGACTTGGATATTTTGTCTCGAAATCATAACCATCGGTTTTCCCGTAAGATTTTACCCCCTATTCAACGCTGAAACTCAAGAATTTAGCTAAAATCGGCGAAAGAGCGTTAAAAACCATATTTTCTTATTAATTCGGACTGCCGCCGCGGCGCCACCTCTGCGGTGCCTACACAAGTGAAAGCACCGGATGGGATCGAACCCAGGACGCGCGCGCCGCAAGCAAAAGCGCTAACCGGTATACCACACGGGCACTTGAAGGACGTGGAAACTGCCCACTTATTAGGGACCGCGCCTAGCATGTGTCGTATCTTGCCCGTGTTTCCACGAAAAAAAAAACAGAATTCTATCAATTTAAGAAAGTTTCAATTGATGGAGTATAACAGAACGGTTACTTGAACGAAAAGGAAGTGGTACAGTTGCACACGCTCGGTAAATGTGCAAAAAATTCTGAGGTGTTTCAGATTCAACAGAAAAAGAATAGAAATGCCTGAGTTTGCTCCAAACAACAAAAAACAAAGAATTTGCGTTATCGGGGAATTGAACCCGCACCCCACAGCACATGAACCTAACCGCTAACCGGTTGCGCCAATGGGTCACGGGGTTCGCGGCCTTTTTCTAAAAGGAGTGAGATTCCAAACAAAAGGCTCCAAAACGAGAAAGTTTTCAATAAAACATGTGGGATACTTTAAACAAAACTCGCATCACTTACTGATTCAGCATCGCGAATCCCCTTAACCCCTGGATGTCTGCAAAAACAGTAGTTTTTGTTATTCTGTTTTCTTGATTTCTCGGTTTTCCAGGAAACACCTCCTCCTTCTAAACAACATCCTGTCTAGTAATCACGCACAGACACGGATCTGAGCTTAATCCATGCTGACGTCTTGTGGTCCTCCCCTTACAACTACGTCAAGTTTAATCACGAGATAAGCAGTCCCATGGGGTATATAGGCACAGATTTCTCCGCTTTCTCAGTCGCTATGAACTTCTTCCCCACTCCTGTCCACCCTTTCGCCATTAAGCCTTCGCAGTCCACCCCTCGACCTCCAGTGGTCGTGGTAGCCAGCCATGTCCACCACAACCAAGGCCTTCATCGCGAGCATACCCATCAACGACTGTTTGAAGGACTATTTGGTAGGATTCCCAACTGTTCCTAGTTGAATGTTGAGTTCAGGTCAGCAAAACGCCTCGGGAAATGGTCTTAACCGAGGTCTTCACAGCAACCGTCGTTAAGTTACAAACTTTTGAAAAACTTTGATGATACGAGTATGAATAAATGTTAAAACTAATCTATGTACTTCAAAAGTTATTGCGCATTGAGCGATAAACCCATTTCTACCAGATATTTCTACCAGGTTTCCCTTATCGATAATGGTCACGGAGATGCTGAAAGAAACAAATGCGCCGAGATGGACTCGAACCCGCGACCGTCAAAACTCAAATCCGTCGCGGTAACCAGTACGCTACTCGATAGCTTGTCTAAGCGGCGCGGTGTCCTTCCCATATGCAGCGCTGCACCTAAAGCCGGCTGCCAAAGGCTACATTATAAGACACCGTCTCTGTAAGATTTGAGCGGCGGCCTTCAAACCACTGACTTCGGGAAAAGGTTGAAATAAATTTTTTTTCTAAATCTGTGCTATAGCCGATAGAAATTGTAGTTTTTCCCATGTTTTGAACTTTGACATAAAAGTTGCGAAAATGGCACAGAAACAGAAAGTAGTGACACATTTTTACACACACTTTGATGGATCATTGCATGCCATTAACATGTACAACCTGTTTAAGTTCGGGTATAAGCAGTAAAGTTAGCCGATCGGGGAACGAAAATCAATAAATGTTCAAATGCTTCAAAATATAATTTAAGTTCAAAGAACGCTTTTTTGCGATCTGTTACAAGCACAACGTAATGCGAAGGGGTTTTGAGCATCATAATGAACTGTGTACACCTAGCAAAAACGTTTATATCAAAAACGTTTATACCGCTGTTTTCTCCCGCGCGGCGCCCAAGGGACTGGCCGATTCGCACAAAAACAAGAAACTCACACTCCATGATATCCTTTCGGCGTGTTATTCCCAACTCCATAGGTAAATCCCAATTCATCATCAGCCGCCGTTGGGAATAATGATGGTATTTCATCGCGAGCTACACACTTTTCCTTCTAAAAATTAGCTGTTCATTGAAATACAGGAACGCTTTCTACCTTCCTAGGGTCCAGAGAATCCGCTTTCTGAGCTTTTTGAATAAGGGTGGAATTGATAGGATTGCGGGTGTCTATATACAGGCGACAGTAGGTGGTCAAAGCGAAGAAGTAGTTGGCTGGTGCGAGGAGACTCCGGTCTAGAAGACAGTCCGGGTGGCCTGAAGTTGAAGTTCATAGGTATTTTTCAAAAGAACATACCATTTTCGACGATCATTGGAGGTACGCCGGTTGTAGTATTGCCCGAGGGAACTGTAGACATAGTAAGGGCCCCTATATCACTCATTAATATAACAAAACTGGAGGTCCAGCCTACCTGAGATCGCAGAGAAGGTAGCAGTTGGAGACGAAGTGGAGCTCGGGCCCTGGGCGGAGAGGATCCCAAAAGCTATGGAGAAAAGGATGAGCAACCCCATGGAAAGGAGAGGCGGGGTGAAATGAGGACGGCGTTTTGGAATGTTAAAGCTAGGCTAATTTGGCGGGTTAATTACCATAAGGTCAGAAAGCCCTCCTTGAGTCATTCTGTCTGTTGTTTCCCTGGAAAGCGGTCTTCGCCATGGAGAAGTCTATCGAGCCCGTTGCTGCCGATGCAAAGGAGGTTCTTCTCAACGCTGTCTTCAATGCGGAGCGGGTGGGATCTCTCTCTCTCTCTCTCTTTCTGTCTCTCTGTCTCTCTGTCTCTTTCCGACTTTTGTTAAACTAAGTTCAGGTGATTCTGGAAGTCATCAAACTCAGTGTGTCCGTCGAGAAGAGTGAGTGCCCTTCTGAGCTGACCCTCCGCCCTGTGAAGTTCCCGGGAAAGCCTCCCTCGACGTCCATTTCCTCCGCTTCCACCCTCTCAGTCGATGCGGTCAGTTCATCTCTCTCTCTCTCTCTCTCTCTCTCTCTCTCTCTCTCTCTCTCTCTCTCTCTCTAATTCTCTCTATAATTCTCTCTTTCTAGGTCCATGTCACTGAACTCAACGATGTCACCGGCTTCATCGTCGACCTCGATTTGCTGATCGACGGAGGAAAGCGCGCCCTGCGCATCGAGTGTCCCCAGTTCAAGCCTCGCCACGTTTGCTTCGACGGCATCTGGAAGAATGTTCGTTAGAACCTGGCTCATAGCCCCTCCAAACAAACTTTACCGAAAAATTGATACATTTCCCTATCCTGTCTACTATTTCACATTTATTGCACATATTTTCTATCTCATTCTCTCTCATAGAGACTGAGAGACCGCCCAAAACGGGCCAGTATATACCATTATACATTACTGCAGGAAAGAAAAACGTTTCGAGACCATTCAAATCAAGAAAACCCAAAACAAAAAAGTTTGGCAGTGAGGGGAACGAACCCCTAAGCTTGTGTTTATGGGTGGAGCAGCTCGGCACTGAACCACCGAGCTGCTCAAGCTTTCGCCGCGCCGCCTCTTGAGACGCCGGCGCTCAAAATGGGTCGGCTTCGAGCGCAGAAAATCGATGATTTCTCGGCCCCAGAGGCCATTTTGATCGAAACCATCGCAGCGTTATGAATTCGATTAGATAAACGGACGGCATAGAATTACCTAGACGAAGATGAATGGTTTGCCCACTAAGCAGAAGTTCCCACTAACTCCATTAAAGCAGACCGGCCCGATTCCTCCAACGTAGATTTAGATACAAATATAAGCGAAATAACAAAGAGAAGTCGGAGCGGCCGCCTTCCTTGGTCTTCTCTCTCCTCGTGGCGCGGACTCATCTCAGTAACGGGGCTCGACCGAACGGCAGAAGGGGGAACGCCGTGTCTGCAAATAACCTATTAGTTATACTTCGTGCCAAAACTACTTGGGAACAACGTGCCAATGTTTTGATGTTGTTCCTAGCTTTCTTTTTACATTTTAAGTACTGGAAATCAACAAAATCGACAAAAACGGGTGAAAAAAAATGAATTTTGAACAAGGTTCACTTTTGTGGTTTGTCTCTTTTGACCTGCGGTTTATGCACCCGGACCGCTACTTCTGCTTCAAGAAACGTGTTAATTTTGCGTTTTGAATGAACTATAAAAATAAAAAATTCGCTCTGGCGGTTTTTCACAATTTTAACTTGAATTTGTAATTTTACAAATCCGGCGCCGATATGCGTGCTCGGCTGCTAACACGGAAAAGCAAAAGTTTCAAAACTTTGTTTTTAAACTTGGTTTCAAGTAGGAAAAACAAAAATTCGGAGGGCGGATTCGAACCCGGGTCGCTAGATTTGCAAGTGAGAACTCTGGTACTCGGCCACCAGGCGCGCCATTTGAAAAGTAGATATCAAGGCCGGCCGTATATGTGGCCGAGTGAGATCGTTCTCGCTTGTAAAACTGGCGACCCAGGTTCGAATCCGCTCCTCGGCTTTTTGAAATTTCCACAAACTGATTGGCATTGCCCTGAGTGTGATTTGAAAGCCACTTAAATCTACTGTATTCGTGCCCCATTCACCCACCTAATGTAAACCAAAAATGGCCATGATATGGAATGTTCACAAATTTCATAATGGGGTAATAGCTCGTACACAATGCCACCCAAATTTGACGGCCTGCCACCCAAATTTTCTTGTGCCGGCCCTCGGCCCATTAGTTTTCACGAGAAGGGCCAGCCCGCGGGCCGAAGAGGGACGGGCCGAGAAAAGTGACGACCCGGCCGGTTTTGTCCCTGTTTGTAAACTTGTAAAAATTATCTTTTTTTAATCGTTATTTCAGTTAACTTTAAAACTTTGAAACCATGCAAGCACTTTTATAATACTTCTTTTACAAATTTAAACGTTTTCTAAATTCGCAAAAACATAGTGTCCCGACCGGGATCGAACCTTGGTGGGGTGACACTGTGACTCGGTGATCTGAGTTGACGGGCCGTAGCGGGCCGGACCGGGTCGGGCCGAGGATTTTTTTCAAGTCGGCCCGGCCCGTGATAAAAATGCTCGGCCCTGGATCGAAAATTCTAAAAGTTTAAAAAACGTTTTACACTATCTATGCACAGAAAATGTGTCACTTGCCTACAAATTACAACAAACAAGTGAGGCAAAAAAGTTTTGTCGCCGTGGCATCGAACTGGGGCACTTTCGGATTCTTTCGGAACACGGGAACTGGGACCTCTTAGCCACTCGGCCATGAAAAACATAAAAAATTTATGTAGGGTTGTTCAAATCCTCCTTAATATCGTATTTTTTGCACATTCTACCTCCCCTGTCCGGAGGCAACTATTCAAAAATAATTCTTTGCCGCCTAGTTCATTCGTCTCATTGTTGCGATAATCTCTATGACTGGAGGCACCGTTATCAAACCATTTCAGTCCGTATTTGCAATCGATTTCGACTCTTTCCCAAAATGGCTCCGGCTTCAAAGTCGAATAGCAATTTCAAAGACCAAGGAAACATCAGTAAGTGAAGCAATTTTCTTGAAAAATAGTTTTCAGAGCTGAAAGTGTTCAAAGCCGAAAAAGATTTTACAAATGAAAAGAAAATTGGAGAAGGAGGTTTTGCAAGAGTCTTCAAAGCGTCGACACCGAGTGATGGGTGATAAAATATATTTTTTCTAAAATAATACGAGTTTAGAAATATTGCTGTTAAAATTGTGAAACATAATATTTCAACTGTGGTAGAGGAGATCAAACATATGGCTCAGGTACGTATTCCTCAAGATAAACGATTTTAATGAAAGTTTTGGGTGCCATTCGCACATATACCTTGATTATAAGAAAGAAATATTGCTGATTTGGAAAATATACAACAAAAGGATTCACCCCATGGGTCCCGCAACGACATTTTGTGATGAGAAATCACCCAAGGCGCATGCTGCCGATGCTACCGATGCTAACCGATGCTAAGGAGGCAAATCAACAAAAATGTCATAATGATTAAAATATCCTTCCAAAATGGTCTGCAAAAGCTTCAAATAAATAATATATTTTAGCGCGCTCATCATACTAACTTGGTAAAAATTTACGGAACTGTCATCGACGATGATGGAAAAGACATTGGATTCGTGATGGAGTTTATGGAAGGCGGAAGCCTACATGACGGTGAGTTTGTGTGCGTGTGTGCGTGTGTGCGTGTGTGCGTGTGTGCGTGTGTGCGTGTGTGCGTGCGTGTGCGTGTGGTCCTTAAGTTTAGAACTAAAACTCTGAAATTTTTCAGTGATTGAAGATACCCGATCGTACCCCGTGAGCCGTGTCTATCAATGGTTCCTTGGCGCGGCCAGGGGTCTGAACCATCTTCACGAACAAGGCTTGGTGCATCGAGACGTTAAACCTTTAAAGTAAGGACCTTACTTTCTTATCTAAAATAGATTTCAGCATGCTTCTGAAGGGAGACAAGAAATCGCTAAAGATTTGCGACTTTGGACTCGCAAAGCAAGAGAATCAGATGAGCCGAACGGAGTGAAGCTTTGTTTAGTGTATTTCTAAACATTCTTTAGTGCTGGTACTAGATTATTCATGGCCCCGGAACAGTTGATTGCATCTGGCAAACAAACATATGCCGTGGATGTCTTTGCCTTAGCTATTTCATGGTGGCAGATGCTTAGTAGACGACGACTCTACGAACATGTGCAGCCCATTTCTGTCTATGATTTTATCAATCTAGTTGCAAAGGAGAATGGTCGGCCTTTGATAAAATTCCAAGACAAGGAGGCGGCTGACATGATGAAAAGGTGATGTCAACGCCCACCCGCACACCCGCACACCCGCACACACGCACACACGCATATCTAAGCATTATCACATCCACACATCCACACTTTAACAGAACATGTACAGGCACACATGCCCACAGGCACACATGTACACATGCACGGCCTTATGTGACCTCAGGCCGCGGAAAGACCGCAGTGCATCCGAAAGCCTTTCATATCTCCGTCAAAACACAAATCAAGTTACAGAATGTGGCACACCGACCCTGAAGAACGGCCTACGATGAAGGAGGTTATGGACTTTGCTAATAAGAAAGCCGCTGCCACCGAAAACAACAAAACTGCTGTTAACAAGTACTCTTTTTTTAAACAAAATTTTTTCTCTTTTTTTCAGTAAATTTAATGAGTCCGGTGCCACAGGCAACAACAAAACTCCTGCCAAAAAGTTGGAAAAGATGTCTCTCGGTTCTGAAGACACTGCTGGTTCCAGTTTATCTAGGTAGGGATTTTTTCAATCTGGATAAATTTTATTATATCTTTATAATTTACATAAATTTAACGAAAAAAATGATTTTACATTTTTAATTTTCTTTTATTAATTTTTAGCAGCGCCGGCAGTACAGGCGGTAGTAAGAAAACAACCAATCCCTGGTAAAACTGTAATATTTTTTATTCTATGCAATTTTCAGTTTGAATAGCTGGATGACTTCGACAGAATCTGTTGCCCAGTGGATTCAGAAGAGTACTTTGTCTGGAGAGCTGGGAAAGCAAGTTTTCTTTAATTTTTAAAGGTTATATTTTTGAGGCTATCAAAAACCACTCTGCAAATAGAAGAGGAGGTTAATAAGATTTCTAATAAGAGAACCACCAAAACGTGAGTTTCACAAAATCAAAGAGAAATTTAATTTTAATTTAGTGTTTTGGAAGGGGTGGCGAAAATTAAGAGCTGGATAAATGACTTGTTGAAACTCGTTCAACAGGCCTTGATGGTAGGATTTCTATTTTTTTTTTACTTTAAAAACATGTTTTTGTTCAGGTCAATCCCAAATTGAAGCTTCTTGTTGACTACGAAAAAAGCTGTGATGAGTTGATGAAAACTGTCGAAGAACAGGGGAACAGTAGAATTGAACATCTTTCAAAGAAGAAATAATGTTCTCTAGAAAATTTAGTTGAAGGAACAGTCAGAGCTTTTTTTTGTAATAAATGAATTGTTTTACAACGTTTCAAATGAATCAAGAATTTCGCAAACTGTTATATTTTTTTGTGCCCGATACTTCTTAAAGAAGAAATAGCTCAACTATCGGCTGTCGCCAAACGGGCATCCTGCCAAAAACGGCCTTAACGCATCAGCCGTGCGCTATTCAAGAAAAAATAGTGTGCGAGAAGCAAAGACGCAGAGAACGAGCGGATTTTAATAGCCGCTTGTTGGTTTGGCGATTGCTATTAGGTAAAACTCACGAGCGACACGAGAATCACACAAAAAATGTCTAAAGGACATTTTTATTTTTAAGATTTGCAATAGAAAAATGAAGAATTTTCTTAAAAACAAATATTTTAACAAACGCTTTTTTTAAAATTGAAATTAGGTTGAGTTTCAAATGAGATACAAAATGCACGCGGCGCGCTACCAGGCGCGAAAGAAATTTAAATGAAAGCCAAAAACTATAGTCAAGTTTTTTAAAGGAGGGTGACGTGCAAAATTCAATATACAGTTTAACGGTGGTGATTTATAATAATGACAATTTTTCGTTATATATAATAAGTATTTTAAACATAACTATAAATCTCCCACCAGGGGAAAGGCGATAAAAAATGGCACTAAACCGATAAAACGCTAAAAGCGCGTCCCGTTTCAGGAGAAATAAGCCTGTAGCATTTAAGTAAAAATATTAATGAATTTAACACCATTTTTAAAACGGTTTATACCAAAACCAGTTTTCGTAATCAAATCGAAAAAAAATGTGAATTTTTTATTAAACAGTGTTTATTATTAAACAGTGTTATTAAACAGTGCTGCAAAATGACTTGTTTACAAGATACAGTGAAGACAAGGAACACAATTAAATTGAAATGTTTTATGGATTTTTCCTTTTTTCCTTTTTCAAGTAACAAAATCAGTTCAAATGCTACAATCAGGATCAAACTCCAAACCAGATTCCGTTAAGGAAATTTTCAGAAAAGGTTGTGGATTTTTGTACACGATCCAGGAAGTTTTATCGACAGGGCGGCAGGCGCCTTCGAATTTTGTCATAGCCTGCTTCACCAAAGAAGGATGAAAATTTCCCATGAATTTCTTGAAGTGCATCTTGTCATTTCCTTCTATAAACTTCTAAATGCAAAATTGTGATTTTGAGTTTAAAAAAATTTACTAACCTCAACCTTGTTAAAAATCTGATGCGTGGCGTAAAAATGCCTGTTGAAGATAAATACGCGAGGGCAGTTGAGAGAAAAGATCTCGTTGAGCCGAGTTTTTCTATCGTTTAAAAGATAGAGCTAAAAAAGATGTTTGTATGATTTTAGACGTAGACGAGAGGTTAGACGTGCAGAGGAAGATGATAGAGGTTAGAGACGCAGAGGAAAATGTTAGAGGTTAGAAACGCAGAGAGAAATGTGAGAGGTTAGACACGCAGAGGACAAAGGGAAAAGGGTAGACACGCAGAGGAAAATATAAGAGGTTAGATACGCAGATGAAGATGGGAGAGGTTACAGACGCAGAAGAAAATAGGAGAGGTTAGAGACGCAGAGGAAGATGCGAGGAGTTAGAGACACAAAGGTAAATGAGAGAGGTTAGACACGCAGAGAAAGACGGGAAAGGTTAGAGACGCAGAGAAACATGGGAAGGGTTAGACACGCAGAGGAAAATTTGAGAGGTTAGAGTTGCTGAGGTGTAGAATCCGTAACAATATAGTTTTTAAAAAATGAAAAACTTACATTGAAGTCCAGAAAATCTTTGTCAAGCGTGTGTTTATCCCACAGATGACAATAAAAGTGGTTTATTTGTTTTTCCTGAAAAAAAATTGTCAATATTTATTTGTAAAATTTAAAGCTACCTTCATCAAATAGCTCAAGCTTTGGTTAGAAATCTTCACTTGACTGTGACATTGAAGTAAGCTGGCAGATTTAACGAATTTTAGCAGTAATAACCATAATTCGGCATCAAGAGTGACCTTGAAAAGAAATTTGATTAAAATTGTATACAGACAAAAGTTTTTTTTTTTTTAAATTAAAAAGTATTTCAATTGGTCAGTTTTGGGTTTCGAAACAAAAATCGATAATTGATTTATTTATTTTTCTGAAACCTTGTACAAAAAAAACACTGTTTTTTAAACGACACTTTTTCAATTAATTTTCCAGCTAAATTCTAAGAGTACAAATTATTTTTTTTAAAAAAATTGATGCTCTTTGTTTTTTTTATCTTTTTAGAAATAATTTCAGTCACTTTATTAGTATCTTTTTCTATAAGAAAAATTTTTTTTATAGCAAATTCAATTTCTAACAAACCAAAAAAATCGATTGTAAAATTGAAAATTTCCTTTTTTGCATAATTTTATTTTTCGTATTCACATTTTAGTTTGAAAAGAAAAAAACTATTAAATCTTGAATCGAGAAATTTTCAATTTGCAAAACATTTAGCCGGATATTGTTTTTCATAAATACATGAAAAAATTTTTTAGGAAAATATTTTTACTTGAATTTGTTTTTAAACATAAATTTTGTCCGTTGTTTAACGGCGTCTGCGGAAAATTGGATTGTGAAATGGAAAATTTCCTTTTTTAACGGGAAAATTCAAAATGAGAAAAAAAAACAAAAGTTCAAAAATCCAATATCGCAAAAATCGAAATTCAAGAAAAACTAACCTTGACATCGATTGTTCTCGCTTCAAATTTCACTTTCGTTTCCAGTGGAATTTTCCGGAAAATACGGAAATTGTTGAAATCTCTGATTCCAAAACTGTTCTTCTGAAAGAAAAAAATAATTAAATAATGAATTAAAAATCAATACCCCGAATATTACAGTTCCCATTTCCATTGGAAATGCCACTGATGGATTGTTCTTCACAAAAATATTAGAAAAAATGCTACATTCGTCAAACGAGGCGAAGTGGGCGTAATTCAACTGAAAAGAATTATATATTTTTATATTTAATAAAAAAAAGATTACCTTGTGATAAATTTCGTACTGTACCAGAGAAGGCAAACTAGCGAAAGAAATTTTTCTCTGCAAAATAACTTTTTTTTAATTTATGGAAATTAAATTTATTCAATTTCTAAAAATGAAAAATAAAATACTTACCTGACACATCCTTGAGGAAGATTACAGAAACAATGAATAACTTGTTGGAAAGCAATAAAAAAAACATGGATTCGCTTTTTCAGTTTGAATTTTTTCCGCTTTCATAGCGATGGCTTCGGGTTTTTTTTTGGAACAAGCCATCGCTATGAAAGCATTTTTTTGAGTTACAGTTGTGATCCCCTTAAACATCATGCAGTTCACTAACAAAACTCTAAAATGCAAGTTTTGTGAGCTCGTTAAACGTCATGCTGTTTGCGGAGAAAAATCTGATTTGTGTGTTTCGTGAGTCCGTTAAACGTCATGCAGTTTGCCAAGAAAACTCAAAAAATGCGTTTAGTGAGCCTGAGAGTGAGCAGAGTGCCGAAAACAATCTAATGAGTCATGAGTCCGTTAAACGTCATGCAGTTTGCCGACAAGGCTATAAATTCTTTTTCAGAGAGCCCGTTAAACGTCATGCGTCGGCCAATAAATCTTTAAAAACGTCGCTTGGTGGGACCGTTAAACGTCATGCAGTCTACCGACAAAACTGTAAATTCTGCGTTTAGTTACTTCGGTAAACATCATGCAGACTGCCAAAAAAAACTGTAAATTCTGTATTTAAGGAGCTCGTTAAACATCGTGCAATCTTCCAAGAAAGAAATTAAATTTACGTGTTTAGTGAGCCCCATAAACGCCGTGAAGCCTCCTGCTACTTTGCAGTTTACTCACACTTTGATTGACATTTATTAAACCGATAGCAAAAATATATGGATTACATGATTTTTTAAGACATGGAAATTTTGATATATTCGCATTGGGGCGCGGAAAGTGTTAGACTAGGGGATTAATTATTTATCGTCCCATGTCAATTATAAAAAGAACGGATAGGTTTTCTTTATCACGCCGTATTGCGTGATTAATATTGAAAAAAAAACGAAACGTTATACAAATCCAGCCTTCGAATTCTGGCATTTTCTGTGTTTTGGAAGTTTTATAGCATGATAAGTGAAATCATCATAATTGCGGAACTTTCGTACACTTAACGTCCCATTATTACGCTGTAACTTTCCATCATTTCCTTCCTGATGATGTCGATTTATCCAGTTCAATCCCATTTCGAGATCTCAGCGTGACTGTTTTGAAACACAAAAAGTTGGCGCGAACCCGATCAGCCGCTTTTTGAATTGCGATTTCATCGGCTGTTTCCTTTAAAAGGTGTAAATCTCAGCTAGAAACATCCATCCAATTGGAACACCTCAACGGTAATTTTGATTTTACATTTAAATTTTAAAAATAAAGCTTAGAATGAGTGGAAATAGCATTGCCAAAGTGGCCACCGTGCTCAGCGGGCTGGCCCTCGTCCCTGTGCTTTTTAGTGGAATCTACTTGTACAACGACATTTCCACTTTCTACGAGGATTCTTTGGAGGATCTTCAGCAATTTAAGGTAATTCAGGCAAAATTTCTGTTTATTAGAGCGCCAAGGACAAACCAAGGACAATGAAAATCTTACATTTGTTTTCTCTTTTGGCGAAAGCTGTGTTTAAAACATTAATTTGAGCTAAAACACAATTATGAGCCTTTAGGTCATTATTGATTTTTTTGTCCCGGGTTACAATAGGTCACCCTAGATTACTGTAGTTTCGCTCAAAATGGCCCAAATTTCAGAAGCTGACCGCTTTTCGACTTCTTGTCGTTCAACAAGCATTTTTCAAATTGAATTGATGAAACACGTTCAGTTTTTGAAAAGTTGAAATTCCAATAGTTTTTATTTTAATTTTTTACGGCTTTCGCTATTTTGATTATCATTTGTGAAATCGTGCATAAAAACTACGGCAAATAGCACAAAATATTATTTTCTGAAAATATAGAAAAATGATCAGTGAAAACAGATTTTTCATTATTGTTCAAAATATGCTTAGGTTTTTCGCATTTTAGAACTTTTTAATTACATTTTTCATCCACCTTACCAAACAACCACTTTTTTTACTATAAAACTAGTTTTGTAAAAAGATAAAATAATTGTACTTAAAATTTACAAAAACAAAATCGTGCAAAATGTATTGAAAAAGTTCGAATTTTTTGCGGTTTTTCGTCATTTTTCGACATTCTTTAGCATTTTTAATAGATATTACCTAATTCATCAACTGCAGGGCGTGATTCTCTGGGAAAAAAACACAGCTTAACAATCAAAAATGGTTCTACTAAGCGCTGCTAAAACTAGCGCAACCTACCGTAACTTAGAATTGTATTTTTAGGTCAGAAAAAACATGTTACATCTCATAATGTAACATGTTTTTTTTTACAAAGGTTGAACCATTTCAAAATATTCACTTTTGCCCTTTTGTCGCAGGTTTACATCGCTTTTGGAGAAATTGCGTCCTAAGTTCATATGCGATAGTTTAAAAGTAGATTTAGGTTTATGCCAATGACGCCTGGGCTGGCATGGTGCCAAACAACTTGGAGACAGCTGTGAGCTTCAGCCAGCTGGTTGGAAGGAACAAGCGTAGTGGAGACTCTTGCAACTGTGGACCCCAGCCCAACAACTGCCCTGAGGGACCAGCTGGTCCCCCTGGGGTCCCAGGAGCGGCTGGAGACGATGGAGCTCCTGGAGAGCCCGGAGCCCCCGGAGAGCCTGGAACCAGGGTTGATAAGCCTCAGAACCCCAAGGAATGCATTAAGTGCCCTGAGGGTCCCCCAGGACCTCCCGGACCCGATGGAGAGGCTGGACCAGCTGGTTCCGATGGAGAAAGTGGAACTGATGGTGCCCCAGGCAAGGATGGAGACGTTGGAGCTGCTGGAGAGCAGGGAGATGCTGGAGAGCCAGGAGTCAATGGAGAGCCTGGAAAGGAAGGAGAAAAGGGAGCCAATGGAACCAAAGGAAAGGGAGCTCCTGGCCCTGCGGGACCTGAAGGACCCTCCGGACCCGCTGGAAACCCTGGAGCTCCTGGAGAGAATGGACAGGATGGACAGCCGGGACAGGAGGGACCAGCTGGACCCGATGGACAGAATGGAAAGGATGGAGAGGCTGGAGCTCCGGGAGAGAATGGACAGCCTGGAACGTGAGTTTCTTGTTTGAAATCTTTTGAACAGTCAATTTCAGCCCTGGTCCCGATGCCGCCTACTGCCCCTGTCCTCCCAGGACTGCCATGGTCGCTGCAGTGGAGGATGCCCAGAAGAGCAGTGGATACCGCAGGGTGTAACTTTCTGTTCTTTGGATATCAATGCACAGATGAAACATTTCAAGCAAATTTGTTCACACTGATATTCCTTTATTAAGACTCACATCTAACATTAGAATTGTCAAAAAATTGAACACTTGATCGCGTGACTCAAACGATAAACAAGCTAGCTGAAAGCTAAAGGCTAGAATATTGGTTTGTAATACAAGTTGTGCACGTAAGTGACTTTGCCATACATAGAAACATCAAATCAAAAAGAATGTTGCGCTTTTGGTACCTGGTACCATAAAAAGTTTTCCTACCTTACAAAGTTTTAATAACTCTGTAGAAGTCGTGCAGACTGTTTTTCATAAGGTTTTTAACTTTGCTTTATCAAAAAAATAAATTTTAATCATTTTGTATGATTACAACAAAAGTGAATACATCTAAAAAAAGAGAATTCTTCCCGCGCTGCTATTTTGGCGGTCAGCTTGTGCTCTTCTAATAACGCTACCTTCAGTTGGCGCCTTTTGTGCATTACACCTTCCCGGAAAACATTTTGGTCATCAAACGGACGGTTCGACATGTACTATAGCGATGGTGAGAATTTTAGCTGAAAGTGACCTAAAGTTAGAAAGTTGTTTGTGAATAAAATGATGTTCAACGGTTTTCGGTGGATTCAGTTTTCAACGTGAAATCCGCTCAATAATCGGACATAAATAATGGACAATTTTTCTAATTCAGCAATGTGGGCGATGGAATTCAGAAGATGTCTATAAAAATACAATATTTTCCATAATGAAATGGGTAGTAATCCGTCGTGAAGAGACTTCTACACATAATACACAAATTTGCATCCATCCCCAACATAAACTTGGCTGAAATTAGAATCCCATTTGCATAGTAATTAAATCTTCCCATTATGAACCTTTGTGCTAAATTTCTAACCATTCCAACCATGCTGCTTCCAACACCTGGTCGTCTCCTCCTTCTTCTTTCCATTCAAGTCGCTTTCTCTTTAGCAGACGGCTTTCCAATTAAATGTAAGTCTTTGGTTTTTCAAACCATTCATATTTCAGGTGATTCCACAATGTCATACGCCGGTAATATTACGGATTCGTGCAACCGTCGGAAGGCTTACAACAGTGGAGACCGTATTGACATTCCCAATAATGCCACACAACAGGAGGTGGATGACTACTTCAATAACTTTGAGACGATGGCTGGAAAATTTTATCTTGTTGTGAATGGGAATCCTGCACTTACTTATCTGGATTTCTCCAGCATCAAAAACTTTGAGCCGAGCTGTAAGAACATCCGTTTCATACAGTGTTACATACTTTCAGTGATTGCAATTCGGTATAACCAAAATTTGGAACGTGTGCATCTCGGAACCTACAACAATCGAAATCAGCCAACAACTCGTAAGTTTTATTATTTGGAATGCAGTTCTCCTTGTAGATGCGGTTATTAAAGACAACCCAAAGTTCCAAAAATTTGATGTTGCCTTCACGGACGGAATGACCTCTGACAAGGTCTTTACTCGGGTCGAGATCGTCGGAAATAGAGGATTCGAAGATGTTGAAAGTCTGAAGGTATTCTCAAAAGTACCTGAACTAGATCTACAAGGCCCGAATGGTAACGATGAAAATTGCTAAAAACAATATTTTTTAGAATGTGAGAGTATGTACAAATTGACAAATTTGTCTCGCTTAATCGGATGCAAAGTCATTAACGACTATCTGATAATTGAGGGAAATGACTGGTGATATTGGAGACACGGTTATCTCGGAAATTCGAAGCCCTCATTGGTCATATTTTGAAATTATCAATTCAAACTTGAAAAGTACCGCGTTTCTGTATGGAACAAAGACGAAAAATTTACGTGATAAACCCAATGGTGAGTCCATTTTCCTTCATTGTTATTTGGGGTCGTCCATCCTGGTTGCATGAAGTTAGCTTCTCCAGTTTTCAACATTTTCAAATTCGCTGGTCGTTTGATGGCTAAAACACTCAAATCATCCGGGGTAGTATATGTTACGATTGGCGGTACAAAGGGGGCAGACTACCGCTCTTTTATTTATTTTCGTTTTCCATGAGTTTATTTGGAGGAACGGGGAGAGTAGGAACGCAGACAAAGAATGGGCAAACAGCGGGGCTCTTTCACTCCCATAAAAGCAATTATCGGTTTCACAATCTAATTAACTACCAGGAGGGTACGCGCGCCTACGGTCTCCTGGCTTGAGGCGTTCGGCCACTCAGTTAAGAGGCCTGCGGTCGTAACGAAGCGCGGCCTTCGGACGGCCAATTAGGCGGCCTGGGGCGCAACATTCGTGGATTAAGTCCACAAATACCCACGGTTTATGGCCGTGAAAATGACGTGAAGAACGTTAAACTCGGCCTACGGCCGACCTCCATCTCCCCCTCAGGATGCACGCGCGGACCTTCAGTGATAGACAACGCAAATACAAAAAGTTTCAGAAATCTACAACGATTCGGAACTTTGCGATGTGCATGAGCTGGTGGCAAGCCAACTCCCAGGGACACCGACGCTGCACAATAACAATTGCGGTTTTCCGTTTTAAAGTGAAAAGGACAAGATGTTTCAGATGATATTTGTGATTTCCCGGAAAAGCTTCAAACACATCCCAACTGCAGGGAACTTTATGGAGATTACAAACTTGAAGAATTAGCAGACAAGAGTATTCCAAGGAGAGTCCATGGCTGGTTGATTATTTCTGACCCTACAAAGGACTATATCGACCACACAACCTTTGATCACATTTACGCCATAGACATCAGTAAGTTTAAATTTTTAAACCTTAAAATCTGAAATTTAAGTGGTAAAAGACATGCCGGACTTTTGTGACTGGGAAGAGTTGGAGGAGGAGGTTTACAAGAGAACCAAGCACTACCCAAGGAGGGTGAGGATCATCTTCCAAAACTCTTGTGGTATTTTTACTTTTGAAAAGCTTAAAATTGTAAATTTAGCCAAGCAATGCAGAGAAATAAAGGAAATTTCCACAAAGCAGTGTAAGATCTGGAGAGGAGATGTGAATCATTTCGACGAGGATTCTTTGAATTGTAAACCGTTTGAGCAAATTGAGGAGATCAAGGGACAACTGCTCATAAGCAAAAGTTCAATCGGACATTTGCATCTGAAGAATCTGAGGAAGGTGACCAACAGCGGAGAAGGTAGGTCAAAGGTCAACTGGCTTACTGTAATCGCTTCAGGACCTGCCATCCTGATTGAGGATAACGATCTTCTGCATTAAATCGATCTCTCCAATCTGGAAACAGTCATCTCAGGCACAGGACCAGCTATCCAAATCTCCCACAACAATTTGCTAAAATCGATTGATTTGTTGGGTGTGAGTAGGGTAGAATCATCGGCAGAGTATAAGATAATCATAGCTAGGAATGGAGACTACCTCATGCCTGCCTACGAGTGGAAACCGTGGGTTTTAAAGGTCTAAGGGTTACTGTAGATCTCTAGGCTTATGCAAAGGACCAACTTTGAGCTAAGAAAGGATACCATCATCTAAGTTGAACAGAACGCAGCTCCACAGTTATCGGAGGCTCTTCCAAGTGCAGTCGTTTTTTGGGAAAAACCCTCCTTCGACCCCTACATTTTGGGTAAGAAATGGGTTAAGGCCTTAATTAAGGGTGATTTAGGCTCAACTGTTGCTATGGGGATGAGTGTGACGATCTGTGCAATCATTTTCTACTGTTGTCACATGGAAAATGAATATAACGAGGCGATCGACAGAAGAGACTTTGCACTGAGAAAGGTTTATGGATTTAAGAGAATTGACCTTTTCTACATGAGGAAAAAGAAATATGAAGAAAACACTATTCTCGAGGATATTCTCAAAGATCGGGATATTCTCGACGTCGATGAATGATTCTATTTTTCTTGTGAATTGATAAAAAAAGTGTCGAAAAACCTTATTTTTATAAACAACGTGCCAATGTTTTGATGTTGCACCTAGGGTAAAGCGCGCCATATAGGATACTCAGGCAGTCTACGCGGCCCAAACTAGCACCGGTTATTAAAAGCCGCTTTTTCCCTGCTT
Source organism: Oscheius myriophilus (assembly GCA_964057215.1). Lineage (NCBI taxonomy): Eukaryota > Metazoa > Nematoda > Chromadorea > Rhabditida > Rhabditidae > Oscheius > Oscheius myriophilus. Next base: position 21,747,889 of record OZ059902.1, read on the forward strand.
CAGCGCTGCTCGCACACTATTTCCTCCTGAATATCGCACGACTGCTGCCGTAAGGCCGTTTTTGGCAGGATGCCCGTTTGGCGACAGCTATATAGACAGAAGTTGTTAACAATGTTATGGATTTTTCAATAAAAGCGATTATTTCCGTTTTATTCTGCATTTATAGCACCCTGAAAGCGATTTTCCGCTTTTTAAATTCAAATTGTCCACCAGTTTGCCCTTGTGGCGGAGTTTAGTGGATAAAGTTATTTATGCTCGATGTTGTTGTTCTTTTAAAGCTTTTAGTAATTTTCGAGACAAACTCCAGTTACCCATTGTTACTAATTTCACCGAAATTCAATATTTTGGGTCTGACGCAGTTTTACATACTTTGAAGATCGTTAAAACATGGATTTTACATATCGCTTGATAAGTTTTGAATAAGAAATGCATTTTTAGCCATTTGTTTTTAACCATTTTTAACCCGACGCAAAATTGCGTACTCAACCGAACATATGTACGTAACAGCGAAGACGCAATGAAGCATTTTTACTACACGCACCATTGCGCACCGCTACCAAATTTGTGCAAGAATCAGCGAAGTAGCAATGAAACATACCTATCGTAATTATAATTTCCCCGTTTGATTAGAATTTCTCCTTTCGCCATTTCTACCCTTTCTCCCTCTCATTTTCCCCGATGCTCCTCCTCTTTGCGGTCTTCCTCCTCCACTTCTCCTTAGCTATTGATGATGTCAAGGCACGTGTTGGTTCGTTAAGGCCTTAACTTAAGAAAATCCATATCTTTAAGGCGAAGAAGGTCTTATTGACGAACGGACTACCTACATCCCATTGGGTTGGAACCACATCTTTCCCTGCCAGGCGAAGCTAATGGTGGCCCATTTGACCAAAGTTGATCCGAAGTGGAACATACTGTACTTTGAGGATGGAGTAGTTAATGCGAAGAAAGTTGTCGTTAAGTCGATTAAGTGGGTTTGGCCCCTTAAATCAAGTTTTTTCTCATTTAGTGAGGCTTCAAACGATCGATTTCGGGTTTATGATAATGGGAGTTTAATGGCCTTTGGTCTCCAGAAGAGGCATGAGGGAGTTGTTGTGGAGTGTGAGGTTGAGATGTCTTCTAATAAGATTGTCATCTCTAGGAATATCATAGGTGAGATTCTTTCTCTCTCTTTCTCTCTCTCTCTCTCTCTCTCTCTCTCTCTCTTTTTCTCTTTCTTTTTGTCTCAGTCTCACTAGTATCGCTGTCTTTCACTCAGAATGCCTCCCTATAGCTACTTCACTATGCCTCTCTGTCTCACTGTGTCCAACAGTCTCCGCCTCACTTTATCTCTCTGTCTCTGCCTCTTCCACTATGCCTCATTAGGCCTGCCTCACCGTGCCCAACTGACTCTGTCTCACTTTGTCTCTGTCTAACCCTGTCTCACCGTGTCTGACTCATGACTCTGTCTCACCATGTCCTACTGTCTTTGCCTCACAATGCCTCTGTCTCCCTCACGCTGTCTCTCCCTCTCTATCGCTGTCTCACTTTGTCGTCTCCCTACCTCTGCCTCATTACGACTTTTCCTCTCCCCTCACTATGTCCAACTGTCTCTGCCTCACTGTGTCTCTCTGGTATTGCCTCACTTTTCCATGTTGTTTTTGCCTATCTATGTTTATCTCATTCTGCCTCATTTTGTCTCTGTTTCTGCCTAATAATATTTCTTCGCCCCTGTTTAACTATGTCTCACTGTCTTTACCTTTTTTATCTCTTTTGGCCTCTGCTTCCTTTACCTCTCTAACTGATATTCCGCATCACTTAGTGTCTCTGTTTCTGCCTCAGTAAGTATTTCTATCTCTGCTTCACTATACTCCTCGCCCACGGACCTTCCCTAAAGTTTCGATGACCTGCATATCTAACGCGCGAAATAGTGTGCAAGTCGCGGAGACGCAGACAAAAAGCGGCTTGTTTCGGCTAGGAAAGCTCGCTGGGCGACGAGCATATATACTTCTGCCTCTGCCTTACTTTGTTTCTCTGCCTCTCCCACACTATATCGTACTGTCTATGTCTCACTGTGTCTCTCTGTCTCTGCCTCACTATGTGTCTCTGCATCTGCCTCACTATATCCTACTGCCTATCTCTGCCTCACTCTGTTTTGCTTCTGCCTCACTATGTCTCTTTGCCACTGCCTCACGCATCATCTCCGCCTCTGCCTCACTTTTTCCTTCTGTCTCTGCCTCACTATGTCTCTCTGTCACTGCCTCACTTTATTCTTCTGTATCTGCCTCACTTTGTCTTTCTGCCTCACTTTATCCTATTATGCCTCACTATGTCTCTCAGTCTCTGTCTCACTTTAATTTTGCCTCTGTCTCACTATATCCTATTATATTTGTTCCTCGGTTTCTCCTTCACTTTGTTATATCCCCGTGCTTGAATGTTCTCTTCAGCTATCCAAGACTGTCGAGGCGGCTCGAACAAAGACGAAGACAGAAGGAACCCCTGCCTCTTCGGAATGTGCGACCGTTGGGGCATCAAAAACCACTTTGAAGCCATCCGCTGCAACTGTTCTGCCTACTACACCGGTCAATTCTGCGATCGTGGGTCTTCTGAAGCCCAAAACCTTGTATCTTCTTCAGAAAGAGTCGACGGAGTCCTCTTCCATGAGTTGCTCTTCTTCTCCCCTCTCATCACCATGCTCTTGGGTCTCGTTGTGCTCTACTTTTGTAGCGATGGTATAGAATTCGCCGGCAAGGAGAAGAAAATGAAGTTGGAGCAACACATCCCTTCCACCAACCGGATTCCCAATCTGAGAAGCCTTTTCCCTGCCAGTGCACTCAGTCAGAGAGTCATCCAACAGGTGGAACTTGACGCATTGTCGATGTCTACAAGGGGAGATGGAGGAGGAGGAAGCGGGGATAAACAAGCCATCACAATTAAACGGAACTCAAACAGTGATGATGTGAGTTTTTATTGCTCTTTGAACAGAATTGCACTCTAACTAAATTGGCAAATTAGGGCCCTGGGCGCTTAGAGTTGCAAAACTTAACAATAGGGCTTTAGAGTAACGTAGCTAAGTTATCTTCAGGGTGAAGCTAACTTAGCTACGTTACTCTAAAGCCCTATTGTTAAGTTTCGCAACTCTAAGCGCTCAGGGCCCTAATTTGCAAATTTAGGGGGAAAATTCAGTTAAGCCCCCCACCCTAGTATGGCCCCCCAATCAATGCGAATTTGTGAACTTCCGTAGGTGGGGGCGTAACTGAATTATGTATCCTGGGGTGTTTATCTGAATTCAGTTTAGCCCCCCGCAATTGAAATGGGGAGCTTAACTGGCCTACCCGGAACTTCTTCAGATAAACCCCCCGTGTAATTCAGTTATGCCCCCCCATATGAAAATTTAGGTAAATTACAAATTCACACCGAAAGGTACGATAAAAATTCTAAGCAGACCTATTATCGGTAACTTCTTAGTCTTTTAGCCAAGTTTAGAAAAAATAAATAGTTTAATCAATAAAAATGCCCATGGTGTATAACTCAAATGAGGAAAACGTAATAAAACGATAAAATGTATGTAAACAACAAAATTGGGTAAATATCAATAATATTAATTGATTTTAACTAAACAAAACACTATTTAAAAAAGATAATAAAAAATAAAAGTGAAATAATATTCAAAATCCTAAAAACACAAATTTAGCTGCGTACGCTAATAAAGCGTTGGGAATTGGATACTCAGTTATGGGGGGCTTAAATGAATTTGGTGGGGTGTTTATCTGAATTACCTATCCGGCACCTGAAGTGGGGTGCTCAACTGGGGGGCGCAACTAAATTGGCCGGGGGGTTTAACTGAATTTCCCCCCAAATTTAGTTAGAGTCCTTCAGGGCCTTAGAACAGAACAACTTTAGGGCCTTAGGACTATTCGACTTTAAGGCCTTAAAGTAGGACAACTGAACTTTAAGGCCTCAAAGTATGATAATCAACTTAACTTAGGGCCTAAGAGTAAGATAACTAACGTAACTTTTATGCCTTTGAGTGGGAAAACCCCTACAACTTTATGGATTAGTGATGAAGGGCGACTTGTTTTCAGAAGACTGCAGTATAAAAGTACTTAACTTAAGGGCGATAGAGTAGAACATAAAAACTTGAATTTAGGGTCTTAAGATAACTTAACTTAAGGGCCTTAGAGTAAGAAAACTTAACTTTTTGTAGGTCAATTAACTTATTTTGAGACTTAGAGAAGGACGGCTAGATTAACGTTAGGACGTTACAACTTAACTTCAAGGTCTTAACTTTTGGGACATCTTAGAATATGACAGCTAAACCTTAGGGCGTAAGACTAGGACAACTAATTTGAGTATCGGTTCTAACAGTAGTATGAATTAACTTAAGTGCCATAGATTCGGAGAACTTAACGTTAGGGCCTTAGAGTAACTAACACAACTTACGTAATTTTAGGGCCTTCAATCCCAACCGATTCAGGGCCTTAGACATATTTATACAAAATGTATATTCTTTCAATTTCAGTCCCAGCGATCCAGCGAAAGGAAATACATGCTAACCAAAAAAGAACTCATGAAGGTGTTGGATGTCAGCCTTGATTTGGGTCTTAAGAAGGATAAGAAGAAGGATGGTCAGGAGATTAAGGAAAAGAAGGAAAATAAAAAAAGCTATAAAAAGGACGACGATAAGAAAAATAACGACGATGGCAAAAAGAAGGACGATAGCAAAAAGAAAGGAGATTGTAAGAAAAAGGATGGCAGCAAGAAAAGTGATAGCAGCAAAGGAGACAAAAAGAAGGGAAAGAAGGACGACCCTGGGGCGAAGGTTCTTCAAACACCTAACAACAACATGCTTGGAGTGGTTGACAGAATGTCTGTTAAGAAGAAGAAATCGAAGGTGTGTGTTTTACCAAAATTTAAGGCTTTAACCCATTTTTTACCCAAAATGTAGGGGTAAATAAGGAGTTTTCCATGAAAAAGCGCCTGGAAGAGCCTCCGATAACTGTGGAGCTGCGTTCTGTTCAACGTAGATGATGGTATCCTTTCTTAGCTCAAAGTTGGTCCTTTGCATAAGCCTAGAGATCTACAGTAACCCTTAGACCTTTAAAACCCACGGTTTCCACTCGTTGGCAGGCATGAGGTAGTCTCCATTCCTAGCTATGATTATCTTATACTCTGCCGATCATTCTACCCTACTCACACCCAACAAATCAATCGATTTTAGCAAATTGTTGTGGGAGATTTGGATAGCTGGTCCTGTGCCTGAGATGACTGTTTCCAGATTGGAGAGATCGATTGAATGCAGAAGATCGTTATCCTCAATCAGGATGGCAGGTCCTGAAGCGATTACAGTATTAATCAATTGCGATAGATTGCGTTATCTGCCAAAAAAAAACTCGATACAAAAAGTAGTTATCGACATAGAATGCTAAAGATTGAATAAATTAGCTAACCGATGTTTTAAGACGTTCAATCTTGGGCAAACCGTGCGACATGATCTTTGAATTTTCTACAAGTTTGACAAAAACGTTTATTTTTTGTGATGTGGAAACACTATTCTAAAGCTTTTTTGGCAATTATCGATTTTGGCCCCCGGGTTACGGCATACCGCCCTGGGTTACATTTGGTTTAAAAAATCCAAAGAAAGCATCGTTTATAGTTTAGATCAGAAAATTCACTTTATTTCCTGAACAAATAAAACATCGTTTTGAAACTTTTTAAACAGTTTTGCAAGCCAATTTGGTGTTATCGATTTTTGCTGCGCGCCCGCGCGCTAGTGCAGTTAGGCTGAAAAGAATAAAAATACTTTTCTATTAGGCATTCATTGATCTAATTTTTTAATTTCATTTAGAAACAATGCCAAAAAGTTACCGTAATGAAAAGCTACAGTAACCGGTGTTAAATAATATATATTATCATTTAAATGTTTCATAACTACATATTTTCGTTTCGTTGGTTTCAACCATGTGTGAAAAATTGCGATTTATTCGGGTGCAACAGAAATGGTGCTTTATGGGTGGTCTATCGTATTTCGAGCGAGCCGTGTGTCAATAGGGTCCAAAATGATGTCATTCTGATCGTTAACACACTCTATGGCTCTTAAAAACTTGAAAAGGGTATTTTGTTAATCGAAACAAGAAAACACTCCATTAATTTTAAAAATCTGTGTAACATGAAGCAATCGATAATTAAGTCATTAGAGTCCAAAATGACGTCATTATGATCGTTGGCGCACCTTCCGTTTTAAACGAACACTCGAATATAGTTTTGTTTGCAAATAAAACACAAAGGAAAAGCACGATTTCATTTAAAAACAATTAAATTACAAAAAAAACACCTAATAATTGTTCTTTTTTTCAGAAGGCTTCGAAGATCTTGAGGAGCTTCACCCCTCCGCCACCGAGCGCCAGCCAGCTGATCCAGTAGTTTCTCGTCATATTCTTCTTCATAAGTATATTCCCTATGTGACAGTGGTATATTAAATGCCCATTCGTGGTTTCTCAGTTGGTTTAGCCCGAATCGGCTGGCGCTAATTGAGCTGACAGCTGGCGCGTCCGTCGCGCCACAGCCAGTCGCGACCTGGCAGGTGTTGCCACCCGGCTGTCGCCAAAGATACTATCACGGCTTCAAGGTTAGCCTCGGATGACTTAGTCCCTCGTTTTTCGAAGAAAAAAGCGCCGGAACGACCAGTTTTTGGAGTTTTTCGTGTACTTTGCGGCGGCGTGTGCCCGGCGCGTGCTGACAGATGCTATCTCGGCCCCCAAAAACGACTGCCGACAAGGACTTTTCGAAATTTCGTGAAAGGCCGCCAGTGATAGCTTGACGGATGACCAGATGGAACGCTCGATAGATACACCCGGCGAGGCCGACGATCGAGGGGCCTAATCAGCTTTCGGGCGCCACTCGAACAGCAGGGCGCCGGCGACGACCGGAAGGCGCCCGTTCCCGCCGAAAGTTGAGTTTGAAAGAGAAAGATTACTCTTTGCAACTGTGAAAACTGCAAAGAACATGGTCGATGAACAGCGAACTGACGAGAATTTCAGCAAAAGCACGTAAAATTTTGAAAATACGCAATTCGAGCCCTAAAATTTTTGTCTCTGCCTGTATCTCTCTCTGTTCTCTGTCTCTCTCACTGTTTCTCTCTCCTACAAAAAACCTCCACATATGTTTCGCTGTTTTCTTGAAACTTGGCCAGCTTGATTAAACATTGAACAATTTCTTTCATATTCGACATGTGAGTAACGAAATCTCAGTCCATCTATTCAAAATTCGCGATTTTCAAAATACCTAGTTTTAGAATACGGGAGCTAAATGTATTTAACACACTTCGACACCACCAAACAAAATGTGCAGCGTCAAACTGTGAAACAAAAATTTGAAATTTGAAAAACGTAAACTGTCAAGTTGGCCAAGATCTACTAAGCTACGAATGTTGACACCGACATTCGGCAGTGGGCAGGCCCGAATTTCTCGACCCGGGCCGGCCCGAACTGTTGGATTCACAAATAGGTATTCCCAGCTTACATTTAAAAAAAAATAGTGCCTAACCGCCGTTAACTTCTGCAAATAAATTTTTTTGTAAGGTAATGGTCGAAAAATGCGAAAACTGCATGTTCAACCGCAAAATTCCACCTTTTAAGGGTTTCTGGGTCCCGCACGGAAGTGAACAAACAGGAGAAACATCGACCTGTCTACTTCCGTCCAGAACCCCATAAAAGGTGAAATTTTGCGGTTGAAAATGCAGCTTTTCGCACTTTCAGAATTGGTGTACCCATAACAAGGGGCGCCTCAGGCCGGGACGCTCTCCCATTTTTTCTCCGGCTCTGAGCGAAACTTCTAAAAGTTACAACAAAAAGATTTACACTAACTAGGCACGAAAAATTTTGCACAATTAGAAGTTTGTTTTGCAACAAACAGAACTTAAAAATAATGACTTTGAAAAGAGTTACATTTCATAATAATATTTTTTTTGAAACATGGGGCCGACCCGCTTCCAAATTTTTTCGGCCCGGCCCCAGTTTTTGGCACCCTTGCGCCCATGACAAAATCTATTAAAAAAAACACTACTTTCAATGATTGCAACCAATTTTTTTTAAATTGGCCCTAGCCACATTAGCATGAACACGATTTAGGGGTTCTGGAATATTTTTTTCTTTTTCTAAACACCAGAAGTTCGCATATTACGTCAGGGTAACGATTTTGAACTCTGCAGCGTGTTTGTCATCGCACAAGGAACCAACTTGCTTTCAGAGAACGACCAACTTCCGGGAAATCGAATTTTTTTACACATTTCACACCCCCACTTTCCCAACAAAACAACTATAATATGACTTTAATAATATCCGCTGTATTTACACACATTATCTCAACATCTCAATCTGCAACACAACAAACATTTGAGAAAACGTGAGGGATTTGGCTATAGAATATGGTCTGCGATGGTTCTATGTGTCTCTCGCGAATCTAGGTACTACCAGGAACGTCTTTGTCTCTCTCTTTCATCGAGAGTGGGGTAAAGCTTCGTACGAAGGAAAAACGGTTGAGGAGAATACTGTGGGAGAAAGAGGACCGGGCCAATATACAAACACACATGTGACACGAGAACCGCATGAGGAAAGATGTGAGAGAGAGGGGTAAGACTTAGGGTCCTTAAGGGCCCTAAGACCTTAGCTTAGGTCCTGATCTCGTCGAAGGCCTGTGTGACCTCGTCGAAGGCCATGGGCCAGAAGTTCTCCGGGAACATCCCTTGATTTTGCAGAGCTGTGGTGAAATTGAAGTCATAGATGGAGGGGAGGATGTCTTCTGGGAAGGCGGCCTGCTGTTGGAAGGGTTCGCCTTCAGCAGGAGGCAGGGAGGCGTAGCCAGAAGAGGAGGACGAGGAATGAGAACGCATGTCGTCCTGAAAACGGAAAAATTAGTAAAAATATCAACTTTAGACACATAAAAATAAAATTTTCCGAAAAGAGGTCAAGGAACGTTGTTCTTGAAAGCGCGCCCCGTTTGCAAAAAAAGCGTGCAGGTAAATCTTTGAAAACTACCTTTTTATGAACATAACAGAATTTTCGCAAATTTGCAGATTTTGGGTCGTGCCACGAAATTTCTGGAAAACCGCGCCCCACTTGCAAGCAAACTGTGCGACCAAGTGAAATGAGGAGATCCAACTTCACCTTATATTACAAAAGTTCGATTTTCTATAGAAACGCTCAATTTCTATGCAAAGAGTTGCAAGAAACCGCGCCCACATTGCGAAACTCCCAGAAAACCATGCGGCAAACGGGAAAACGTCAATTTTTCGTCATTTTGTTCAATTTGTTTGTTTATTTACCTGCTCAGTCTGGGGATGTCCCTGTGGCGGTGACGTTTGCATGAAAAACTGCGGAGGGAAGACCATCTGCTGGTCCATTTGCCTGGGGTCCATGTTGGGCTGAAAATATCAATTTCAGTAACATTTTCAACAAAATTATGCGATTTACAAACAAAAATAGAAATAAAAACCTACCACTCTATGCATGGGCATGAGGAGTTGTTGAGGAGGACTCCGCATGGGTCCCGCAGCGGAGAAGGCTGCTCCGGGAGGTGTGGCGTAAAATGTATCGTCGTAGAAGCCAGATTCGGGAGTCAGCGGAGCTCCGGCGTTGAATTCAGAAGGCGAGGGGAAGGACTGGCCGAAAAGACGGGGTTCCTGAAAAGAAAATGGTAAAATACAGTAAAATTTTCAAAAAGTTGCAAAAATTGGGTTGTGCGCACCGTAATTTGGATCGTTACGTAGGTTTAATTGCTATTTTTATCAGTTAAACGATGTTTTTGTTATAATTAAGTAATTACTAAGCCGAAGGCGCGTAAATTGAAGCACGGCGTTTGGAAAAATTATCATAGGGCGTAAATTGGAGCACGCTGTTTGGAAAAATTGCTGGTACCATTATATTTAAATTTTCGACATACCAGGGTGCCAAATGGCAAAAGGCGTTGAATTAAAAAAAAATTGTTAACAATTTGGAGCTGTTCATTGAGTTTTATACGATGTTAACTACTTTTCGAGAAAAATGTGTCGTAATTTGTATTCTCGGTGGAGAATATTCACTTTTGACTTTAACCATTACGTCATTTGGAGCTTCGCGTTGAGAAATATTCGTGTTTGGCTTTGTGCTTTTGTTTAATGAACTCTGATGCTTCTATTTCCGTCTCGTGTTTTCGTAACCGCCAAAAAATCAGCTGTAATATCGAAATTGATCATCGTTTCGTTGCCGTAGGCGATTCGACCCCTATTACACAGGAGGTCACGTTTGATCTCGCGCGAATTCCTCTGGTTCCACCGTGACCCCAGGGAGTAGATGGAAGAAGCTAGTTCCCGTTATGACAAAAGTCAAGGTCGAGACCCCCACACGAACCTGTTTCAGCGCAGGGCTCTTCATGTCCTCCGGCATGCCTCCCATGAATTGAAGTGACGTCATCCTCACCCCATCGCGGTCGATTTTCATTCCTTTACCCATTGGGTAAGTGGGGTCTTGGCCTCCGATCGAGACGGCGATGCCTCGTTTTTGGCTCCTTGGGCGGGGAGAGGACGTCTGAGGAGGAGGGGCCTGGAGGGTACCATCGGGGTTCTTCTTCAGCTTCTTGCGGGGCTTGTACTTGTAGTCGGGGTACTCCTAAATGAGAAATTGAGGCTAACACTACAATAGAAAAAAGATTTTGTAGCTGAAGTCGATTAATCTGCCAAAAAGTAACTTTACATTTCTTGAAACGATATATTCAAAAAACGGTCGCCCGAAACGAATTTTACCCAACGGTGTTTCCAAAGAACGGTCCAACTATTCAGCTTCGAATTTTTACCAACGATCGATTCCAAATTACAGCTCGGAAATAGCATTTCAATGAACTCATTTGAAGTTAGCGCTAACTTTACAAATTACCCAACAATGTTTCCAACGAACGCTCTACGCCACCAAATTTGATTTTTTACCAGCGCATGATTCCAAATTACAAAAAAAACCAACGATGTTTCCAAAGAACGCCGTTTGATTTTTGTACAATGTTTTTACGCAAATTACATACATGCCTAAAAATCCAAACTTCATCAGTTTTTAAGTTTTAAACAGCATAGGCAAAAAACTCAAATTGGCAAACACGCATTCCAAATTACACTATAAAATTATAATTTTAGCCTACGTTCTTCGAAATGACGCTTAGCAAGGTGTAATTTGGCACTTGCAATTGAAAAAAAATTATTGGACATTCATTTTTGGCGCAAGAAATGTCGGTATAAGCACGATAATCGCGAAATTGGTGACGCGCAACTCCAGATTACACCCTGTGCAATTGCCCGATGGCATATCGCAGTCTCGCCGTCGGCAAGAACGTGTTTTGACCACCTCTGACCTATCTCGCTCATTGCGTCTGTGACGAAATGTGAGAGCGGAACGAGATTCGCCCCCGCCGGCGCGCGTTCCCGGCAAGACCCGAGGCACTTTGCCAGCCGATGGTGGCAAGGCGCAATTTCAGAGAATTGGCTTGTTTACTCTTGGAAAATTGAGCGAAAATCGGGTGGAAAACCGGGTGGTCTTTGGTAGGAAACATGGAAAACAAGTACAATTTGCAAATACCGCGGTCAAAGTCGCAAAGTCGAATTTAACTCGACTTGCAAATTACAATCTTGCAAAAAGCGGAATTTGGAGTTTCTGAGCAGCCGCAATTTTAGCGTTATTTGTTACTTTCGTTATTTCAAATTGGTTCTAACCCGAATTTTACAAGGATCTTTGGATAAAACACGCTGTAATTTGGTCACAGCCGGTGGATTATAATGTTTTAAACGAAATTTGAAGCTATCGTTGAAAAAAAAATAATAATCGATCGAATGAATCGGGTTATTTCGAATTTGCGCAATTCCGCCGTAATTTGTTACTGTCGTCGGTTCAAATTGGACCAATCCGTAATTTTATAAGCATCGTTGGGTAAAATCTATGCATCGGCTTTAAAACTAGGCGAACATGCTGTAATTTGCAAACACCGTTGGATGAAACACAATTTCGAGCTTAATTTGGACCAAAAAAACGAGAACAAGTGAAACTAATGTTAAAAGTCGTAATTTGGAGTATTCAGCTGATGGTTAAAACCGATTTCCGTTGAAACAATCGATAAAACTCGTATTTTGCAGTGTTTTGTGGGGCTAAATTCAATTTTCGACGGCTAATAACACTTAATTACCCCCAAATTAACAACACTAACCTGCATATGCATAAGCCTAAGCCTCTCAGCTTCTTGTTGGAAAGGAGCCTTCTCAGAGTCACTCAGCTGTCTCCATCTGGAACCCAATTGCTTGGAAATCTCAGCATTGTGCATGTCCGGCTGGTGTTCGCAGATTTTTCTGAATTTTTTCCCCATTAAAAATTGATTTTCCGATCCAAATTACCTTCTTTCCAGTTGAGACCACACCATGAAGGCGTTCATCGGCCGCTTGATGTGATTGCTCACTTTTTTGCAGTTTGTAGCGTCCGTGTAGGGGGTGGCGCTGTGCTTGGGCACCTGGAACTGAATAAATTAGAAAGATCCATGGAAATATGGCGATATTCGGTTCACAAAAAATGGAGAAAAAGATACCTTCATTGAGGCGAAGGTGGGGTCCCAGGACACGCCGAGGTGAGGTTGGCAGGGCATGAGCGGAGGCGGCTGAGGCATGGAGCGACAGTCGAACGGAGGCTCCTGCTTGATGAAGGAAGTGTCGATCGGTTTGTTTTCCATCATGCCATTCATCCAAACTTGCTGAAAATGAGATTTTAAATATCGAAAAATGAATGAAACTGAGGCAAATTAGCGAGGTAGAGAGAGAGAGAGAGAGAGAGAGAGAGAGAGAGAGAGAGGCGAAAAAAGACATAAAAGTCACATCTAGCGAATAAAATCGAAAATAGTCTTGGTGTCGCCAAGAGTACCTTAAAGGTCTCCCGCGGGACTTTTAAGCTCCAAACGGGTTTCTGAGCCAGCCCTCCGGTGCAAGAGTATAATACGATTAGAAAATTGAAAAACGGTTCAAGAATGCAGTTTTCTGGCATTACATTTTCAAGAAGCATCCAAAGGGGCTTAAGGTACTGAAGCCGTTAAAACTAAAGGCACTTAAGCAGGTATTTTAAGCACTAACATAAGCAACAAATAAATGTAAAGCTTCAACAGATGAGTAAAAAAGGCCGATAACGAAAAATTGGCGCTAAATTTTCGCTAAAGCCTTAAAGGACTGAACGTTCCGGTCCCCCCGCGACCAGCAATGACCAGCTCTGGCAATTTATTGCCACCCCTTTGTGTTAACTTTTTTTTACCGTTTAGTTTTTTTTTGGGGGGTTTTCTTGTATTTTTTCTTTGTATTTTGTGATTATTTTGAAATGAATATTGGTAAAAACGCGATTTTTGGCAGTTTTGGGCCCACAAGAACTTTCTATGCATTGTTTTCGAAAGTTTCGCTGTTACAATCGTAATTTTACTGCATTTTAGCTCAATTTTGCTTATTTCTATGTTTCTGCAAGTAATTATCTCTATTTCAGGCTTAACCCGGACCCAGAAGTAAAGGAAATCGGCCACTGAAGCGTCATCCGCGGCAAGAAGCGTGCATTTGGTCAAGGCGTCAATTTATTTTTCACAGGTTGTTGTTTTTAGGTTGTTTTTGTTTTATGAAAAATTTAAATAAGGCGTATTTGTCGTAATTCCGAGAAAAAAATCACTAAATTTCGGACAAACGCTTTCGGGCTGGCTTTACTAGTGTTTTCTAGCCGAAATACAAAATTGTTCGCATTATCCAGATTTTTTGCTATAAAAATTAAAATAGATGGGCAATTATTTCTAAATTTTATGCGCTACAGTGACATTTACGCCTTATTTAGCTCCCCAGTTAGTTAAGTTGTCCCCCCCCCCCCATTTGTTCGTATTTTTTTGGTATTTTTTGTGTGTTTTTATTGAAAAAAGTTAATAAAGCGCTTTTTACCATGTTTTTTTTTTTAAAATAATGTAACTTTGAAAAAAACCGGAAGGCACCTAAGTTCTTACACACACTGAACGACCTAGGTAAAGTAACGCGATGTGTGGCTTAGGGAATGAGAGTTTGAGCACCTTAAGGCCCTAAAGACGGTGGAAGAGAATGGCTCGAGCACAAGAGTTTAGCAAGTATAGAGCTTAAGATACTGTAGCCAAATTAAGGAAATGAAGAGGCTGATTGTGAGTACAGTAAGACCCTAAGTATCGTAACCACAAAGATCCCTTGAAAGCGAGTTGAGGGAAATCAGAAGTATACTACAGTAAACCTCTAAGTACCGTAACCCGAAGGCCCGCAATCCCCATACTGTAAGATCAAAGACCTCCCCTTCGAGGGAAAGTGAGTTAAGGAAAGTGAGAAGCGCTGAGAATGGGTCGTAAATGCCCGTCGCTCATTAAATCTCGTGGTGGATCTCGGGAAAGGACAATCGATCGAGTGATAATCGCAGCTTGCGGCGAAAGTTGCGCCCGCGCTGCGCAACCGGGTCAGCGCGGAAAGCGAAAGCGCAGAGCCCCCGGGGGCACGAGACCATTTTTTCAATTGAAACGGTGGCAACACATTTGAAACCGCTTTTTCATGACTGAAATCACAAAAACTGGATAACTCAAACAGTGAAATTCAAGTTCAAGCGGTGGAACACGTGGTGGCTAGAGGAATGTGAAAAAATTGAAAAAAAAATCGGTCGATGGTTCGATATTGACAAAAACTAAACTACAACTACAATAACTAAACTACAGAAACTACATAAAGGTTACACAAAATTGTTGGATATTTTGAAAAATATTTGATTTTCTTAAAAATTAAGTTTGTTGTTGGAAATAATTAAAATGGCGGTTATGACGTCAATCGATGCAGAATGACGTCATACATCGCCGAGGGTTACTGTAATTGGAACCGGTTTAAAATAAATAACAAAAAGCAAAACTGTAGAATCCAAATTTACACAGTTTTAACAATCTTGGAGTTGGTGAAATTGTATATTACCAGGGAAAATGAGCTAAAGAGCTTAAGGCACTAAGGTGTAAGATCTTAAGGTACTTACGCCATGTGTGTAATTTACCTTAAGTGTTAGCTTAAGGTGCTTAAGGCACGGTTGTAATTTTTTGAATGGTTTAAACGTAAAACGGGTGAAAGAATTGTAAGAAACGCGAATTATGAAAATTTGGAGGCGCCTTAAGACCGTTATGGATTTAAGGTAGGGGCTAATTATTTTTGGGCTTAAGCTTAAGGCGTAAGGTCAGTTAATAATTGTAAGGAAGAAAGCATAAGACCTTAAGGTCTAACCTTAGTTTCTAAAAACTGATCACATTTCTTGGAAGCCAGTATGGTAGAGAAGCATTAATAGGAAGGTAAGTAGATTTATGGAAAGTTAAGATCTAAGGTGTTAAGGGAGAAAGCTCAAGGCCTTAAGGTTGAAAAAACCTTAGTTTCAAAACAAAAACTAATTACAGTTCAGTGCTTGGAAGTCGACAAGGTAGATAAGAATTAGAGAAAAGAAGGTTACTGAATGAAGGTAAGGACTTAAGGTGTTAAAGACTAAGGCGTAGAACCCTAAGGTAAAATCTAAGTTCCCAAAAACCGGCTCAGCCTTTGCAACTGCAAGAACTGCACCAAATGAATGGGATCGAAAGTAAAAGGAATTGAAGCGCCCTCGAGGGGTCGACTCATCGTCGGGGGTTCGCCGAGTGCGTGTGATAAAGAACAAGTTGTGCCGTCGGCAGTTTGGCAGTGCCGAGACGGGGCGCGGGGGCAACGAGATTCGTTCCCGTGCCGAACTGGATCCCCAACCGCCGGCGGCACCACCCTCGCACCTTTACGGTCTCGAGAGCGCGCCGAGAAGCTTTAAACAGCAAGGCCGCCGGGTGGGGCACACGGGATTCTGCACGTTTAAGGTGGGGGAAGGGGGGCCGAATTGGGGCTCATGCGGCGCGCGCCCGGGAAAGGTGGGTTGGGAGAAGCTTCGTGCCACCAAAAGATGCATCTTCGATTCGGGAGATCCCGACCGGTCCCGGCGCCGCGCCGATCGCCGCTGGGAGACCAGCTGCTGGTGATCTGCCGCTGGGACACACTCGGTCACGGCGTCACGGGGAAGAGGCCTTAACTTCCTAAGACCTTAACGAAGACCTTAACTAAGGATTAACCTAACGGTTTAGCCCAGTTAAGCCTTATAGCATGCCAAAACACAGCTCCGATCGGACTCGGTTACGGCGCAGTGTATAGAACTGAGGTGAAGTTTTGGCTAAGGTAGTTAGGGCGGGCAGGTTTAAGGTGCTTAGTTGCTTAGTTTAAGCCTAAGGCACTTAATGTCTTTATTGCCATAAATGATAACGTAATTTTCGTGAACTAATGGCGTCTTTCCTAAGGTCTCGTATCTGTTTTATAATTTCTTTAAAAAAAACGATGCTAGTAACCCTAAGGTCACTGCGAATCAAGGCGCCTACAATCTTAAGTGTTATCTAAGAAATTTAGGGCCTTAATTAAGGATACGGGGTATCGATTGAACATAAGAACAAGTAAAGTTAAAGAATTCCAAGTGTTTATGAACTTTATGTCACGGCTAAGGTTATTAAGACCTTAAGGTTTTGCCTGAAGAACCTTAGTCCTTAACAAAAGCCTTAATGTTGAAAAAAACGCCAAACGCAACTAAAGAATTATAAGGATCGAAATACAAAAATTAATGAAAAGCGCCAAAATTGCGTGTTGAAACTAAAATTTTACTTGGAATTCTAACTTTTTTCGTTAATTTCCTTACGAACAATATTTGACGCAAAATTTAAGCAATTTTCAATGAATGTGAAAGTAAATTAGTTACAAAGTTTTAAGCAAATGTGGAAAGTGCTACTTTCAAAATCGAAATTTCAAGTTAAAAGTGCCAAAATTTGTATATTGTAAAAACTATATTTTTGCAAAATTTCATAGGATTGTAATAGATTGATTGCAAAATTTGAGAAATTTTCTATTATTAATTGAAGAATTTACAAAGTTTTAAGCAAAAGTGGAAAGTGAGATTTTCAAAATCGAAATTTCAACGAATGAGTGAACTTTTGGCGGGAACCCTTCATAAATCGCCCGGCGAGCCCCCGCAGTGCCGAGGCCGGCGGCGCCTGTGGCGCGAATTCTTGAAATATTACCTGGTAACCTTGCTGCTGTAACGACGACGGAGGAGGATTTTGCAGAGTAAAAGGAAGAGTAGGGTACATATCTTCAGGAGACTCCTGATAGGAGGCTCCAGAAGACACGGAGGGGCCAAGCATAGGCCAATTTTCAGTTGGCGGGATGGCGGCCATGGGATTGGAGACGGACTGCTCGGGGTACACCATCACGAATGGCTGCGGATTTAGAAGACTGAGAAAGTGATTCAGGAGACTGGTGCTCGGAGAAAGCGAGATGTGGGCGAAAGAGCCCGGCAGAAGACTGGCATCTGCGGGACCTTCCCGCGGGGTACGGTAGCCACGCCCAGCTCGGCGCGCAATTAGCACCGCCGGGTTATTTGCATATGACGGCAGAAACATGCGAAAAATGGGCAAAAAACCGCTTCCGAAGGGGAAAAACCACGCTATACCCCAAATTAATGTTTTTCGAATAGACTAAAACTGAAGAGTCATTTGGAGCAGGGCGTTGGGTAAAATTCTATTTTGCGTCCAGATGCGCGAAAACTACACACAGGGCTGTAATATTGCCCAGGTTACTTGAAATAAGTAGTGGAAAAGTAAGGTTTCTAGTGTTTGGCTAATATAGTTCGTAATTTGGAGGAATTCGTTGGAAAATTCTTATCTTTGGAGCCAATATTGGGTTATTTCATGAATTTCTAGGCATTCAAAACGAGAACACGCAAGTTTTAGCCGTTTTTAGAATAGATTTTCAATTTGTTTCATACAGCTGATTAAAAGGAGCTAAATTTATTAACGTTTCATTTGAAAATCCTATTTTTCTTTGGAAAGCAGGCTGATGTAAGTCTTTTGTCAATGGCGTTGATTGTAAAACGCAATCAATAGTGACGTTCACTTGAATGTAATTAGAGCTATTGTGGTCCTAAGAAATTTAGGAAATCTATTAATAGTCTAAATTCTAAAAGTTTCCCTTACGATAGAAAAGCGCTTTAAATTTGCCATTAGTGCAGGTTTCGTTAACTCTTTAGGTAACTTTCGGTTACCCCAGAAGGCACAATCACTTTCATGTCTTTAGATCATTACTGTCCTAAGGTCTTAGGTTGCGCTACTACACTACTTGAAGGGCTACTACACTGCTTGAAGGTCTTTGTGTGTCTTAAAGTTTACTCTTAAGGTTTTCTTAAGACGCCTTAGTGTCTTAAGAGAATTTAGGCAAAATGTGAAATTGAACCAAAAAAAAGAGTTTTGAGCCAAATTAGTCTGTGTTATGATTACAAATTGTCCTACAATGCCTTAAAAGGTTAATCCTATTTGTTCAAAGCCCGCGCCGCGTCCTGATATCAAGATGTAGATGGCGCGAACTCGACCACCCGCCTGAATCGCAGGTGCAATTACCTTTCGCCTTCTTTTCGGCAAGTTTTCTGTTATGCCAATTAGTTTCCAGTCAGATGACAGTGCTAATGCGCCTGGTGAGTGTTGCTCCGACCTCAAAGGGCCCGAAAGTTGGCCGAAAGGAGCAGCAAGTTGCGTGCGCCCCGGTTGCGCAATGTTGTCGCTTGCGCATCTTCGGCGGCGGCGAACTCAAGAAGGGGCACACGGGGTGGTAAGAAAAAGTGTTGCATAGGGGGAACAAAGGCTTAGGGACATTGCTCACTATGGTCTTAGTGTCTTAATACCATAAAGTTAATGCAAATTGCAATTTTAACCTTGAACGGCATGGTTTACCTCCAGGGATTCAAGAAAACTACCTTAGTTTTTGTAGTTATCACTAAAACTTGAGAGATAAGTAAAGCCTTACCAAGAACAAACCTTAAAGCCCATTTCCAGCTATGAACTAACAAAGTTTTAAGTGTTTCTTAAGGAAATGGTTTCTTTAGGAAAAAACTGTTAATTTAGGGCACAAAAGCCCAAGCCTTAAGATCGTGATATCAGGGATAAGGCCTAAGAGTCTAAAAGACCTTAAATAATACTTTAGTTTAAATTGAAGCCAGGCGAAACTGAAAAATATGTTAAGGCCATAATTCCTAAAACCATCTAAGCTAACTAAGGTTCTAGAATTTCTGCTAAGGTCAAAGATAACAAAATCCCTTGAAAAAGTCAACCTTAAAGCAATAATCGGAACAAGAACAAAAACGGGAATATTTTTTAAACAATTTTTGGGTTTTTAGAGGATATAAGAACTAAAGCAACGTTATGGTTTGAACCTAAGGCCGTAAAACGTAATTTTGACAGAAGATTTTGGGTTACGGCCTAAACACTTACTCACCCTACTTAAAACAATTGTAAGCATAGAAAGGAGCTTAAAGCGCCAAAATTTGCCAAACATGAAAATATTCATTTTTAAAGAAGATGTTACAAAGTTATATCAAGCTTAAATTAGCATAGAATTGCCTTTTTATGTGTCCCTGACCTGTCAGCTCATCAAGTGTGGTCTTTGCGCCTGTTTTCCCCCAATCGGGTCGCACCGGGTGCAATTAAGGCGTTGCGTAAGGGGTTGGCGCAATAGTCTTCAAATTATTGTTGATGCTACCGTAACAAGTTGTTATAGAGGTTTGAGGTAGAAGAGAGATTTGTGAAAAAATAGAGACAGAGATAGAGAGAGTGAGAGAAAATTTTCGAAAAACAAGTTTTTGCGTTTAAAGTTTGCGTTTCGGGTGGCGAAACCGTGCGAAAATGACGAATGAGACACTGAAAACGCGTAGTAATAGTAGTGAAGGGAGATTTTATCAGTACAACTAGAAGAGCGATGCCTCGCGTTCCGAGAATACCGCTGCGATAGGGGCACCGTTCAAAAACGAGCGCCGCTATCAGAGGTGACACCTAGCTGGCAGCAGCTGTACAAGTGATATCGTGCAGAAAACACAGAGAAAACGTAGTAAAAAGTGAGATTTCTAGGAAAAGAAGCGTAGGAGAAAGTGGTTTTCAAAGAAAAATGAAGGAAATCGAATGGCACTAGTGGGGATCGAACCAGAGACTGATCTCTTGCAGCAAATTAGGAAAATCGCATCTTCAGGTGCATTTTTTGCACAGTGCAAAAAGGTTGGCTTCGCAGGGGATTGAACCATGGAACCATTGCTTACAGAACAAGTTCACAAACCACTAAGCCACATCTTACCGCAAACATTGAGCTAATCAAGGACCACTGGTGTATCATTTTGGCAAAAAGCAAATGGAGAAACCCCGGCGGGGATCGAACCAAGGAGTCATTTCTTTACAGTTGGAACAGCGACCACTTAACCAAGAAACCATAGTCTTATTACACCTTTTGGCCAAAATCTCGTTTTTACAGCTGAAATCTGTAAAAGCAAACCGAAAATCTCCCCAAGGAATTGAACCAAGAACCATTAGTTTGGTAGCTGTCACCCTAACCACTAGACCGCTTAGCTACAACAGGAAACACTTTAAAACAGTGGAATCGGATTTGATTCGATGTAAGCAAACAGTTTGGCTTGGGTGGGATTCGAACCTTCGTTCAATTTTTCATGGATAAGCCTCTAACCACTTGGCCATGCGGACTTTGGAATAATAAAAGGTAGAAAATGGTGAATCTGCAAAAGAACAACCAATCTAAAAGTCCTCGTAAGGGTTTTTGAGTTTAACGAATTAAAGCGTGATTTATGGTTAGTTACGGCAGAGCATTATTGTTCTTAAGGATAAGTTTAAGTAGGCTTAAGGAACCCTGAGAATCAGTTAAGGAAAAAAACCTTAATAAGTAGAAGAGTTAAGGCATAAGGTCTTTTGAAAACATTGATAAATTCTTAAAGGGAAAGGCCTTAGGGGTTGTATGAAACACTATGAAATCATAAGAGTCTTCAAAAAGTTAGATCGTAAGGAAACTTAGTCAACAGTGGTTAAACCTTCAGGTAAAGAATCGTAAAATTCGAAGTGTGAAATTTCAAACGCCTTAGAGCAACACCATCCGTGGAAGATTACGTCTCCGCACGGTCCTTCCACAGCCCGGAAGCTATGTTGCCTAAGGCGAGAAAGTGGGCGTGGCGTGGAGCCTCGACACGGGCTGAACGGCAGAAAAAGCGTAGCGCGACTGCCACCGTTGTCAGCAAAAACGGCTACCGTACCCCTGCGGCCGGGGCCGTCGGGGCGACCCGCCCCGCGCCCCGCCCCTCTCTGCGTCTCCACCTAGGGAAGGCCGTCTCTCTCTCCGGTGAACCTCCGGCTGGCGCGAGTACCGCGATTGAAACATCTGGGCAGCTGTCAGCAATGACCGAGGTCGTGAATCTTGCGCACGCGTGGGAGATGGTGGCAGACTGTGGGCGACACGCTAATGATCGAGCAAAGGTTTCGAAAAAAGCGGGTGTTTAGAGAGGTGATCGAACCCGCGACCGAGTACTGATTTCGAAGCCAGTTGTTTAGACAATATTGGAAAGTAGTGCTCAAATCAGCCGTTTTTACGAGCCAATAGGCGAAAAATGCTGAGTTTTCTGGGAAAAATGCGTAGGAGAAGGTGATTTTTCAACAAAACGTGAGAGGAAATGAAAGGCACTGGTGGGGATCGAACCAGAGACTAATTTCTTGCAACAAAATAGGCAATTTACATATTTTACCATATGTTTGGAATAAGCAAAAAAGTTTGGCTTCGGACTGGATTGAACCATGAACCCATTTCTTACTAAACAAGCTCGTAAACCACTAAGCCATGTCCTACGGCATACTTTGAGCTTTAACAGAACCACTGTGGAATCATTTAGGCAAAAAACAAACACTGAGACCGGCAGTTTGGAACGGTAACCACTTGGCCAGTGTCTTATCCCAGATGTCGTTTTAGTAATAGCTTTGCGAACAAAAAAGTTTGGCACTTCGAAGGATTCGAACCCGCGTCTAATTTCTTGTAAACCTAGATACTTAGCCATTACACTATCCGAGCAAAGTATAAATACCGTTTTAACTTATGGGATTGCCACAAAAATTGTTAAAAATCAAAATTTATGCACCGAGCAAAACAGAAATCGCCGGCGGGATCGAACCCAGGAGGTAAATTTCATCGACTAGGCACTTCGCCACTACACCACGGGTCTCAGCTCAAAAACGTTTACAAATTAAATTTCGCTATACTTAGGACGTTTAAACAGTTGTTTGAATGTCTTAAACGAAGAAACTCAGAAAAGTAGCAGTTGGGATCCGAACTCGGGCTGTTTTTTCTCAGGATCCAATTCTCTAACCAATATGCCAAGTGGCCCAACTCAAAAATAACAATTTCTAAATTCACTTAAAGCAAAAAATACATTTTTAGTGTAATATTTGTTTTACTACAGCATTAACCTCATTAACAAGCTGTTATTGGCATTAGCTGGCGCGAATTAGCGCGTGGATACACCGTGTTAGTGTTGATGCGCCCCCTGCGGATTAACACCGGAAGTCGGCAAATACTACGGTAATTGAAGAGTACGGTAGGACAAACCGTAACACGATCGACGGGGATTAACAAGGAAACACTCGTCAGGGCGTGGGGAGAAGCATAACACTCGAGGGGGACAATGGAAAATGGGAGGAGGAGGGATAGTGGGGCGAGAAATAGGACATTTATAATTAAAAATGATTTCATTGTTCTTAAAAGTCGCATTTTTGAAAAAATATAGCAAATCGCAAACGAAAACGATAGAAATTTTACTTTGCCACTTGGGGTAGTGGTTTTGGGGATTGACTCTGAGAAAAACAACCCAGGTTCGATCCTCATCCCTGGTTTTTGAATAGAAATAAAGAGTATCATTGAACCGATGTCGTTAAGTTTTTAAGGAAACAAATATATATCAAAAACCATCACGTCATTCCAAAATTTGTCTGTTACAACTAAAAATTATGGTTTCACATTGCTGTCATTTGGAGCACGCCGTTTGAAAAAAATGTCATGAAAATGGAAACAAGTTCTAACGTAAAATAAGGACAATAAGTCTTTTTTTTAAAGACAATTTGCTCTAAGGCCTTAACGTGTCTTTTTCACAAATGTCATTTTTAACCCTGTTGTTCGCTTAGGATCGGATTCGGATTAAGGTTGATGTTGTTCTTAAAGGTAAGGTTTTATTCCTAAAAGTTAGACTCTAAACGATTTAGCCTTAAGCGATAGAGACCTTGAACACCTTAACCCTTAGTTGTATGGTAAAACCGTTCACTTAGCGCGCCGTCTCGCTCCACTTGAGTGATTTGCACTAAGCTGAATATAGGTCATCGGCTTCATTGATACTATGAATATGGACCATTAAGGCCTTAGTATCACCATTCTGCCCTAAATTTCAAATTTTTGACCGAATTTTCAAATGACGTCATAGTCGCATTTGTGGCTCGTTTTCTTTCGCTATGAGACCCTGGGAGTGAACTTAGCGTAAAGTGAAATTAAACCAACAAATAATCATAGGCTCGGAATCGTCAAGCGATAGCGCCTTAACGACCTTAAGAGTATAGGGAAACCGTTTACTTAGCGCGCCGTCTCGCCCACTTGAATGATTTGGACTAAGGTGATTATAGGGCATTTAGTTCATTGATAATTTGAATATGGTCCATTAAAGCTTTATTATAACCTTACTAATTAACTTTTCACGCATGTGCGCGCGCGTGTTAACAAAAACGCTTTACTCGCCCGTACTTCCTTTTCGTCACGGGATTACCTCAAGTAGTGTTTCTCCCCTCCTAATCTCCTACCTACTACAAACTGTCAAACACACTTGAACCTGGCTTCTTCTTACCACCTAAGCTACACTGTATTGCCAGTGGATCGGGGCTTAGTAAACATAAGCGGATGCTACCCGCAGTGATGGTGTCGCGACCTCCCGCGGGTGCTAATGCGCAGCCTAGATAGAAGGTGCCACCGGGCGGCGACAATCCTAAAACACGGGCGACGCGTGCCACCGGAAAGTGTAATTACAAGGTTTTTTGGGGTTAAGGGGTTCATTAAGAGATTTGGGACTAAACGGGGGTTAATAGGTTGGCGAAACATTGTTTCTTTGGGGGCAGAGGGTTATTTTACAGAGTGAGTTAGAGAGAGAGAGAGAAAGAGAGAGAGAGAGAGAGAGAGAGAGAGAGAGAGAGAGAGAAATACAGAGAGAGATTCAAAATGCATACAAAATTTCAATTTGATCAAAGAAAAACCAACCTTCAAAAGTTGTGTTGAAACAGCGATTTCCCGAATACGCAATGAGAACTTTTCAAAATCCCTGAAAATATCAATTTTTACAATGTAATAAACAAATTTACAAAAAAGGCAAGAAAATCAAAATGAAAAACATGGAAATGAATGGAAAGCGTTGGATACAAAATGGGGATTAGGTTGGGCTACAATTCACGTCCCTGGCGCTGAAAGGGTGAAAAAGCGATTGTGCGACAGATCTCGAACAACAGAAGCAGAATGAATGAAATTTGAGAGATAAGGAAAGTTTAGGGATCTTAGGGTTTCTGTTAACGGTTCTAGCATCCCTGTAAGTCTCTTTGGTGTCTTTAATTGCCTTAGGGCAGTTTGAACTTAAGACCTTAAACTGTCCTTTCACAAAGGGGGTTCATCCTGGGATTGGTTAATGATCGGGTTCTGTCTTAGGTTTAAGGTCAGTATTTCTAGTTAAGATTTACTCTGAACGATAAAACTTTAAGCGATGTTACCTTAAAGTCCTTAACCCTTAATCGTACAGTACAACCGTTCACTTAGCGCGCCGTCTCGCACCACTTGAGTGATTTGCACTTAGGTGAATATAGGTCATCGGCTTCAATGCTAGTGTGAATGCGATCAATTAAGGCCTTAGTCTCACTTTAGTGCCCTAAATTTCAAATTCTTTGCCAAATCTTTCACAATGGCGTCATTACTGCTTGAAATTATTGATTTTTGGCTCGGTTTCTTCGCTATAAGAGCCTCAATGACCTTAGTGTTAACTTAGATCAATCGAAACCCAACAAACCAGTTTAGGCTTCAAACCATAAGCGCTTAGGAACCTTAAACAACTTGGCCCTTAAGGGTATAGTAAAACCATTCCCTTAGCGCGTAGCGCTGTCTTGCCCCACTTGAGTGATTTGCACTTAAGTGAATATAGGCCATTGACTTCATTCATAAAGTCAATATGAACATATAAGGCCTTATTCTCAGCCGAAAATTTCAAATGATGTCATAATCCCTTCGAAAATGACGTCAGTATTCACTTTGAAATTATAAGTGGCCTTACTTAGTGTAAACTTAGAGCAAAGTAAAGCCAACAAATAAATTCAGGCTCCAAACCATAATGCCTTAGAGACCTTAACGCCTAAACGTATAGTACAGCCGTTCACTTAGCGCTCCGTCTCGCACCACTTGAGTGATTTTCACTATAGTGAATATAGGTCATGGGCTTCATTGATAGTGTGAATGAGATCAATTAAGGCCTAAGTATGACCTTAGTTCCCTAAATTTAAAATTCTTCGCTAAATCTTTCAAATGATGTCATATTCGCTTGGAAAATGACGTCAGAATCGGGTTGTGGCTCATTTTCTTTCGCCATCAGATCCAGAGTTAAATTGGCATAAGAAAACTAACTGTGAACCGAAAATTTTCATTTAAGGTTAAAATTGAGCAGTGGGGAATCGAACCCCAGACCTTTTGTTCACGAATCCGCGGGATTCCAGCTGCGCCATCCTGTAATCCTTCATTACCCCGACGCCCTACCTGGTTATTTCAATCTAGAGCAACTTAGAAGGCTAATTGTAGCATTTATATTTTCTATAAGTGAATCCAGTTAGAGAATGCAAATTATCGCCGAAGTATTTGAGTTAAATGCCCTTTTCCTGACAAAAATGAGCCCGTACACCGATTTTCTCTTCCTACCACCCGCCTTAGCGCCACACTTGTCTAGCTCGAAAACATAGCCGCTAAGTGACGATCCGCCAAAGGCGAAAGGCGATCACGGCTGTCGGCAGGGCGGGCGGCTTCCTTTGGCCAGGCGCCAAGTGCTTGTCTAGGAACAAGGGTCAAACAAACACGAACAGCGGGGGAGGCGATACGGTAGCGGGAGTGACCCAATGTGGACAAATAGACAATGGATGCGCACGGAAGGATCATCAAGGGATCGGAAGTGGGGAGGTTTTGGGACAGACTTGGAAAAAGTCGCTTGCTCTAATGGGCATTTGTTGACCTCGCGAAGAAAAAAGCGCAACTGATGCCATCAATCGATAATGACGTCATGAGGCCCGCAATCGTCACGATTCTATACTAACGGCTCATTAACATTTTCAAAAAGCGAAGGTTGACCTGAAGCGGGTTTCACAAGTTTCGAGAGATACGAATCAATAATGACGTCATCATCGGCATCGCGTGGGTTTAAAATTTAAATTTCGATTATATGTTTTCCTTAAGGCATTTAAGGTAATTGTCTGTTCTGATAAGGAATCTAAAGGCAATTATGTTTTCTCTTAAGGATACCTTAAGGTTTACTGACCTGCCTAACGCCCCTTAAAAATTTTTGTGATTTTAAAACTGTTTATCTTTAAGGTGCCTAAGGTTATTTGATGGTCAGTTAACGAATCGCTAATTGTAAGGCCATGTTCTCTTAAAAGGGTACCTTAAGGTAAGTGACGTACTTAACGCCCTTTCAAATTTTGGGGTTTAAAAAGTGATTGATCCTAAGGTTATTTGATGTTCCCTTAAGGAGTCTTAGGTTAACTGATGTTTCCTTAAGGCACCTAAAACTACCTTATGGTCCCTGAAGGTAACTATGGTTTTTTCATGATCCCTTAAGTAGGTAAGCAAACGTTTGTTATTCCATATGGTAACTAAGGTTACTTTTTCGCCCCCTCAAGGTAAATAAGACCTGCTTAAGGTATTGTTCTCTTAAG
This sequence comes from Oscheius myriophilus, assembly GCA_964057215.1. Classification (NCBI taxonomy): domain Eukaryota; kingdom Metazoa; phylum Nematoda; class Chromadorea; order Rhabditida; family Rhabditidae; genus Oscheius; species Oscheius myriophilus. Next base: position 21,774,781 of record OZ059902.1, read on the forward strand.
AAATGTCCCCTTAAGGATTCTAACGAGAAGGTAATTTGAATTTCCCTTAGGGAAGCTAAAGCCTAATACTACTTGAGGTTCCCTTAAGTGAATAATGATGACTTACTGTTTATATTAAGGAACTAAGGTTACTTAAGCTTCCGTTTTCGTTCCATTAAAGTAAGTAAGGCTAACTTATAAAATACTTAAGGTGTCAAAACGTAGTTGATATTCCTTGAGTAAAATAGTAGTTAGGTAGCAAAGTTTAGACAAAATTTCCCTGCAAGTTGTTATCTTGCTGCAAGTTCTTGTCAACTGAGTATCATATCCTCTGAAAACAAATAACTGCAAAACGCACTAAGACATTAGGGGGAAATTACCTTAACTTTGTTAAGAACAACTGACGTCATAAATAGTTAATATACACCTTAGCTATGGTCACTACCGGCTGTCAGAATGCGTTGATGCGCGGGCGCTGATCCCGAGGTCAACCGGTAATCCCAAGAATACGGCTCCACGTAATGAGTGGGCTCGGCGGCACGCGTGTAGCAAAGGATTCCTCCTTATCCCCCTTAGGGCCTTAGCGGCGACAGGTGCCGCTGATTTATGCCCGCGCCACTCTAATAACCTCTCGGCCATCGCTTACTCAACGCGCTTTTTGCGCGTCCCACGGGGGCACAAGCGGGAGCGAATGGTCTGGAAGGCGACGGATAGGGTGTTTGGGAGGGAATGGAAGTTGTGGGAGGTTTTGCAAGGGAAATGGGAGGGGTTTTAGGCCAGGTAGATTTGGAACAAACAAAAGGGTAAAGATAGTGCGGGAAAGGGCAGAAATCAGTCATCTCTGTTTTTGGTGGGAGAGGCGCCACCTCGTCTCAGAAGAGAGGCAGAGAGACATTGGGAGGAGAGAGACCGGGGAAATTGAGTGAAGATAGACAGGGAGAGATCATTAAGGAGTGAGATATTTTACAAAGAGAGAGAGAGAGAGAGAAAACGGATAAACGGAGAGAGAGAGAGAGAGAGAGAGAGAGAGAGAGAGAGAGAGAGAGAGAGAGAGAGAGAGAGAGAGAGAAAACGGATTACAAGGATAAGCGAGACATTATGACAATGAAAGTGAGACACACAAAAATAAGAGAGGAATGCAAAAAAAGAGACATTGAAATGAGGAAGACAGTGTGAGATTGAGTGAGGAGTGGCAGGGAAGCATTGAAAAAAGAGAAAAAATTGTACAGAGAGAGAGAAAGAGAGAGAGAGAGAGAGAGAGAGAGAGAGAGAGAGAGAGAAAGAGAGAGAGAGTAAAAGAGAGATCGATAGGACATTGAGACAAAAAATACATTGAAAAGAAAAGAGAGAAAAGAGACACTGAGAGGCGAAAACCAAAATGTCGTTAAAAGAGGAAGGAGAGGACACATATATAGAAGACAGAGTGTGTGTGTGTGTGTGAGAGAGAGAGAGAGAGGGAAGACGAGAAGTGAGTGTGTGTGTGTGAGAGAGAGAGGGAGAGTAAAACGAACAAAGAGAGAAAAGAGACATTGAGATGAAATAAGGGGAAAAGAGACATTGAGAGGCAAACTTAGAGAGGAAATAAAAAACGGAAAGACTTCAATAGGTGTGAGATCAAAAAACATTAAGAAGACGTTGAGAAGAGACAGAGAGAGAGAGTGAGAGAGAGTGAGACATTTTAATGCAGAGGCAGGGAGACTAACAAAAGAGCAACTTTAAATGAAGACATTAAAAAGAGAGCAACTTTAGACGGAAACAGAATGTAATCAAGATAGGGAGAGGGATAGAGAGAGAAAGAGAGAAAGAGAGAGACTGAGAGAGAAAGAGAGAGACAATGCAAATAGAACTCCTCTCTTATCAAACTATACTTCTGAAGCTTTCTTGAGGTTTCACGGCTAAAAACAGCAAAGAAATCAAGTTGAAAACACAGTTCTATCTTCTGTAAACATCTTTTCCCAAATAAAAAACAGGACCGCCCCTCTGGAAGCGGCGCCTTGCCTGCTGGCGCGTGGCCATCATTCTGCAGTGCACATGTTGTCACCGCGCGGTGCGCGTTTCCGACGAAACGAAAACAAATCGCTACAGTAGCCCCTTACGCATTACGGATGCAACTCGAAAGACCCTCCGAATGAGCTCATTTGCATATCATTCTATGGCAATTCACCCCCGCCCGCGACATTGGGCGATTAGAATAACGTATGAAGAGGAGATAGGGGAAGTTGAAGGTTTCCCGCATTTGAGAGACATTGAAGAAATATGGAATAAGCTAGCGGAGGAATCAGAAGACATGCCTTAAACGTAAAAATAAAGAAACACTTGATTTGTGGAAAAGATAAGAAAGAGGCGGCGCGTGATAGGTGGAGATAGGTTCGATTTCGAGCGGATCAATTTTCAACACAGGTAAGAGGGCAGGCGGAGAGAGATGAATAAGGAGGCGGCGGGCGAAGGGAGACGGAGACAGGGGTGAGATGTCTCAGTTTTTGGAAATGAGTAGGTTATAAAAAAAGACGAGAAGCGATAACAAGCAAGAGAGACCCGAAAAGAGAAACAAGACCAAGAGCGAGAGAGAGAGAGAGAGAGAGAGAGAGAGAGAGAGAGAGAGAGAGAGAGAGAGAGAGAGAGAGAGAGGTAAGTGAGTGAGTGAGTGAGTGAGTGAGTGAGTGAGTGAGTGAGTGAGTGAGTGAGTGAGTGAGTGAGTGAGTGAGTGAGTGAGTGAGTGAGTGAGTGAGTGAGTGAGTGAGTGAGTGAGTTGAGTGAGTGAGTGAGTGAGTGAGTTAATGCGTAATTGAGTTGGCAATCTTTTGTCTCAAAATACCTAATCAACTTTTTTCACCAATTTCCAAGAAACATAGCCCGAGGCAATTCGTATAGTAGCAAAGAGCGTGGCGATTCAAAAAGACGCTTATCAACAGGCAAATAAAGACTAGAAATAACGACAAACCGACTAGTAGTAGATAAGACTGAGGCGGCCTGGAGGGGATCGCCCGCCCGGACAATCCGTGCGCCCAGCAGGGGGCGCAGGCGCGCATCGCTTGAGGACTGTGAAAAGTGTGGGAGAGGCATTAGGTCACCAGACGTTGTTGTTACATTGAAATATGTGGTAATCAAAAAAGAAAAGAAAAAAGCGGACAGAAAAATAATTAGATGTAGGTTGATCTTTAGGAAGCTGTAGGCCGGGCTTTTGCGAAAACCATAATCTGTTGATTTGAATGTTACTCAGCCAAGTGCTATAAAATCGAGTCAGTTGCCACAATTAACAAAACTATTAAAAATTTAATAGGCCTACGTTTGAAATAAATATATCGGGTCGATTTATCACCGTTGCGCTTTAAGTTGGCGTAGCTTTGTGTTGAACATAAGATACTCAGGCGGCGTAGCAGCCAAATCAAATGAAACAGTTTTTCAGAATAAAAAAACATATTAAAATTAAATTCCAAATTCCAAATCGTTTTAAGGGCATATAAAACGATAAAAGCAGAGCTAACAAACAACCAAGACCAAATAATGTTCAAAGTTCTATGTTGTTTTTCATATTTCAAAATTTAAAAAAAAAAAACTAATCGATTTTAGATTGACAGTTTCTGCGCAAATCTCGGTGAGCTATACTCAAATTACATAGAAAATTTAACTGCTAAAAATGTTTATACCAAAAAAATATTGGAAAAATTAACAATTACAAACCAGTTATAACAAACATTTTTTAAAATTAATTTTGTTAATTAGGTCATTTTCGTTTGAGCATTTAAAAGTTTACAAAATATATAAATCATTTAAAATGTTTTTCTAAATTTTGTATTTTTCGGGAAATGGAAAATTTGCAAGTACAAAAAACCAATATTTTCATGTGATTTTCACGTTTCCATTCCCTGAAAAAAGAAAAAAGGAAAGAAAATATTTTTAAAAAATTTTAAGGATTTGGTATTCGGGGATAACATCAAAAATGAGGTTTCACATAGTTTTTTTTAAACAAATGAACAAATTATAAAGATTTGTAAAAGCGAAAATTAAAATAAATTTAGGAAAATTTGATCAATGAAACCAGTTTAAGCACGTGTAAGGTAATATCAGTGATCGTGAGTGCAGACGGCCGGACAGTACAAACCAGGGGCGGATCTAAAAAATCAGCCCCAGGAAAGTGGTGGCGGAGCTGCTATCAGGGCTGGAACAACGCTTATCAGCTGGCCGAAATTTGTGGTCGTTTTACTAGCGAGTTGTCACTTCCCCCAAGCGGAGGTGTTTTTTTAACGAATAATTTACGTATTTGTAATTTAAATGTTGAAAATTTCGAAATATCACATTAGTTTTGTTTATATAGATAGAAAATACGAGTTTTTCAAGGGATAAGTTACATTTACTTTGAAATAGTTTCGAAAATTGGACGCGGCTGTGAGATGCGGTTACAAAAGGAAGTCAAACTTTAAACTATGGAAAATACATTTCCAACCAAAAATTTGTAATAGGGATGGAAAAAAAAACAACAAGGTTTTGGCTGCGACGCGGTCGCGGTGCGGTCGTGGTGCGGTCGTGGTGCGGTCGCGGTGCGGTTGCGGTGCGGTCGCGGTGCGGTCGCGGTGCGGTCGAGGTGCGGTCGCGGTGCGGTCGCGGTGCGGCTGGGACGTCGGAGCTACATTATTAATTGATCAAAACCAGAGAAAAACTCAACTCATTTTTCCAGCTAGAATTAAACAAAAAATCAGAAAACTTCATTTTCTATGCAACAAAGGTATTGACAAAACAAGAAGAAAATTTTGAAACAAAGTTTTCCGCAAAGCGGCCGCGTCGCGGTTACAAACCGGAAAGTACATAAGAAATTCACAAAAAAAGACTTTTCAGCAATTTTTCTTTCAGCTGGCGAAAAATTTACCAAAATTATAGTTTTTTTTGTGGAAAAACTGACGCTGCGCGGTTGCGTGGCGATCGGACCGACGCAAAAAAATGACGAATTCGATGAAATTCAATTTTAAACTGCATATTCATCTAACGATAAGAGAATACAACAACATACAATTTAACATACAACTCACACAATTTAATTGCCAAAAATCCAAAATTAGACAAATTTGAACAATTCTAGCTGGGTAACTCGGCTCATATGCCTCTAAACGTTGAAATAAACGGAAAATCTCGATAAAATGTAGCAAAATTTCCCTTTTCGGGTTTTTCTGGATGATCTCTCACGAAAGATGATCTATATGTAATTAAAAATGACCTGAAGAGGATAAATTCGGGAGCCGGAGCTCAGATTTCTCATAAGATACGGGGGTTGCGCGTTGGTTGCGTCGCCCAGCCGTATTAATGACAGTCCGAACAGGTGTTGGAGCGCTGCCAACCGCGCGAGTCGCTGTTTTTCAGCCTTCGCCACGGCAAAAAGCCTCTCGCGCGGTTGCACAAATGCACTGACAACATATTGCGAAGCTCGAATGCCAAAGATTCTCAAAAATTTTCGGCTTTTCGTCGTTTTTGTCGAGAAATCAGCGTCAGCATAGTCCAAAATCGGGTTATTATCTAAAAAGTGCATCTAACGTTCGATTTTTGTGTCTTTGTTACGGCATGTTACGGTAAGCCAAACACAAAGGTTTATCTTAAATAGCAAATGATTCAAAAACGTCAAAAAATTTGCGTTGTTTCCGTTTATAAATTTTATTACGTTCTAGATTAGGCATATTTCCAACAGTATACTTTGCAATTAATCAATAAAAAAGCAAACGCTTAAGAAAATGCGAATGGAGCACGACTACCGCTTCAAAAACACAACTTTTGAAAAAATATCATTAGAGCGCGGTTACGGTATACCGAAAAAATAGTTTTACCGTATTTCGTTGTTATATCATTTAATTTTGGTTAATTAATACATTTCAATTAATAGTGAAGCACTGTTACAGTTGGAAAAAGTCTGAGCTGATTCGCATTGGGGCGCGATTACTAGTTTCTCACAGACACACCGTCTTTTTCACTATTATAAATCTTTTTTTCTTTCAATTTTCAAAAAGACTTCTAAAATTAGAGCGTAATTAGTGAATTAATTTGTTGAATTCGCAAATATCGATGTTTCAACGGCGCATGGGGCGCGCGGCGCGCGGCGCACTGTGTTACTGTAGGGCGAAGAAAAGCGCGAAAAATGCGGCAAATGCGCATTGCGAATAAAAGCGAGTTTTTGTATTACCATGAAAATTCGAATAAAGCAAATTCTAATGACCTGAAATTTCAAACTTCGCTTTCAAACCACTGTTTTGGGACACATCTGCGCCAAACTATCGATTTTCTTGGTTTAGACGTAATTTCTTCCTTTTAAAATGTTTTGACCACGAAAAAGCCATCTCCAGCCCTCCCTCTCGAGGCGAACGCCTCATTCGAACGCCGTGTTTCGCGCGCAGTCGCTGGGACTCGTTTCTGTGCCATTGCCCATGAGTGTTCGATAGCCTACTGTAGACAGCCTAATGGGCGTCGATGATGACGGGGACGGACACGGAGGTCGCGACCACCCTGATAGCAGAACTTTGTCAAAGGGAGGGGCTGGTATCAAGAGATAGAAGTCAAGGCCTGTAACCAAAAAAACGTGGTTTGAATGGGGATCTTTGGGTTGAAATTCGACGCAGTGCTGTTGAAACCTTTTGACGAAATTCCGGATTCCTGAAAATGAAAGTTAGCAGCTTAAAAGAGAGAGAAAGAATACATGCATACAGAAAAATATGGTTAAAATGACATAAATATAAAATATCGGGGTGGGGCATCGGGTGGGGCCAAAAACTGCGCCTCAACTACAAAGCAACCCGAAAACCGTGCGGCAAACGGCAAAATATGCGGAAACATGAAAAACTGCTCTGAGGTTAACCGAAAATTGGCTAAATGGGCGATTTTGGAAAAGATATGCATTGGATACTCAATTTTGGTATTGCATTTTCCGAAAATAATGTAAAACTTTGACAAATAAAAACCAAAAAAAAGCCTCGTTGGCAAATATGAAACATTTCGCTATTTTTGGGTATAGGTCAAACTTTGACACAACTTTCAAAAAATGAAGAACATAGTAAAGATTTTATTCAACTAATTTGGTAATTATCTATAATTAAGCATAAAAACCATGCACTAATTGCAGATAAGTCCGAAAATAGTGCAGAAAACGGCAAATCCTCAGCGTTGGGTAACATTTCCAAATTTAATTGCAATTAGCGAAATAAATTATTCAATTAACAAAATTTTCACTTATTCAATCGAAAAACATTTTAATTCCATATCCATGAAGGTCAGGTGAAAATTTGTTTATTTTTCAATGGGCACTGTCCGCTGTTTACAAGACCCACATCCGAATTCCCATGAACACAGATACATTAGGAACTCATAGGGCACTGGTAGCGTTTATTGTAGTTAGAGAGAGAAAAAGAGATATAGAGAGAGATAGAGAAAACAGAGGTCGCCTCAAAAACAGTGCGGCAACCGCGCAACCCCCAATAATAAACAATCAAGAGGGTGCCAAAGTCGTAACCTCCCACCCCCCTCTCTGTGATGAACCCTGGCGCATCTCGTAAATCCACTCCGAGGTTACCGTACTCCATGTGCGTTCGTAAACCGCGCACTGCCGTGGATTTACAGCATGAAAGCAAATCGACACCGGCTGTAAAGACCAAATCCGGCGCTCCGTAATTACCGTAGTCGAAGGCAACAATCGGCGGCCTCTTTTGCGGTCCGAAAAGGCACCGTTTCCAACCACCGACACCACATACAGCCCATTACGCCACGCAAACGACTCCTCGAACCTCACGAGGTCGTTTACTACATGAAAGTGTAGATCAGGAGGGGTAGAGAGGGAGATTTGGAGGCTTTAGAGCGATTTCCTGGAAAAGTGGTGCATTTTTTTGATAAACATCGGGCAAATTTTGTTAAACGGCGGGCAGTAAATATGGTAGATGGAATTGGCACCTGTATGTATTGGCATCAAAGGAGGGAGATTTTGAAGCGTTAGAGTGGTTTTAATAACTGAATGGCACCTTTCTGCTAAACACCGAGCAAAGTCTGTTAAATGTTGGGAGTGAGATGCAAAAGAGAAAACCAGAAAGGAGAGGAAGTGAAATTTTGTAAAAATTGGGAGTTTTTCGCAAATGTGGCGCAATTTATGTTAAACACCGAGAACCGTCTAGTATCGGCGCGCCGTTAAACATCGTGCATACCTGAAACGCCGCGTGCTGCTAAGCATCGTGCATATAAAAAAAACTGAAAGAGAAACATTTAATTGAAAAACTTGGGAGTTCAAGGGATGAAGGCTACGTTTTTGCCAGAAAACTGCAGTCGGTTAAACAGCGGACACCTATGACTGGTCACAAAATGGCACAGTTTCTGCTAAACATCGAGCACTGTCAGTTTAATATGATTCCTAAGAATACAGCGAATATTCTCTAGTAATTTACATAAAGCTTTTTTTGTTTTTTTTTTGTTGCAGAAAACATTTTTCGCTAAAAATCGCGCGCATGTTGCTAAATGTCGGGCAGAATAATGATAAGAATAATAATAATAAATGTTAGATGTTAGAAAACCTTTTTGCTGTTGAGAAAAAATATGGTCATACTGGAAATTATAATTTTTTGATTACAAAGATTGTAACTCGGAATTTCCTAACGAGCCTTCTGCAAAACAGCGGACAAGTGAAAACAAATTTTTCTCTTTTAAAAGGATATTTGTTTCGAGAAGATTTTTAAATTGAACATTCAGTTGATCTATTAGAAAAAGTGATAATTGCGGGAAAATTTCACACCCAAGTGGCTTGGCAAAGTAGGTAAGTCGCTGGACCCATAAGCAGAAGGTCCCAGGTTCAAAACCCACGAGCGAAAAACTTTTTGATTTTCTTACCGTTCAACTAAAATTCAATTCAAATTGCAGAATGCATTGTAAATATTAATTGAATTTCGGAATATAGTAACTTTGCGCTTTTAGTTTCATAGATTTTGAAGAATCTCACATTTTTAAGGCATTTTCGACTACAAGACAGTTATTTTCAAACCTCCGGCGGAAATTCAAACTTTCTCGCCCATCCACTTACTTTTCCGGCCCATCGCCTTCTCCAATCACTCGCGTGACTCTTCGTCTGCGATCTGTGTCAGTGTTAAAAGCATTTTTCTATAGGATATTGTAGTCTCGGAAGTGGGGGATTGTTTCGGTGACAATCGCCGTAAAAAGCGTTCTTTTCACCGTGCACCTGGCCAGCCGGCTGGCACACGTGTGCTGCTGCCAGCCGGCTGGCGCTCCCACGACCCCGTTTTCACCGGGCGACGAGTGCGTAAGAAGGCGAGGGGAAAAAGTGCGCCGCAGGGGCTCCCGTGTTGCGAATTTGGAAATGGAGAGGGAATTGGGGGATTTCAAAGTTTTGAAATAGGAAAATTGAAATTTTACTTGTAATTGAAGTTTCTTTTACATTTTTGGGAACCGTTTTGCACACAAAAATTGATTTTCAACCGCAACATGGAAAATTTCGCTTCTCCTGATTCCATTAGTATTACTTGTCTGCCGAAATTCCCTTCTAATACTTCACTGAGTATCACAAGTATTCCACAAAAAATATTTTCCATAAAAATTATGAAAAACTGTATGAAATCGGTAAGCGCGCCCTAATGCTAAATGAGTCTCGAAAGAGATATTGGCTGAGTATAAAATGCGCGTCTAACACCAATAAAACGAAAATAAAATTGTTTTTTTTTCTTTAATAATTTTACCATTTTATAAACTTCATTTCTAGTTTTCGTAAAAATATTTTTTTTTAAAAATTCCCTATGAAAAATCGTTTTTTTCTATTCATTGAAATCTTTCGAATAAAGTACGTAAAATCTTTCGAATAAAGTATGTAAATCTGCGTGAGACGGCAAATTTCATTATTTAAAGTGATTTTGGCTAGAAGCATACTGTAAATTTTAATTTTCCATAGGAAATCGAGGTTTCGAAGTTTTTCGTGCTGCGTGGCGCGTTGTGCGGAGCTCAAAAGCGCACAATCCACAGCGCCCATTAAAAACGGATTTTTAAAAATCGGGGCGGCTAATTTAACTGTTAAATTGATATTCACCAAGTTTTCTAGATGTTTTCTTAATTTGCAGCATTTGAAACATTATTTCAAACGAAAATAGCAAAGCTTTGCGATTCGGCGCGGCGCGTTGCGTGCCAGGGCGCGCTTTAATTTCGGCCGCGACAGCATTCTCAGGGAAATTAACTTTACACTCGATTTTCAATCAACGTTTTCAGCGTTTCGCATTTCGTAACATTGCTTCAGCTTCAAAAATCCAGCTTGTTTCGGCCTTCGCAGTCGAAATTTCTCCCAAACTTGCACTTTCCGTCGAGTGCGCGGCGTTCGCCGTTCCTGTTCCGATTGCAATCTCACAGTCTTTCCACATTTATCAGTGCCTTCGCGGCGACGCGTGCACGCGCGCGCGGCGCCCTGGGTGGTCCTGCGCTCCAACCAGTTAGTTGCTCGTCTTCCCTTCGAGACCTCTTATCATCGATTGATCTCTCAGATGACGGAAAGGAACACATGTAAAGGGCCACCATATGGCAGCCGCTGGGCTGGGGTGACAGTAAAACTCATAAACAATGCGGCCGCCGTCAAAAGAGTGCGCCAAGTGGGGGTCAACTGAGGTAAACGCTCGCCGAGATCTCTATCTCCCGTCGGAAATTACCGCAGATTACGTTTTTAGGGGGGTTGGCTAACTCAACTTCGAGACAAAGGATAATCTTATGTAAATATTAGACTACAGTAGGAAAATTGGCGCAAATTTCATCAGACGAGAGGGTCTTTGTGGCTAGATTCAGGGCTTAATTGAATTTTTACCAACGGTAACTAGATTTCCGGAAATTGAGAAAACGGAAGCACTGGGGTACAGTAACCCAAAATGAAATTGATCTATATGTTTATGCATTAGCAGTGGAGCGTAAAAACCGAATTCGAGCCATGGAACGCGATTTTAAAAACGGAGATTTGCGGAGCGCAATTACCATATCAAAACTTTAATATCGGCAGTTAGAACACGACTAGCGTTTTCAAAAATAATAGTTTTTGAAAATGGCAGTGGAGCGCGATTATGGTCTTTCGAGATGTATAGTTGGATTTGAAGTGTTTTATTAAAAAAAAAAAGATAAATCGATACATAAACATTTTCAAACGGAAATCATTCTTTTGCGTTTGAAAAACTGATGCGCAATGGGGCGCGATTACCGATATTTAAGAGTAAAAAACGCCATTTTCCGTATTTTAAACAGTTTCATTAAGTTTTCTTTATTCGAAATGAAGTGTGGTTACAATTTCCCATTGGTAAAGACCAAAGTAACTGTTTTGGATTGTGATAGCAAATAAAGTGTGCAAAAAACTTTTAAATTTGCCGTTAGGGCGCTATTACTGTCAACTTTGGGTTCAAAACTTGTAGCTTTAGCAATGGAGCGCGGTTATTATTAGAAAGTTTTAATTAAGATGAAACTGCAAATTATTTTGAACCTTAAAAAGACCGCAGGCAGTTTACCACATTGGAGCGCGTTTTGCGTTGATTGCGGAATGAAGCTGTAACTTTGTGAAATTGGAGTTATACGGTATCGCTTGTACTTACGAAGTTAGCAATGGAGCGCTTTTACAGGTCTATATCCGTTTAGAACTTGAAGGACTGGTGGTATACTGTATGGCGATTTCGTTCTAAATTTAGCGTTGGAGCGCGAATACTGGACCTTCTTCGTCACGGGTTTAAAGGACATACTGTATTGTGTTTTCTTTGTAGCAATGGAACGCCATATAGTTTGGGACTTAAAGGACTGACTAGATGATATGCTTTGTCATTTCTTTGCAAAGTTAGCAATAGAGCGCGTAAACTGGGATGATACCACAAGATTTAAAGGACTGACTAACAAGAAAGTCTCAACTGAAAAGCTCTTTAATAGCATTTTCCCAACTTAGAACCCCGGGTTTCCTCATTTTCCAGTCGTTTCCACACTTGACGAGGACCATAAGGCCTACATCAGGCGAAAATCACGTAATCTGGCACATCGGAATGGGTCATTTCATTTATCGGAGGAGGAGTGCAACAAGCAGGTTTTTGCGAGAGGAGAGAGAGGCGAACACCAACATCGCTCGACGGGGGGTCCGCGAGGAAGGTCGGGCGGGAAACCGAAAAAAGCTGACGATTTATGAAAAACCAGTGGTTTTTGCGTGTTTTGGAGGGTTTGAAGAGGGGAAGACATAGTTTATAGGTTGGGTTCAAAAATTGTGTAATTAGGTCGGATCGGCGTGGAAATGTTGCCTTTCTCTTCGGGACACGTGCTGTGCGGGACAGGTGCAGTCGGGAGATCGACATAGAGATATAGTAAACTACCCATCTGCCCGGGATTGAGGAAATACCGTCACAGAGACGATTTATGGGGGAACATGACTGAGTGAATGTATGAAACTGTTATTTTTTCACTTGGAAACTGGAGGAAGGATTTTTTTAATAATTGTCAAGAAACTTATATTTCCAATGACCCAAATTTCAAAAACATGAAACTGTATGTTTCGATCATTTTTTGGAGCCTGGTTACTACTAAGCTAGGTTTTCAAAAAATTCAAAAGCGCTAACTTTCGTGAGAACCGAATCGCTTCAAGACAGTGTCTCTGAAAACTCAGTAGAAATAGTTATTGTTCAAAATTGACTCAAGATTGGTTTATATCCTTCCTATGGCTTCAATCCATAATTCAGAAAATTTTATGGATTTTTCGACTTGGGTTATAGTCTGTTTCCAAGGGAAGGTCTTGAACACCTCGGGCAATCTTGAGAAATTCTCATATTTAAGCAAAAAAGGTTTGAAACTTGAAGTGAACACAGATGTACTAACGAAAGAACACTGTAAAAGAGGAGTGCGCAGGGAGTTAAATATGATCGTGGCAGGACCAAAAGTATCTAGTCCTTTAAAATTTGCGAAAATCCTTGCCCATCCGTTGGAAATGGATTACTAATTTTTTTCTTACAAAAGGCCCACCCATTGGGAGTGGTGTTGTCTTCAAAACTTTGATTTGACTGTGAATTTTTGTTTAAATTTTGAGCCTAGGTCATTTGTAATTGCCTGGTTACGGAAGGTTGGGGTACGATATGGTTTAGAAAAATTCGGAAGCGGTTACCTTTTTGAAATTTTTGCCCGTTAATTCAAAGAATTTCAATCTTGAAAATGGGAAGCCGAATTTACGGTTTACAAGCATTTTTTGCCTATCCATTGTCCTATATTCTCAAATTATTGGTTGAAAAAATACAGAACACCTTTCAGGTTTATGCGGTTTTTGTTTTAAAATGGGCAAAAAACTCCCCAAATCAGTACTGTAAAGTTGACTACAATTCGGCGAAACAAAATATCGATAAGCGGATTCGATCCCGGGTCGTCAGATTTCCAAGCCAGAACACTACCACTCTACCACTGTGCCGTTTGCCGGGCCTAACGGCATGGGTAGACGGCGCGCCCGCTGTAGCGGAGTGGCAACATTCTCGTTGCAAATCTTACGACCCGGGTTCGAAACCACCCTGGAGAATTTTTGTTTGCCTATCAATTTCACATTCATAAACAGTAAAAAATACACATCTGGCTTATTCTCGTCAGTCAACTTTTAAGAAAAATGGCATTAAACAAATTTACTTATGAAGTTTTTGGACCGAAGCTTTAATAGAGAGTAGGGAAATTTGATTTCAACCAAAAATTAACGCTTTACGATGTAAATTCAAAAGAACTTTTGAAATTTCTACAGTACCCAGAGGGAAGCTACCGTAACCCATAAAAAGTTCCAGAGCCCAATTTATCATAACAATATACAACTGTTCGGCCGGTTTCACACTAGATAATAGAGAATCTCAAGAGAATCTCACTCCCAATATGTTTCTTTCCCATTTCCTGGCCGATCCTCGAATCTCCCTTGTCGTAAGCTCGGCGCGCCGGACGCGCCGTGATAAATTACAGGCACCGCGACCGATGTCTGTGCGACGCGATTTATGCAGCGCGAAACGGCGAATTTGCATTTTCATTACAGTGCACGTCAATCAGACACGCGAATCAACCGGGAAACAAGTGGTTGCGAGGGAGGGAAATTAGGGAGTCCTGGGGGAAAGTACCTACTGGGAATGGGGTAGGTTGGCAACAGATGGGCGGTTCAATGTCAAATCAAACCTATGAAAAATGGGTTTAAAAGCGACTTTTGCGACTGGGAACAGTCTGAGGAGGAAGTTTACAAGAAAACCAAGCATTACCCAAGGAGGGTCAGGATCATCTTCCAAAACTCTTGTGGTATTTTTACTTTTTAAATGCTTAAAACTGCAAATATAGCTCAGCAATGCAGAGAAAAGTATGAAATTTCCAGGGTAAGATTTGGAAAGGAGATGTGAATCATTTCGACGAAGATTCTTTGAATTGTGAACCGTTTGAGCAAATTGAGGAGATCAAGGGACAACTGCTCACAAGCAAAAGTTCAATCGGACATTTGCATCTGAAGAATCTGAGGAAGGTGACCAACAGCGGAGAAGGTAGGTCAAAGGTCAACTGGCTTACTGTAATCGCTTCAGGACCTGCCATCCTCATTGAGGATAACGATCTTCTGCATTTACACGGTTTAGCCTAAGGTCAAAAACTGAAGACTGCAGAAGTCCATAAAAGTATATAACAATGCAATGAAAAGCTTTTTGAAGGTTTACTATTGACACGCAAATTGGAGTGCAAGCGATATTGCTACTGCAATGAACATAGCAAAAAGTCGTCAATAATTATGCTTTATGAAGCGAGTAAGTAAAATGGAGGGAATCGGAATTACAGAGAGATAGAGAGAGAGAGAGAGAGAGAGAGAGTTAGAGAGAGAGAGATGAAGAAGGGAGAGGGAGTGAGTGAAAATGAGAAAGTGAGAAGGCCAGTAAAAAGTGAGAGATGCAGAAGAGACAGACTAGTGAGTGGTCGAGTGGGTGAGATAGAAGGAGAAAGGTAGAGGGAGAGAGATAGAGATAGAAAGAGATACAGAAAGATAGGAAGAGTGAAAGAGGAAGAGAGTAAGAGTGAGAGTGTGAAAAGGCATGCAAAAGAGACAGTGGCACAGGGAAACAGAAAAACAGACGGTTACAGAGTAAGAAGTGTTGAGGCATCCAAGTGTGAGAAAAATGAATGAGTTACAAAAGGGAGAGGGGTGAGTGGCACAAAGAGAGATAGAGAGAGAAATTGACAGAGAAATAAAAAGAGAGATAGAGAGTGCTAAAGTGAGACTTTGAGTGAGAATGTAAGGAATAGTGCAAGAGGGACAGATACAGAAAGCATAGAAACACGCAACGAAAGAGTGAGGGAGACAGATAAAAGCCAAATTAAATAGAAATAAAGTGAGAGAGAGAGAGAGAGAGAGAGAGAGAGAGAGAGAGATAAAATGCCATAAAGAGAGACAGAGAGATCATATTGGGTGCCCCAACAGTAAGAGAAAACTGTGATCTCAAAGCGGCGATACAATTTTACCGTATCAAAAATCTCAAATTGAGCACCGATTGATAGCCAATCTCATAATTAAGTTTTTACATCAAAAATAGACCAGAATCTACGGGAACACGGACGAGGAACGCCGTTTTTGGCAGCACGCGCAGAGCGTGCGCCGATGCCCGCTTAGCCGTGTTTGCGCAACGAGAGGAGCAACACGCGCCGCTCCAGCTCATCCAGTAGTACTCTCCAGGAGACAGTTTAGGGACCTTCTTTACCCTAAGGTTCACCCTAAGGTTCCTCCCATTAAGTGGGAAAGGTCTTTGGGTTACTGTAGTCATGATGCAAAACCGGTAGGGCTCAATTATGGCCCTAGGGTAGGTCTTACTGGAAAGCGGTCTAATAAGATTTTTAAGTCTTGAGTTAAGGTCAATTTTGTTTACATTTTTGAAAAGGTGTAAAAAGTGAAGGTGAGAAGCCTGGGATATGATGAGCGCCTGCGGCTAATTGACACTTGGGCGGGTCTACCGCAAACAGTCCGGCGGTCACGCGCCGTCAGGACGCTGCGGAACACGCATGGAAGGCGCGAAGCTTTTGGGAAAAGCTTCAGTTTCGAGGTGGGGGTCAACACTACTGACACAGAGGATCGAAACGACAGGGATCTTATACGACATACAAATTTTGGACCAACCTGCAAATTCAACGTTGATTAGAAAACATCACAGCGGTTGAGAATAGAAATACCCTGGGAACTGGAAAGCGGCTTTTTATGTAAAAGCTCATGAAAAACGCGATACTAATGTAAATCTGCTTTTTCGGGTAATTAAACCAAATGCAAAAGTATTTTTCTCTCAAGCTATTATATTTCTAGCAATTCAAGCTCTCGCGCTTGCCTTTTGGTGACCCTAACTGGCTGTGGCTGTGGCTGTGGCTGTGGCTGTGGCTGTGGCTGTGGCTGTGGCTGTGGCTGTGGCTGTGGCTGTGGCTGTGGCTGTGGCTGTGGCTGTGGCTGTGGCTGTGGCTGTGGCTGTGGCTATATCTGTTGCTTCATTATTTCCCTCAACCCCAAAAAACCCCGAGCGGTTCTTCAAAGCCCCTCTCATAACCCCATAGAACCTTCTGGTACATTGCTTCCGGGGGCCACCTCAAAAAGATGCCGCGCTCCCACTGAAAAAATCTTGCACGGTACGACTGCCTGACCCAGTTGCTGCTGGTTTTTCTCAGAGGCCGTTGCGGCGACTGCCAAATTGCTCGTGAGCCCTCGCGGGACGGTAATCGCCGTTGCGCAACCGAAACGCGCGCGCTCCAATTGACAGCGCGGTGATTGGCGCGACTGCGACGACGACAGGTGTGATAGGGGACGCTCAATTACGCTTAAAGATGGTGGAATTACGAAAATTTGGCGGAAACGCGTTCAGGAAGCGGAAAATCGGTCACAAATTGGTTACAACCATTTTTTCGTCATTAGGCGGTGCCAAAATTCATTTCTTGAGGTTTAAATGAACTTTTTAATAGAGGACGCTCAATCACGCCTAAAGATGATGGAATAACAAAAATTTGGCGAAAATCTGTTACTGGAGTGAAAAAGTAATCAGAAAGATGGTGGAAAAGTAAAAATTTGGGGGAAACTGGGTGAGAAAACGGAAAAATGGTTTTTTTCCCTATTGACATAAAAAAATACAACAACTTATTACTTTTTTGGGATATGGGACAACTTTGAATAAGGGGAACGCTTAAAAAATAGTGAAAAGCCAAAATTTGACAAAACTGGATGAGAATACAGAAAAATGAGTTCCAAATATGGTTTTTTCGACCAATTGACATAAAAAAATTAACCACATGGTCATTTTTTGAAATTTGGTTCAATTTCGATTATAGGGGATGTTTAATTACGCTTAAAGATAGCGGAACGACGAAAATTAATTGGGTGAAATTAGTTGAGGGAGCGGAAAAATAGTAATGCCACATTTTACTACAAAATTTTTCGGTTACTACCACATTTTTCGCCCTATTGACATAACGAGCGCTATATTTTCAATGTTTGAATTTTGGATTAATTTTGAATTTTTGGGACCCTTAGTTACGCGTGCAAATGGTGGAAAAACTACAATTTGGCGAAATTGATTCAGGAAACGGAAAAATCAGTTCCTGGTATAATTTTTTCAGGTCCTATTGACAGTAAAAAAGAAACAAAATTGTAATTTTTCGAGATTTGGTACATTTTTTGACTAGGAACTATTTTAGTCTCTATCTATATGTTTCGCCATACATCCGCTCGCCAGCTGGCAGCAAGCCAAGTTCGTACCAGCCGGCTGGCACTTAACGCGCCTATTGAAGCTTAAAAGCGACACGATGACGCATTTTCGGAGAAAATTCTAATGAATAGAGCGATAGAGTGCACAGGTAATGAATAGAAGGGCTGGTAGTAAGATGACAGCTGGCAGTAAAAACGGACGCCTGGCAGTAAGGGGGCAGAAGACTTAGTCAAGTGGCAGGAAAGGGTTTTCGTGGCGGTCTGCTACGAAAAGGACATTTTGTAGTGTTTCATGGGAATAGAACAATTGGAGGACAATAGCCAGCTGGCTGTCAGTAATACGGAGAGAGAGAGAGAGAGAGAGAGAGAGAGAGAGAGAGAGAGAGAGTTAAAAAGAATCAAAAGTGTCAATTAGTTGACAGCTACCACCCGTCTGTCACTAGAACGTTGCTTGAAAGCTGAGCTGAAAGCATTCTAATAATAGTGGTCAGCTAGTGTCCACACTCCTTTTCAGTGTATTCGCAGCTGCCTCAAAGGCCAATACTGACAGTCGACTGTACTACTGCTGCCAGCCGCCGGCAAAACCACAACTACTAAAAGCAAATAGTCAGCATGAGCGCAACGGGAGCTGTACTGGAAAGCGAGAAAGTAAATAGCCAGGGGGATTCCTTCGCGGCCCTTAGCCACAGCCACAGCCACTATGACCTTAGGACCTAAGGGCCTTTAGGCCCTAGTCTTCGTCGCGGCTCCATCATCCTCATGCAGTTCTTGTGTAACATTCAGAATTTTTCTCATGAGAGATGCGGATTATTCCAAGAACTAATTAAATTTATCACTAACCTGAGTTGTATAAACATTTCTAGCTATAAAAAATCTTAAACAAAACAGCAACCGGGTTCCGCGAAATTTTTAAAGTATAGTACCTTTTGAAAAAAAGCAAAATATCGAAAGGTGGTTCCGAACGTGGGTCGCAAGATTTGCGAGTGAACGCGCTGCCGCTGAGCTACTGTACCAATTTTCGGATTACGGGCAAAAGCTCGCCATTGCCGAGTGGTTTTTGCTTGCAAAATCAGGTGACTCGGGTTCGAATCCACGCTTTGAAATTTCGTTTTGCCTACTTCCAGAAAGAATTAAAAAATTCGTTTCGCCTACTTTTTTGTTACAATTTCGTTTTGCCTACTTACACAAACATTGAAAATTCATATCTCGAAACGTTTGAGATTTCACGTAAAGTTGGAACTTTAAAGTTTTTTTTATTTTTTTTCTGTTGAAAATCCGCCGTACTCTCCCGTTTTAAGTAGCCATGCAGCTAAAATGGGACGAATTTTGAATGCGAAAACCCGATTTGTTAAAAAAAAAAAACGAAAAGGAATGTTTAAGAAACTGTGGAAATAATCACAAAAATGGGCTTTTGTCAAACAGCATATCGAGTCTCTATGATACGGAAATCTTAAATTAAAAATAGTTCGTTGTAGGTACCGGAGTTGTAAACGCGCCCCAGTGCTAAAGCTGACCTTACGCCAATCTTCATTTCAAACGGAGATAATTGATTTTTACAAGTCAGATTCATTTTTGCGTCGTAATCGAAAATTTCGCAATTATCGAATAGCGAATAAAAAATGCTAAATTATCTCACACTCTCCTCTTTTCCAAAGCTATCTTATCCAATTAGAATGAAATCCGGCTTTTAGCATGCCTTGTAAACGCCGGACACGCAGGGCGTACTGCCTGTCTGAAAATCTGTAGACGGAGACCCGTTTTGACGACTTTGAAGCGTATTTTCTCGAAAACGGTAAATTTTCGACCCATAGTCATATATATTTTCATGATCAGCGAATGTTTCTCTCCTAATTGAGACAATGTCGTAAAACCCGTCTGACTGTCCCTTTAAGAGTGAAAATTTTTCGGGTGCCCCCGCACGCAAAATACACTGTTGTCACAAGTTTCAGAATTCTTTATTGGGTAATTGCAAGTGCAACTTTCACCCAAATCAATCTTCACCTACGTCACCCGTACCAAGACGGCTGCTGGAATTTTGAGACACGGTCTCAATCAAATCGCCAATGATGTGACTGGTATCATCGTTCACAAAACCGGCTGTCACAAAGATCGCCAAGAAAATTTTTCGAAAAACTTCGCTCAGTGGTCAATTCAGCCCATCTTTCATATCAGTCAAGCGTTCCTTCGACAACTTTTTCCCCTTTCGAACCGGGTGGTCAGCCTTTTTCCAAAGAAAAACGGCAAGCGAATCTTCCAGTTGTAACATCTTCTCCGACACGACCCATTTCCTTCCGTGATGTTCGCACTTCTCCTTCTTATCGGTAGACATTTTTTCTTTTCTTTTCAAGCTTAAGCAACTGTCTTAGAAAAAAGTTAATAGCCCTAAAATCGACCCAAAATTGATCTATAACTTTCTTATAGGCCGTATAGACCATTTTGAAACTTTTAGGTCAAAATCGAATTTTTAGCCTGGGTTACTGTAGGGTACTTTAATTTTGTGAAATTGGTCGAATTCTTTCCAAGTGGTATTTTTCGGAATCTTTTGCAATATTGAAGTCCAAAAAAATGGGTGACCAACATGCCGAAAATCGAGTTTGAAACTGAAATTTAATTTGATCAGGTAAATTTTCACTTTTGGTAGGTCAAAATTTTTTTATCGTTCAAACCGCATCTGAATTTATACGGAGTAATAAAAACGCAGCTTGAAGTTTTTTTTATGAATGTTTGGAGCAATTTTAGAGCAAAAAATAATTTTGACCTACCAGAAGTGAAATTCACGATTGTCAACGATTTTTAGACTGCAATGTTGCAAAAGAGTCAGAAAATTGTGGCGCATTTTCCCAGTTGTATGGTTTTTTGTTGCACTTATAAAACAAAGGTCAAAAAATGCGAAAAACTGTCATTTCAAGCGCATATTTTCACTTTTTTGAGGTTTTCTGGGTCCTTTGCGAAAGTACACCATTATTTAAATTTTTGATTCTGTGTACCCACGCTAAAAGCTATAAAAACAACACTTCTAAAGAATTCGACTAAGTTTACAAAATTACAGTACCCTACCGTAACCCATGTCAAAAAATCGATATTGACCTAAAAGTTTCAAAATGGTCTCTACGGCCCGTAGAAAGATTATAGACCAACTTTAGGCCGATTCTAGTGGTATCAACGTTTTTCTAGTCTGCTAGATTTTACCAGAGACGATGTCATAATTGTCAATTTTCAGGCAGTTTTTCAACTTCTCTATCCCACAATTGTCGAAATTCCGACCTCGAGGGGATAAAAACCCGCTATATTTCATTTTTCTCAAATTATAATGTTACGATGGGCGATGGACTTCCAGATTATTGGAAATTTCATGAAAAAAGATCCACACAGATTGTGAAAAAGAACGGAAAGGAGTTTGATGAGATGTGCAAGTAGGTATACTGTAGCCCGACGTTAATATGTGTTTTAGGGTTGGAACTGACCTCATTGATTGTTTGAATTCGTTTCCTTGTATTGAAAAGGAGGTTTTCTATGATATTTCGGCTGTGAATTCGACTGAGGCGAGGAGATATTGGGCAGATCTAGCAGCGATTAGTTATCAGTGTGGAGAGGGATATCCAGGTGAGGAACAGTGAGAGTGAGAGAGAGAGAGAGTGAGAGAGAGAGATTTTGCGCGGTGAGCTCGCACCTCAGCTTCCGGCGGCGTTTGGTCTTCTCACTAGTCAGTTAAACAACGGGCAAAGGAAATCAATAAATCCGGAATTGGCATTTTGCCAAACTCACCCCTTTTCTTGATTTTGGCGCCTCCGAATCCCATAAAACGGGGCGTTAGACGCATTGGGATGTCTGAGTCTGTTAAACAACGGGCAGTGGTAAAATTCCCTGATTCCTTCAAAGCCGGATCTGGCATTTTGCCATACCCGTCACTTTTCCTGATTATAACCGCCTACAAATCCCACTTGTGTGCACATTCAACACAGTCACAGAAGGTCTGAGTCCGTTAAACGACGGGCAGCGGAAAATTCTTTGATCTCATCGAAAAAAGAAAACCAAAGCTGGTATTTTGCCATAACCGATTCTTTTCCTGAATTTCGACGCCTGTCAATCCCATGACTATGCAGATTCAACGCGATTACAGAAAATTCGTATGGCAGTCTGAATTTGTTAAACAACTAGCAGTGAAATCTTCTTTCATCCCTTCAAAACCTAAACTGCCATTTCGCGAAACCAACCCCCGTTGGACATCTGCTAATCCCACGAGTGTGCGAAAACATCACATTCGCAGAAATCTGCATTGGACGGTCTGAGTCTGTAAAACAACAGGCAGTGGAACTAAATGTTATCGGTCAAAACGAAGCATAATCGTTTTTTAAGATACCAAATCTTCACTTCCTGGTTGTTATCAGAAGGCGGAAGTCATAAATATCTACAGTTCTCAGCGCTCGAACTGATTGCAGGAAGAGACCAAAAATCACAACAAATGCGAATCAAAAGTGCAATTAAAGGATAGTGCAACGATCTTTTGATCTGTTTGATCTTTTTGTCTTTGGGCTCAGAAAATTCGTGTGATCAAAAACCGTCAATAGAAGCGGGCTTTTAGTTGAAAATGGGTCCATACATTAGAAAAACATGAACAAATCAATAGGTGGCGGAACTGATGTTTAAGAAACATAAATAAAATGAAGGAAAGCAAAAGGTATGTAGATGAAAAAAGCGATGTTGAATTGAAGACAGAGTCAGAGAAAGACGCAATTTTAAAACCGCTTTCAGTCATGTCCGGCAAAGCAGAATGCATGTTTCCCTCGTTCGGCCGAAATTTCCGCAAAATGAGAGAACAATGTATTATTCCGTTCCCGAAACTTGAGGAAGAAGTTGGATATTGCAGGTTTGAATTTTGAACTGACACACAAGCACACGCACACGCACACGCATACGCACACGCAATTTGGATTTTCAGGGCTCAGCAAATTCAAGTAGACTGTATGTCTTCATTTTTGTTAAAAGATTGTGGTTGGGATAGCAGTGTCTGTCTGTGCAATTATCTTTTAGCAAGTGAGTTTTATATATTCGTTTTTCATATATTTGGTTTTATAATTTTTTGAAAACAATGTTACTTTTTTGAATGTCTTCGTAATATTTGAGCAGAGAAATTGAAACAATCGAAGAGTTGTCAATTTTCGAACTTTTGGGTCATTTTACACCAGTTTTTGAAAGTTTGCAAAAAGTTAAGAAAAAACATATTTTTGTGGTCAATCAACTCGAATGAAAGTAAGCAAAACATAATAACTCCGGGAGGATTCGAACCCGGGTACCTAGATTTTCAAGCGAGAACGTTACCACATCACTAACCCTGCAACGCGTTAGTGAGATGCGAAATTCAAGCATGGCGTATTTTGTTAGCCGCGCCAAACGTTAATTTTATCGATTTTTAGATTCCTTTTTTCAGTGTACAGCGCCGAAGACCCAACATGTTTCCGAAACGGAGCCGTAACTTGTCCTCCCACTCCAACACCACCTTCAGCTTTGATAACTGAAATTTCCTGAATTTTTCTTTTTTTCCGCAATGAAGCTGCTGATTAATTCTGCTCACACATGTGTTGAGCGAGGGTAATTTATTGAAATCGGCGTGAAATTGATCGATCTCGTGGTGGATTTCAGCCCCGGAATTCCGGCGAACGTGCTTTCGGTGATTGACATCCGTCGCATCAATCACCGCCTCATTACTGTCTCCGTCGAGGGTGCGCGCAAGCAATTTACCCGCGGGGACCGTACGGAGGGAGAGGTTTTTTCTGAAAACGGGACAATTTTTTTTGATTCGGAAGTCAATGTCTTGAATTTTGCAACTATGAAAGGCGAAGCAATGTTTAATAACTGAAAAACTGCATTATGAAACTAATTTGTCAGTGGGTCATATTTTCAGCGATGGAGCACATCAACACTCAAATGAGCATGTTCAGGTGAATTTTTGATAGACTAACTCTTGTTAAACCAAAAAATGATTGATTTTTCTCTTGGCCCCATTTTTTACAAACGGGGTGATTTCTGGTTTTGATTGGTAATTCGTTTAAATGACAAACTATGAAAAGCGAAGCGATGTTTTAAAAAAAAAAAATCCATTTGAAAACGACCGTGGGTCAGATATTTTAGAGATGATGCGTATTTACACCTATAGATCATGTTCACGTGACTTTTTTTGTCAACTTACCATTTGTAAACAAAAAATTATTACTTTTGTTCCCTTGGTAATTTTTTTTAAGAAAAACGACGAGATTTTTTTTGTTTTGAAAGTAATCTTATTTAAATTACAAACTCTGAATGGCGTAGCGATTTTACAAACTGAAAAACTCCGTTTAAAAACGACATTGACCGTTGGTCAGGTATTTTCGCGATGGAGCGCAAAATGAAAACGGCGCGATCAAATTTTTGAACAAAATTGTTTTAATTATATACTCTAAGCGGGAAAATATAAGAAAAGTAACAACCCTCCATTTAAAAGCGACATTGTCCGAAAGGTCAGATATTTTCGCGATGGAGCGCATGCACAAACATTCGATCGAAATTCTGTTTAAGTGAAATTTTGGTTAACAAGCCGTTTGTAAACTAAAATGGATTGTGTTATTTTCTAGTTTGAACGGCCAGTTTGCAACGTCAGCTTATTTGAAAGAGAAAACCCGTCAGATCAAAAAATTCAAACAAACTATTGCTCAAAATTCCCCATTTTCGAGATGTGCTTTCAAAATTATCAAAAACTGTAGTGCTTCCGCAGATTGCGGTCAGTTTGTCCTGTACATCCGCTGTTTACAAAGCATTCAAACAGAGTAATACATTTTTTTAATTCGTTTGAACTGAACGTTGAACAGTGATCGCTCTGTAAAGGGGTGACCCGGCTAGAGTGAGCGTCGGGTGTAAAGTTCAAGTCATAATTTAGGGAAATCTTACATTCGCCCATTCTTTTATTCAGATAGTTCAGTAAATCAAAGTACAGAGTCTTGTTTTTTTTGCTCCTGTGCCAAGTTTCAAGCCAGCCGCCTGTCAGCGGGAGACCCAGCATGGGAATGTCGGGTCGGTCGTTAGCGGCTCGTCGCGCATCCGGCAGTCGTTGCTTTGCGGTGCCGCCGGCGATGACAAACGACCGCCAACGAAAGTGTCGTTACATTATGCGACATGTTGCGATAATGTGGACATGGAGGTGAATGAAGGAAGCCGTGAAGAAGGGGCCTAAAACTGAGAAGTTGTGAGATCTCTCTGTGTCTCTGTCTCTCTGTCTTTCTGCCTCTCTGTTTCTCTGTTTCTGTGTCCCTGTGTCTCTGTGTCTCTCTGTCTCCCTGTCTCTCTGTCTCTATGTCTCTATGTCTCTCTGTCTCTATGTCTCTCTGTCTCTCTGTATCTATGTCTCTCCGTCTCTCTGTCTGTCTGTCTCTCTGTCGCTCTGTCTCCCTGTCTCTCTGTCTCTCTGTCTCTCTGTCACTCTGTCACTCTGTCTCTCTCTCCGTCTCTCTCTCTCTCTTTCTCTCTCTCTCTAAGCTACCATTTCCTTCTAATCCCATTTCCCGCACTTGTTGTCGCTAGCCAGCTGCTCGATTAATATAATTCCCAGCAAAAACAGCAATCAGCGAAAAGAGTGCTCAAGCGGGGACAATGCCTCTCGGAAATAGGTTTACGGTAGCCCAACGCGCGGGACAAAGGACCCCGCCATTACGGCGACGAGACATGCCGAATACAGTAATTATCAGGGGATCGGGTGTGTCCGTGAAGGGAGGGAAAGGCGCGGTTGCGACATTTTTATGCGACTTTTATGGGGTTGGCGGACGATATGAGGTGAGGAAGGCAGTGCGGCCGCCGGTCAAAGGGTGCGGGGGACATAAATGATATAAATGACTGCCAAGGACGGCGATCAAATACGCTTATTACGCCCGACGACAGATCGGCACAGAGGGCAACAATAGTAGAAATTGAGGGGGACCTTCAGGTACCTTTCTGTTTAATAAAAACCAACACATTTCAAAAATACGATTTCTTAATGCGGATTTTTTATTAACACGACCCATTGGCTGCCAGTCGTGTCGCTTGTGGTACCAAAATATGTTTTCTACAGTTTACCGTTAAACAATCTGGCACTAAGCCAAAGTCGTACCATCCGGCTGGCACTTAACGCGCCGATTGAAGCTGACGCAATCTTTCGAGAAAGTGGCTAGTGAATAGAGCGAGAGTGCGCACTGGTACTGACTGGAACGGCTGGTACTAACTATAAGAGAGCGGCTGGCACGGAAAAGGCTGGCATAAAGAGGGACTGACATTTAGAAATACAAGACAATAAAAATTGCAACAATATCAGGCAACCGACAGTAAATTTTGAAATGCCGCCGAACTCTGGACAATTCTGTTGAAATTGCCGTTTTTGAATTCGTCGGATTTTCACAATTATAAGAGCCAAATCCACGACTTCCATTTCTGAAAACAGCAATTCTTTAAGTCACAAAAAAACATTTGGTAAGAAACGAAACGAGAATTATATATATAAACTTTGTCAAGGTTTTTCCCGATATGACTGAAGTTCGAATTTTTCGTGTAAATGTTTTCATTTTTGGCCTACTGAAAGTGAATTTTTCTTTATCAAAACTATGGAAAATTGCAAAATTCTCGAAAATTGTAGTTTTATAACGTTGATCCGGAATTTTCCGAGCTTCGACATTTCAAAAGATGCGCGAAAGTTTGGAAAATGTTTCTATAATGGAGGCGTTTTTCGCAACTTTACTAAATGCTGAAAATCGCGAAAAGCGCAAATTCGAATGAAAATTTTCACTTTCGCGACGTAAAATGGGAAAAAATATTTATAAGGAAATCACTGGATAGAAGAACCAGTTGGACCGCCCTGCGATCAGAGAAAGTTGTCCATAAGCTGGAAACGCCTGGAACATTAGCCTACATGTTATGCTAATTCTCCTTTGACTCATAGTTTTTAAAAATAATGATTTGAATAAAGTAAAAATTGCAATTTGCTTATCAATTTTGCAAGCCATTGTCATTAAAAAGCGGTTCCTTATCATTCGAAAATTCCCGCTTTTACATGAAAAAGCCAAGTTCGTTTTGTCCCGCGTTTCATTTCTAATTTTGTTTTCGCGTTTTCTTATTGATTCAGTCTGATACAGTGAACTACTTCCATGTGACAGAGTTAAATAACCAATATTTTAAAATTTCCATGCCTTCTGAAATTTTCAACATTTTCTCCGCAAAATTTTGCAAATAATTTTCATTTTCAGATGATCAACCTCATCCCCAGACTTGTTTCCCAATTTATCAGACCAAACTACATCCTCTCCTCTAACCGATATTTGAGCAGTACGCTTGAATCCGGAACCATCGACAAGATCCAGACTAAACGGATGAATTTGGCTTCGATTCCAGAGATTTTCAAAACTGACTTGGAAAACGCCGTCCGCAGTTATATCAAAAAGCTCACGAAGAACAAGAAAAACACGTTCAAGCTGAATGACTATGTTTTGGTGAGTCTATCTCTCTCTCTCTCTCTCTCTCTCTCTCTCTCTCTCTCTCTCTCTCTCTATCTTTCTTCGCCCTCTCTCTATTTCAACACTTAGCCGTCACGCTTAAAATAAGTCGGTCCTTTCTTGAAAGCTCAAAATTTTCTCTATCACTAGTCAAAACGTTAAGACGAATTCTATATAAGGCTCAACCACCTTGTGCTAAAAGCGTTTTCAAATAGAATGTCTTCGAAAGAACGCATTTTTAAAACTTTCTTAAAAAACTACATAAAAACTTCAATATAAATATTGCACCACTTTTTTGGGGTCATGGAGGTTACGATAGCTGGGGGATATTGTAGCAAACACCCTATGCCAGTTGCTCGCTTCACATTGACTAAATCCTAATTTTACAACAAAAATCGTTAGACAATTTTGTATTGCATCTATTTCTATTTTTGACGAATAAATACAAAGAAAATGTGGGAAAGTTTGAGTGGGAAACAGCCAATTTAACCTATTTGAAAGGATTATGGTACCAAAAGGATAAACACGTGAGAACAATTTGGC
Organism: Oscheius myriophilus; assembly: GCA_964057215.1. Lineage (NCBI taxonomy): Eukaryota > Metazoa > Nematoda > Chromadorea > Rhabditida > Rhabditidae > Oscheius > Oscheius myriophilus. Next base: position 21,802,462 of record OZ059902.1, read on the forward strand.
CGATGCAATGAAAACTATCTAAGGAAATGTTTTTTCTGCTTAATCGGGGTTGGTGTACATGAGAAAAGTAAAGAAAACCCATACTATTTTTACGGGGTTTTTGGTTTTTATCGCGAATTCAGCAAACTAGATTCATAGCTGAAAGATGTAAAACTAATATCTGCATAAGGATATTTTTTAAGCCAAGATCAGGTTTGTATCGTGAATTACGCGAATTAGCTTCATTAAAGGCACCGTAAGGGGCCTTTTCGAATTGGAAATGAATGGTATGCTAATCGAGTCATTTCAATTTAAATCATTTTCCCCAACACCGCTCCAGCCAACGGCCGTGCGCAAAATGCTTGCCAAGTCTTCATTAGCATAAGATTTGGAAAAGGCCCCTTACGAGCACTTTAACAAAAAGATTTACAACAAAGTTTTAACCGATTTATTTTTATAAATCAAGATTTGGGAAACGTTAAACCAAGGTACAGTCCAAAAGGCAATACGGCAATATCCCAAACTTGCATAAACTCCGTGACCTAAAGACATGCTAAATCACATTTAGGTATCAACTAGAGTGATATTGTAGACATAAGCCTTTTTGAAAAACATATATGACCACCGAATGCGATGAACTGAGTTTTTATCGAAATTGCTTCTTAACCATCCATAACATTTACGGCAAGGTCAATCATAACCTTAACCTTAGCAAAAACTCTACCTAGTGTTTGCCCTGTTTTTAACCTTAAAGTATGACCAACTTTTCACAGCGATCTTAACTCAGGTTTGACCATAACCTTATATTAATGCTTTTTTATAGCCAAAATCTTAAATATTTATAGAACACAAACCATCCTTGCCTCATTGAAAATTCGAACGATATTGGCTTAACTCTTTTCCTTAACGTAAAGTGACCCTTAACGTCGAACACGTCAACTTTTAATAACTCCGTTTTCCTTAAGAATAACTTAACTGGAATGTCTTTACCAAGAATCTCTTTCATTTTCCTTCTCTCTCTCTCTCTCTCTCTCTCTCTCTCTCTCTCTCTCTCTCTCTCCGTGAATCCCCTCTTTTCAGTCAGCCGACGGCTGCCTCTTCGAAGGCTACGGCGGTGCCGCCGTCGTCGTTGTTCACTTCGAAAGGAAGAAATTTGCTGTCGACATCCGTGGTTATGCATTTCCCCCGTGCTCTTCCCCAACCGTCCAGGACACGGAAATCCTCCCCCTCGTTGATTCGCTATCTACAATTCCTGATTCCAAAAAGATAGTTGATACTCTGATTTCTGAAATTTAAAACTGTTTTAGCGTTCTAGTTCTGACGGATCAGATTGACTTGGTCAAGCGGTACCATGAGGAGCTTAAGATCACGGATGAGTCTGAGAAGAAAAAGTTACCTAAGAACTTCAAATTGGCATATGATCAGTTGAAAAGGATGAAGAAGAGCAATTTGAGACATGTTAAGTCTCACTCTAAGAATGAAGAGCGCCTCCACGTTGCGGTAAGTTCTTAAGTTACTTAACCTTAATTATAAATTTAACCTTAACTTTAATCTTAACCTTAACCTTAACCTTAACATTAACCTTAACCTTAACCTTAACCTTAACCTTAACCTTAACCTTAACCTTAACCTTAACCATAACCTTAACTTTAACCTTAACCTTAACCTTAATTTTAACCTTAACCTTAAAGTTACATTAACTCCCCTAAACTTTTTATTTTTAGCCTCACTACCTCGCTAAGGCCATTTGCCTCCAACAAGTCTCCAGAAGCCCCAGAGACTGTCAAGCCAAGAAGGCTCTTTATCAGAGAGCGGTTTGGATCCTGAATGGAAATACGCCTGAACAAATTGCCAAGGCGAAGAAGCAAAAGGAGAGGTTGGTTTTCTGAAAGTGATTAGAGAAAACATTGTGATTCAGGAATAGCCAATCCGCCGGTCCCAAGAAGAGCGACAAACAGGAAGCGAAAGAAAAGAAGTAGCCCTGTGGCCATAATATTATTGAATCTGGGAACAAGAAAAAGAAATGAATGGTTTACATTTAAAAAATGAATATAAAACCTTTAAAAAAACTGTCTTCTTAGATTCTGCTGTTACGGTTTAGAGGAGGGAGCGCGCGTAGTGTGTCATCGGGGCCAAAGGGGATCTTCGAAGAGGAGGTTCCTGGAGAACAGGGCAGGACAGAGAAGACGAGAGTTTCATTCTGTAAGAAATTTATAAGCAAATTGTGGGTATCACGGAGCAACAAAAACGCCAAGAATTTAACATTCAAATGCTAAAATCGTAATCTTATCTCCACCACAATTTTTGGTTTCAGTAAGGAGGGTTTTTCATTTCATTTTCGATCTGACACAGTCGGAAATTATGCGAATAAACTATTCTAATAAGTATTGCACCCTGCTCATTTTCAGAGCCATCTCATCCAATTAGAATGAAATTCTTCACATTATCATGTCTTTTAAAAACCGGGCACGCAGAGCGTATCGGCCGTCTAAAAATCTGTAGACATAGATCCGTTTTTGGTGGCTTTGGAGCGTATTTTCTCGAAAACGGTAAATTTTCGATCTATTGTCATATACATTTTTATGATCAGCTAATTTGTCTCTTTTAATTTAGCCAATCTTGCAAAACCCGTCTGACTGCCCCTTTAAGGTAGCGTATCTAGTAACTAGAATAGGCCAATATCTTAGAAAATAGTTAATAGTGTCTGAATCGGCTCAATTTTGGTTTTAAACCTTTATAGGGCCTGTATACGCCATTTCGAAAGTTTTAGGTCATTATCGGTTTTTGATCTGGGTTACGGTATTGCGCTGTAATTTTGTAAAATTTGTCGAAATCATTGAGGGTTTTTTTTAAACAACAAAAGTTTTAGATGCGCAAAACGGTGAAACCTCGAAAAAGTGAAAATTTTCTTCTGATTTGCTTCTGAATTTGCAGCTTTTTCCATTTTTGACCTTAGACTTATAACGCGCAGAATGGGACCTGAAACATTAAATTTTTCGTTTTCTGACGCATCGAAAACCAGGATATATTATACCAGAAGTGAAAGCACCGTTACGCGGGTCTTACTCACGGCCATCGGCCGTTCCACTTCGCGACCTGCGGCCGCTCAATTTTGCGCCTTTCGGCCGCATCGGGCCGCTTTGCGGCCAAGCGTCGAGGCGCACACGTGCAAGCTTGGGTCGAGTACTAAGGGCGGCTGGAAACCGCTCTGGCGCGAAGAAAATTTTCGCCATTTGCGGAAGAAAAATTCTGTACGAATTGAGGGAAAAGTTCACTTTCACAGGCAATTTGAAATGCATCCGGGAGTGTCATTACTTTTGATGGGAAATATACATAGGTGTGGGGGGTTTAACCAAAATCGTTTCGTCTCAGCATATCCATTTAGAGAAACTAACAGAAACGATTAAAAAAACGTGAAAACAAACCGTTGTGTGCTTTCAGCACTGTCTTCAAAACGTCTTCGAATGTTGCAGCGGTCGTCGATTCTTCACGAGAAGAACCCTTCTAAAAAATGATTTTTCATGAAACCCAAGTTCCAATTGAAGTGAGTAGTTCTTCTAATACATTTAAGTCAAAACGGTTTGCCACCGATATGGAACATTTGTTTATCAAGCTCAAAGGTGGCTGATCAGCGGGCCGGCCCGGGCCAAAAAAATCCGAAAAAAAAAAGCCGGTCCACTATTTTTAAAAATCTAATTTTAAATGTAACTCTTTTCAAAGTCATTATTTTTAAGTCGCGTTTGTTGCAAAACATTGTTCTAATTTTGCAAAAGATACTGTGTTAAAGGGACAGTCAGGCGGGTTTCACAACATTGGCTCAATTTGGAGAGAAAAATTCGCTTATCATGAAAATATATAGGACCATCAGTCGAAAATTTACCGTTTTCGAGATAATGCGCATCAAAGTCGTCAAAAACGGGTCTCCGTCTACAGATTTGTAGACGGGCAGTACGCCCTGCGTGTCCGGCATTTACAAGGCATGCTAATGAGCCGAATTTTATTCTAATTGGCTGAGATAGCTCTGGAAAAGAGGAGGGTCCGAGACAATTTAACATTTTTGATTCGCATAATTTCCGACCGTATACGATTGAAAATATAATGAAAAGCCCCCTTACTGGCCCTTTAAGGAGGGTTTGAACTACCCTACACAATTTTTTTTTAATTTCATGGCCGAGTAGCTAAGAGGTCGGACTGGCAATCCGAAGTAACCCCAGTTCGATCCCCCTTCGACAAAACTTTTTTGCCTTAATTGTTTTATGTAACTATTATGCTACAGACACATTTGCAGTGCGTAGATAGTGTAAAACTTTTTTTTCTAACTTTTTGACATTTTGACCTCGGGTCGCGGACTGGGCCAAAATTTCTTGGAAAGCGGGCTGGCCCGCGCCGGCCCAACCCTTAGCTACTCTTGATTTTACCTGTTTAAACTAACTATTGTAATGTGTAGTTATGGTGCAATCAAATATCTCACCATTCCTTCTTGTCGGTTTTGCTCTTGCATCTGTCACTTAAGATAAAATATTACATATAAAATATACGTGTATTTCAAAAACGGATCAAAGTTCAAATTTTGCAGAAGCAATCGCAGAATACTTTTGTATTCTAATTTTCACAGACAATGTAATTCATGTCAGACGTGAACAAAAATGCGTTTAAAATGGGCGGAAGATTGGAGTGAAATTGAATAGCGTTTGGCCCCCCCCCCCGGATTCTCACTTTGAGGAAAATGAGAAAACGCAGTAAGGAACTAACCTTTGGCTGGATCGTCTTCATGGTTGTCTACAACCTTCTCAACGTGATCTTTTCAGATTCACAGTTTCCAGAATCGACAGGGAAGTCGATATTCATTTTACATTTCTTCTTTCAGAGTACCAAGAGGCGGAAAGATATGTTCCACCCTGAAAATAGATGTGAATTAAAGTTTTTTTTACAAAGGAGTTAGAGAAAGAAACATAAGGCAATGCCAAATTCTGATAAAACATGGGCCAAGACTGTTCCAAAAGTGATAAGTGGTTTGTTTAGAAGTGAGGAGAGAGCCTTCTGGCAAGCCGAAAGGTGTTTCTAACAAAAGATAATGGAGAACGCAGAGGGTTAGAATGGGATGATCCTAAACAACAGGTGCATATGGCGATGATCATGTGCTGTATCGATTTCATTAGCGCTTGAGAGGGTTGAGAATTTGTCCTATCTGGCGCAGAAGCTGTTTCGAAAGAGGGTGAGGCGGCGGAGACGGACAGGGGAGAGGCGGAGAGGAGGCGGCCGGGAGGGGTCTGCTGCCCCAGCCCGTGCGCTCAGCGGGGTGCGCCAGACGTGCTCAGCATGGGGTATGTGGGTAGTTTGAACACAGCTAAAGACTGCCAGACAGCAAGGAAAAGTGAATAAATCATAAGAAACTAGAGTTTTTGGGGAAATGAGGCAGATATTATATGCGAAATGAGGGTGGTTTGATTTTGGGTGCACTCGAGACGACGGTGTGTTCGCCAGTACGCGCGCCAAAACCGTTTTGAAAGAGGGGATCGTTAGAGATCAAAAAGCAGTTGAGATATTGAGATAGTCAAAGAGGTTAAACGAAATAGACTGAGAAAGAGGCGTAAAGATACAGAATTTAGAGATTTAGAGATATAGAGAGAGCGGGAGAGAGGAGAGTGAAAGACGAGGATGACAAAAAAAAGACAGACAAAGAGGCATCCAACGGTTAAGGATTTGTCATATCTAGCGCAAACACTGTTTCGAAAGAGGGGTGAGGCGGCGTGAGACAGACGGTAGAGAGGCGGAGACGGAGTTGGCCGGGAGGGGTCTGCTGCCCCACCCCGTGCGCTCAGCGGGAGGCGCCAGACGTAAACAGCATGGGGTCTGTGGTGAACGACGTTAAAGAGTACCTTACAAGGAAAAGTGAATAAATCATAAGAAATTAGAATTTTTGAGTGAATGAGGCTGATATTATATACGCCATTGGGATGGTTTGATTTTGGGTGCACTCGAGGCGGTGCTGTTGTCGTCAGATCGGCCGCCAAAACAGTTTCGAACGAGGGGTGAGAGATCATGAAAGATCAAAAGGCATTTGAGATATTGAGATAGACAAAGAAGTAAAAAGAGATAGACTCAAAAGAGCCAGAAAAGACAGAGTTTAGAGATTTAGAGATATAGAGAGATAGGGGAAGATAGATAGAGAGGGGAGAGAGAAACTGACACAAAGAGACAGACAAATAGGCATCCAACGGTTAGGGATTTGTCATATCTTACGCAAACACTGTTTCGAAAGAGGGGTGAGGCGGCGTGAGACAGACGGGTGAGAAGCGGAGACGGACGCGGCGAGGAGGGGTCTGCCCCAGCCCCCCTCACTCAGCGGGGAGCACCAGACGCTCACAGCATGGCGTCTACGAATGTGGCTGGAAACGAAAAAGGTGGTCAGATTGCTTTAGAAGTGCCTCTCTCAGAAATAGTATTATTTTGAGGTAAGCGAGACCAAGATCGTGTGCGGGTATGGATTGATTCGGCTGTGCTCTAGCGGCGGTGTTTTCGCCAGTTCGCGCGCCAAACCTTTTTTGAAAGAAGGGTGAGAAGGCGGCGGTGAATAGGATGCGATGAGACACGACTTTGTCGGAATAACATCTAAAAGGAAGAAAAGATTTACCCACGCACACACACACACACGCACACACGCACACACGCACACACGCACACACGCACACACGCACACACGCACACACGCACACACGCACACACGCACACACGCACACACGCACACACGCACACACGCACACACGCACACACGCACACACGCACACACGCACACACGCACACACGCACACACGCACACACGCACACAACCGCACACAACCACACAACCACACACGCACACAACCACACACGCACACACGCACACACGCACACACGCACACACGCACACACGCACACACGCACACACGCACACACGCACACACGCACACACGCACACACGCACACACGCACACACGCACACACGCACACACGCACACACGCACACACGCACACACGCACACAACCATACACGCTTTATCGTTTCCAATTTAGGCTACTAGGTTTACTGGACTGAAAATCACTTGTCGAGTTGTTACAGATTACAATTCACAGGCTGATTACTTACGAAATAGGGGAAAAGTAGTCGATCAAAAAACACGTGCATACAAATGAGATCACAATCAGTTTGAGAGCTAGAAAGGCAATACAATGCAAGGATACATAATACATGAGGTCATTGATGATATGTCGTGCTCTGAGTGGTTCAAAAGTTCTCTTTGACTAGATATCTTGAAGAGTTAAACCACAGAAGCTCCATTGCTATTCTAAAAGACCGCATTTTGCTATACTAATTTAAGCTAACCTAAATATAGTGGAGCACAAATCGAAATACAAAGAAAGAAAAAGCTGGCCAAACTTGGAGCAAAGAAAACAGTATCAAATGAATCTGAAATCTTAATCAGCTGGGATTGCAATGAGCCAACCTGTTACAACTTTTTCATAGGCTCCATCTTGTTTACAGAGAGATCTCCAGAACCAGTTTGGGAATGTTTAGCTCCCCACGAATCACAGAAGTCCACAGATCTGCAAAGATTTGTAAGCATGTTTCTATTTTGTAACCGAACCTGGGATAGTAAGGCCATAGACAGTTTCTCGTCTTCCTTTGTGCAATTTTTCAACCACTTTCAACTGTCGATTATTGTTTAGGGAATAAACATGTTCGTGTTTCTGAAAATGCACATTGAATCCAATTTTTGGAAAGGTGTTACCTTATCAAAAGTGAAGTGCCTATTCCTGCTCAGTGTCGTTCTTAGAGTGGATTTCCAATGCTGAATTTTGTGCACATTGGAGAAATGAGCTCTAAACAAAGTTGTTCGGTGGTGAAACAACCAACTCGATGAAATCGAAGATTTCATAAATCCTCAGTTTTCCAGAGGTAGGATTCAAAAAAGCACCCATGATTGAATAAGGTAGCAGCAGTTTTGGATGTCCATCAGTGATCACAGCTGGGCTTTTTGCTTCCGATGCTAAAACAAAAATGTACCTTGAATAGACACGTGGGCGTGTGTGCGTCTGGCGTTTTTTCGCGTGTTTGATAGCCAAAATATGACGCCGCCAAATAATCACCTAGAAGTTCCTGTTGTACAAATTAGTGAAAAATATGGTTAAACGAAAACTGAAACTCACCATGCAGACATCCCATCTTCCTTGGATGCCAATTAGCTCCAGAATCAAGTAGATTTCAGGATCTCCAAGAAACATGTAGTACTTCACGATGAGATGGCAGAACATGAACATCAGAGAAATGACGATCGACTAAATTGGAAATGATAAAGCGTGTGTGCGTGCGTGGTTGTGTGCGTATGTGCGTGTGTGCGTGTGTGCATGTGTGCGTGTGTGCGTGTGTGCGTGTGTGCGTGTGTGCGTGTGTGCGTGTGTGCGTGTGTGCGTGTATGCGTGTGTGCGTGTGTGCGTATGTGCGTATGTGCGTGTGTGCGTGTGTGCGTGTGTGCGTGTGTGCGTGTGTGCATGTGTGCATGTGTGCGTGTGTGCGTGTGTGCGTGTGTGCGTGTGTGCGTGTGTGCGTGTGTGCGTGTGTGCGTGTGTGCGTGTGTGCGTGTGTGCGTGTGTTCGTGTGTGTGCGTGTGTGTGTGCGTGCGTGTGTGCGTGTGTGCGTGTGTGTTTTCTAGATTTTCACGTTGAGAAAAATGAACAAAAACATTAAAAAAAAACTAACCTTTGGGTCAATCCGCTTCACACTGATTGTTGTCTTCAACCATCTTAACTGGTGTCTTTTCAGACTACACAAAAAATGCAGTTTACAAAATCGACTGGGGAGTCGATATTTATTCTACATTTCTTCTTTTAGTGATACAAAGAGGCGGAAAGATATGTTCCACCCTGAAAGTAAATGCCAATAGAAGATTGAAAAAACGAGTTAGAGAAAAAGAACATAAAAAAGCCAATTTCTGATAAAATATGTGCCGAAACTGTTTCAAAAGTAATTAGGCGGTGTATGGAAAATGAGGATAGAAAGGGGTGAAGGAAACTGCTACGCCTTCTGGCGAGCCGGAAGGGTAAAGATGTCAGATGAGAGATAATAGAGAACGCAGAGAGTTATAGTGGGATGCGCATAAACACAACCACCAGGTGCATATGGCGATGATCATGGGCTGTATCGATTTTTTTTAGGCAACTCGAGACAGCTTGTCATATCTAGCGCAAACACTGTTTCGAAAGAGGGGTGAGGCGGCGTGAGACATAAGGGGGAGAGGTGGAGACGGAGGCGGCCTGGAGGGGTCTGCGCCCCAGCCCTCTGCACTCAGCGGGGAGCACCAGACGTGCACAGCATAGGGTATGTGGATAGGGTGAACGACGTAAGAGGTGCCCAGAACGTAAAAGGTGATGTCATCTGGGCTATGTTGGAAATACAGGTTTGAGGAGAGCAGGGCCAAGGTCATAAACTTTTATTTTTCGCCTCACTACCTCGCTAAGGCCATTTGCCTCCAACAAGTCTCCAGGAGCCCCAGAGACTGCCAAGCCAAGAAAGCTCTTTATCAGAGAGCGGTTTGGATTCTGAATAGAAACGCCCGAACAAATTGCCAAGGCGAAAAAGCAAAAGGAGAGGTTAGTGTTCTATGAGTGATTGAAGAAAAAATTTCGCTTCAGGAATATCCAATCGGCCGGTCTCAAGAAGAGCGATAAGCAGGAGGTGGAAGGAGAGAAATAGCCTTGCGGCGGCGTTTGTATCTCGGAACAAAAATACGAAATGAATGTTTTGCATGAAAATTGTATTCAAAACTTATTTTTTTCACAAAACTAATCTTCTGCTGTGACGGTTAGTGGAGGGAGCGCGTGTAGTGGGAAATCGGGGTTCCTGGTAAGCTGGGGTTCTTCGGGGTTACAGGAGAAGGAGGATCAGCAGAGTCGACGGAAGTTTTGTTCTGAAACTAAATGGTAAGCAAATTGTAGGTCTATTGGATTTTAAGTGAACAGAGGAAACTTACACCGAGTTCAGCAAGAGGGTCGTTGAATCGAGTGCAGCGAACAAGCTGATATTCTCTCTCTACAATGTTCAGCTTCCGCATTCATCCGTCGGCTTTGATGAAGCCCTGAAAACTGGAGGTTTTTTCATTAAAAAACCAAGAAACTTACAAATTGTCATCGTAGTCCGGGTACCTCAATTCATTTATGAATGCCCCCGAGATTGTGAACGTCAATTCCTTGACAGTGAGAGGAGTCCTGTGGACGAGCAATGTCTAGAAAAAATATGTAAGTGTGTGTGTATGATTGTGTGTGTGTGTGTGTGTGTGCGTGTTAGTGTATGTGTATGATTGTGTGTGTATGTGTGTTAGTGTGTGTGTGTATGTGGGTTTGTGTATGTGTGTGTGTATGTGGGTGTGTGTTAGTGTGTGTATGATTGTGTGTGTATGTGTGTGTGTGCGCGTTTGTGTGTGTGTGCGTGTTAGTGTATGTGTATGATTGTGTGTGTATGTGTGTTAGTGTGTGTGTGTATGTGGGTTTGTGTATGTGTGTGTGTATGTGGGTGTGTGTTAGTGTGTGTATGATTGTGTGTGTATGTGTGTGTGTGCGCGTTTGTGTGTGTGAGTGTGTTAGTGTGTGTGTATGATTGTGTGTGTATGTGTGTTAGTGTGTGTGTATGTGGGTTTGTGTATGTGTGTGTATGTGTGTATGATTGTGTAAGTGTGTGTGTATGTGGGTGTGTGTTAGTGTGTGTATGATTGTGTGTGTGTGTGTTTGTGTGTGTGAGTGTATTAGTGTGTGTGTATGATTGTGTGTGTATGTGTGTTAGTGTCTGTGTATGTATGTGGGTTTGTGTGTATATGCGCGACAAATAATTACCTTTGCCTTGTAGCGCTTGGAACTTCCTAATGACGTATGGGGGGGGGGGGGGGGGCAGAACGAATTGGCATTTCGCTCCTGGCAAGAGAAATCTAAAAAATTAAATAAATGTTTTGACAATTTCCAGCATGATGAGTATTTATGCACAGTTTGTATACAAATATGAGTCATAATTCGTCTAAAACTCACATTTTTTTTGCAGAACAATCGATGCTAGAGAAAATTCACGCTTTTAACTTGCTTAGCACAGAATGAGGCAGAAATATATGTTCCACCCTGTAAATACAAGTAAATTAATAACTTTTATTATAGAAAACACAAAAAAATAATGCAAAGAACCTGTCTAGATTTCACCGTCAACGAAAACAAAAAATATTAATAGACGAAAAGACTTTTAGTTTGAGGTCATGATCAAAAGGACTGCCTACTAGAAAGCGAAAAAATTGTCCGAACAGCGGCAAAAACTGTTTTGAATAGAGGAGTGATGGAATCTGCTTGATCATATGGCGATGATCATGTGCGGTATCGATTTCATTAGGAAACTGGAGACAGCTGAGGATTCGTAATATCTGGCGCAAACACTGTTTCGAAAGAGGAGTGAGGCGGCTGAGACAGACGTAAGAGAGGCGAGGACGGAGATGGCGAGGTGGGGTCGGCCGCCCCAGCCCCTGCTCTCAGCGGGGAGCGCCAGACGTACACAGCATGGGTCCTTTGGATAGGGGGGGGGCGAGGGGAAAGAGACAATAATCAGGTAGCTGTAAAAGTGAAATTTTAATAGCTGTAAAAGTGAAATTAAAATAACATTTTGAGGTGAGAGAGGCCAAGATAATGTGCCAGACGGGGATGGATTGATTTCCCTGTGCTCGAGGGCGGTGTTTTCGCCAGTTCGCGCGCCAAATTTGTTTCGAAAGAGGTGAATAGGATGCGATGAGACAATAATTTGTCGGAACAACGTCTTAAAAGAAGAGAGAGATTCACGCACGCACACATGCACACACTCTCACACGCACACACTCACACACGCACACACGCACACACGCACACACGCACACACGCACATACGCTTCGTTTAAAAACGCCTACTCGTACATACTATATTTTTATTCTATTACATATTGCATTTATTACTTGAAAAATTACATATCTGAAAATGAGATACATAAAATTATGAACAACTGAAGAGATTAAACCAATTTCTCAAAAAAAAAAAAACTATTAATGGTTGTAAAATCTAAACTTTCACAGATGCAACATAACTATTGAATTAGCTGCAATGACATACCAAACTTAGAAAACTACAGTAGTTACAATATGACAATAACAACCTTTTTTCCTTCTCAAATTTGAAAAACAGCGTTCCTTTTGCAAGTTTGGGCATGTTCAGCTCTCATGAATCATGGAAGTCCACAGATCTACAAAAATATGTAACCATTTCTTTCTGTTGAAACCAAACCTGGGTTAGTAAGGCCATAGACAGTTTTTTTTTGTGCAATTCTTCCAACACTTTCAACATTCGATCAAGCCGAACCATATTGTTTATGGAATAAACAAGTCCGTGTTCCTGAAAATGATCATTGAATCCAAATTACGGAAAGGGGTTACCTTATCAGCAGTGAAGTGCTTATTCCTGCTCATTGTCGATCTTAGAGTTGATTTCCAATGCTGAATTTTGTGCACATTGGAGAAATGAGCTCTGAAAATAGTTGGTTTTTTAAAGGTGAAACAACTAACTCGATTAAATCGCAGATTTCATAAATCCTCAGTTTTCCAGAGGTAGGATTCAAAATAGCACCCATGATTGAATAAGGTAGCAGCAGTTTTGGATGTCCATCTGTGGTCACATCAGGGCTTTTTGCTTCCGATGCTAAAACAAAAGTGTGTCTTCGCACACGAACACGCACACGCACGTTGCTATCAATCTCTCTCTCTCTCTCTTTCTCTCTTTCTCTTTCTCTCTCTCTCTCTCTCTCTCTCTCTCTCTCTCTCTACCTATCTACCTACTTCTGCCTCTGGGAGGCTAGTTGATGAGATTGTTACAGTGCCATCCTTAGGGGTTATGAGGGGCTTTTGGGACACGAAAAGGCTTGCCCTTAGCATTTTGTAGACGCGGAACACTGAATTAAAGTTTTTGTTTATGCTAGACTATAGTTTCCCATCGCTCCCTCAGAAACTCACACTTAATTGAAGTACACGTAATACGAGACATTGGAACTTCCAATCTCTTCCAACCTGATTTTTCCAAGGTGGGAATTTAATTGTCGTCAGCACAGAAACTAAAAATTCTAGAGTTTGTTAGGATCGTGTGCGTGTATGCGTGTATGCGTGTGTGCGTGTGTGCGTGTATGCGTGTGTGCGTGTGTGCGTGTATGCGTGTGTGCGTGTGTGCGTGTATGCGTGTGTGCGTGTATGCGTGTGTGCGTGTATGCGTGTGTGCGTGTGTGCGTATATGCGTGTGTGCGTGTATGCGTGTGTGCGTGTGTGCGTGTGTGAGTGTGTGAGTGTGTGAGTGTGTGAGTGTGTGAGTGTGTGAGTGTGTGAGTGTGTGAGTGTGTGAGTGTGTGAGTGTGTGAGTGTGTGAGTGTGTGAGTGTGTGAGTGTGTGAGTGTGTGAGTGTGTGAGTGTGTGAGTGTGTGAGTGTGTGAGTGTGTGAGTGTGTGAGTGTGTGAGTGTGTGATGTATAGCTAGACAAGTGTGAGCTCACCTTTTACAAAATCCTCAGAAACATCGACCCCATTCTACTTAAATACCTTGCTTGAGCATAGTTAGGGACGGAAATTTATGTACCACCCTGAAAATAGAAAAATAATTAGTGAAAAACTTAGAGAAAAAGCTAAGTTGTAGAAAAACTGTTTGTAAAAAAATAAATATGAAATACACAGTACTAAAAGCAATCTGTAAGTAGGGAAATAAGAGAACTCTATGAATCGCAAACATGAAGGAAAGTGGTGGTTTTATTTGTATAAATTCGAAATGATAGCCACTCCTCTGTGAGGCGAACAATTGGTCAGATCAGTTCAAAAAACTGCTTTGAAAGAGGGGTGAGGTGGTGTGAGCAAGAGAGAGGCGGAAAAGGAGGCGGCCTGGAGGGGTCTGTTGCCCCCAGCCCGTGCGCCCAGCGGGGGAGCACCAGGCGTACACAGCATGGGGTCTATGAATGGGCTGGAAAGGATAAAGGTGGTCAGGTTGCTGTAGAAGTGCCTCTCCCGGTAAAATAATATTATTTTGAGACGAGAGAGGCCAATATCTTGTGCAATACGGGGATATATTGATTCGACTGTGCTCGAGGCGGCGGTGTTTCCGCCAGTTCGCGCGCCAAAATTATTTTTGAAAGAGGGTGAGAGACGGCGGCGGAGAAAAAGAGGAGAGCGAGAGATCGTTATGTGAAAAAACATCATGAGAGATTGGGATTGATGAAGGTTTAAAATATAGAGAGAGAAAGAGAGAGAGAGAGAGAGAGAGAGAGAGAGAGAGAGAGAGATTGAAAATGAGGCCGAAAGGTACACACAAAGAGGGATAGAGACAGAGATACAGAGGATGAGAGACTTCTAAGGAGAGAAAGTGGGAGATAGATGAGAGAGAGTGAGAGAGAGAAGAGAGAGAGAGAGAGAGAGAGAGAGAGAGAGAAAAGAGAAAGATATGCAAGAAGCGATATACAAAATTGTCTTTCCTTTTTCTGTTTGGAAAAAGTTATTTTTGGTCACTCTGTGAATAAAAACCAAATTTTTCAATTCATTAACTTTATTTCAAATCGTTTTCAATTGGAATGTCTTCGAAGATCCTTTCCTTTTCCTCATTTACAATGCACTTGAAAATAGGCTGGTACCAGTTAAAATCCAATAACAAGGGAATCCACTTTCTGAAAAAATTATGTATTAAAATTTCAAAAAAGTTTTACAAACAAGAACAAACCATGGTTTAAATTGGGTTTTCCGGGAAAAAAAGACCAATCTTGTAAATTAAAATAACTGACCTTTTCTTAACCTATCCCTCTTTCATCAACTTTTTCTGTATTCTCACGCATCGCAAGATCGTCCTCAAGGCTTTCATTCTCTGAAAATCCATTTCCCTATTTATTCTTGATATTAACCAACCTTCGTACTCCCATGTTCTTCTTGCCAGGAGTGAATTTCCCAAGACCTCCTGAATCATTTCACAATTTAAATTATAAACAAGTTCCGTACCTCCGTATCGATGTAGCTGCCAAAGCGGGTGGTTCACCATTTTTTCATGTAGACGTTGTTTATGTTTCTTTCGAACAAGGCTTCGTTATTTTCCATTAAAACCGTGCATAAAGGTGGAAAACCTAAAACTATGTGCTTAGCATATTGTGTGCGTGTGTGCGTGTGTGCGTGTGTGCGTGTGCGTGTCAAACTCACTTTTCACAAAATCCACAGAGATCTCGATACTATTCTTCCTATATTTCTTCTTTAATCATAGAAATAAGCGGAGATTTATGCTCCGCCCTATAACGAAAATCAATACACTATCTACAAACCCCGGAAGTTGGAAAAAAATATATCCGAAAGACAATTTTGGATAAAGTGTCCATAACTAATGACTATGACAATGATTTCAAAATCCATTGTTTGGAAACTGCTTCAAAAGAAATGAGGCAGTCGCACTGCGAAGTGAGGAAAGGGCAACAGGAGTGGTGATAATGGAGATTTCGTTTCCAGGGAAACCTCATCGCCTTCGGCGGGCAGCGAGGGCTAAAATGCCAGTCGGGAGAGATAGTGAAGACAGCGGAGAGAGATCATGGGGTGCGCATAGATAAAGATACCAGGTGCATATGGGGATGATCATATGCAACATCGATTTCATTAGTGCATCGCAGGCGAGTGAGGATTCATCATATCTGGCGAAAACACTGTTTCAAAAGAGGGGGAGGCGGCGGGAGAATGGCGACGGAGAGGCGAAGGCAGCGCGTATGTTTGTGTGTGTGTGTGTGTGTGTGTGTGTGTGTGTGTGTCTGTGTGTGTGTCTGTGTGTGTCTGTGCTCTAAACAGTAGAGAAAAATCGGCATTAGAGCATATTTATTTTAAATTTGGTGTTCAAAACCCGTCTAATTCCGTAGACGATGTGGCTTGCGCTCAGTCCTATGGTGATGAACAATCCGTATCCATCAACTGAAGGGAAGATGCACAGGTATTTCAAACCACTCGATGTGCCTGCAAGGAAATGTGAAAAGTCGTAATGAACTTTGTATCCTTGTGTTTAATGGTTACATAAACTTGGTCAAAAAATTCGCGTCACGGATTCGAACCCAGATCGCCCGATTTGCCATCGAGAATGTAACCACTACACTATGACCGCGAAACTTGGCAGAGCACCCCAGGTGGCCGAGTGACACTGTATTTTTGCTTGCAAACGTAACGACCCGCGTTCAATTCGCGGGCTTATATTTTGTGCACAAAAATACGGAGAATTAAATGATTAGATTGCCGTTTTGCGCAACTTGTACGTCAAAGGTCGACAAATGTGAAAAACCAGAAGCCAAAGCCACGCTGCGCGGGTCTTCGCCTTCTGGGTTCGGCGGCCTTCGGCCCCCTCAATCTGTGATCGCGGCCTGCGGCCGCTTAGGTACGCAGCCTGCGGCCGCTTTGTTCTACCCACTTCAATGAAATGTTCCCCATGGTCGTGTTGGGGGAAATGAAGGGATGTACCTCTCCGCATAAAACCTTGCGCTGCTAACGGACAGAATGACAACCCTCTAATGTTATAAAGGATTAATTTTAAACGCAAACTTTTACTTTTTCGAGGATTTAGGAATCTCGTGTAAAAGTGTACATCATTTTTGCCATTTGAGTGTCAGATGTGATCTATTCACCGCCTGAGGTAGCAAATAAACACTAGTATTAGTTATTTTGGTCAACTTTGAAAACATACTGTGTAATACCGTAACCCGCGGCCTTAAGGCTACCGCTCAAATATTACAGTGACGCTGTTTTAATTCCTTTTACTTGCAAATACTTAATTTTACGCAAAAGAAGTTGGTATTTCAATCATTATGTAAAGTGTAAAAGTCATACCTGGACTATTCAAAATTATTCCTTAGATGCGTCGCTTGGTGTTAAAAGTCGTTGAGTGTGGATTCCAGCTTCGATGAGTAGATTCGTGCCATTGTGCCCAGCCTCTGCTTGCTGAAACAACGATTTGTTGAAACAAGTTTTGAAAACGGCTTACCTTCCGTGGTATTCAGCGCGAAGCATGCGGTGGTTGAAGACGCATGCGTAGAAAAACCATGCTGCTTTCCTTCTTCTTCTTTGAACTTCACGGCATCATCGCTCCAAACTACAATAAAAGTTTCTTGAAAAATAGTTTGCAAAATTTTGCAATCAAAAAATTTATGCAAATTTTTTTAAAACGTTTCTAGAGAATTTATACGTCATTCTGAAAGTTTTTGGTAGATATCGAATTTCTGGATTGAGGATACGGTAGGATACTGTAGTTCAAAATTGGCCAAAACAATTGCTCATGTTCATTTTTCGAAGCGTATAGCGCGCATATACTGAAGTATACCCCCAAAAAATGTCCGAAAACCTTTTAAAAGCGTTAAGTCGCATTTAAATACAGTTTTTCCCTTTTTTGGCTTTTGGACTCATAAGGGCAGAAAATATCACCTTAGTTTAATAAAATTGTTCATATATTGGTCACCCAAAAAAAACGAAAATTAAGTGAAGCGCTTCTTGACAAAACTGACTTTTAAATTCATGTTTTAAGAAGACATGGTCAAAGTAGATCAAAAACCACAGCAAAATTCGCTTTAAGTAGATCAAAATTTCATATATGGGCAATTGACTCAAGAACCTTCCTAGGGCCACACTACACGTCATTTTGAAAGTTTTGGGTCGATATCGATTTTCTGGCATTTTCTGGTTCGGTAGGGTACTGTAATTTTTCAAAAGGCCTACCTTCCACAGTCCTCAGCGCTAATCGAGTTTCTATTCATCCTCCAACCTCAGGCACTGATGGTGTCAAACTGAACGAAAATCTTTGAAAAAATATTTTAGAAGTTCGTAATTGGGCAATTAGTCAAATTCGGTTTAGAACAAAAATATTGCAGGGCGGAGGGAGCCCATGTACAATATTCGGAAAATTTTGCGCTGATATCGATTTTTCGCCCCTAAGATTAAGCTAAGTTTTTTTTTTCGAAGCATCTACAGCAGATAGACTAAATCAAAAACCAAAAAAGCGAAAATTCTGTGTTCGCGCAGAAGTCCGAAAGTTTCGAAAAAGCGAAAAAGCGAAAATTGTGTGTTTGCGGTGTTTCGCATTTTTGCTCTAACTCCTAAATTGTAGATATTTTTCCAAACAATTTTTTCCTTAACTTCGATTTCGAAATGGTCTTTTGAGAAGAATGCGTTTTAATTTCCAAATCAACGGGGGATTTCAGTTTCAAACGCACCCGAATCACAACATAAAGGCATCAGAAAAAATCCAAACAAAAAATGTTTTGAAAAAAAATAGGGAAAAGTCAAAAACGCACTTTGTTACTCTTTCTTCATATAACGGGGGAGAGGTGTAGGAAAATTGTTGTACCTGAAAAAAATTTCATAATTCACACTTTCACAGGGGTCACTAATAATCTATCACGTAACACTTACCCAACAATTTTGGACACTTCATCCTTCTCATCAGATTATTCCTCAGTTGCGATCTTCTTCCATTCAATGAGGTCGTGAATGCTAAAAAAAGACAAAAATGTGTGTGTTTGTGTGTGTGTGTGTGTGTGTGTGTGTGGTGTATGTACGTGAGTGCGTGTGTGTGATGTGTGTATGTGTGTGAGTGCGTGTATGTGAGTGCGTGTGAGTGTGGGGGGGGGTGTGATACAAACTCACATTTTCCTTTTACAGAAAAATAAGTTCCATCATTCCTTAAAAAAAAAACAACTTTCTTCGACAATAAGAGGCGGAGAGATATGCTCCACCTAAAAAAAATATACGAAAATGTGAATCACAGAGAAATCTAGAGAAAAGAAGCAGTATTTGCTCCGATTTTACTCAAGGAAAGTTTTTCCGTGTCGATTCTGGGTAAAAGGGAAGATTGACAAAGAAATGGCAAAGAAACACAATTGTTTGAGGGTAAAATGTCCGCTATTGATTATTCTGACAGCCCTCAAGACGGCGGGGATTCGTCATATCTTGGGCAAAAACTGTTTCAAAAGAGGAATGAGGCGGTGGCAAACGGACGGCGCAGATAGGCGAAGAGGGGGTCTCTCTCTCTCTCTCACTCTCTCTCTCTCTCTCTCTCTCTCTCTCTCTACACATTTTCATTGAGTGAGGTTGAGGAGAATTCATACAAGGGATTGGGGGAAGCTTTTAAGGTACGAAGCCGGAAATGAGAAGAAAAGGGGCCTATCCAAAGCGCCAGGACACGGGTTCCAAGAAAAGCAAAGTCAAAAATGTTATCTAGGTGACGTTATAACAGCTCTCTCTCTCTCTCTCTATCTCTATCTCTCCTCAAATGCAAGAAGTTAGAAGCGTTTTGGTGCAAATGAGGCGCCGATCATGTGAGGTGTTTACGACTGTGCTCGACACGGTTTTTTTTGCCAGTTCGCGCGCCAAATCTGTTTCGAAAGAGGGGTTGCAAGTGGCCGGCCGTTTTTCGTCACTTTTTGAAGAAAGAGAAGGTTTCGAAAAAAGGGAAGGGACGGAATCGCGTGAGGAGACGGCGGAAAAGAGGGGAAGACATGCATATGACAAAAAGAGATGGAGATGTGAAAAGAAGATTATGAGAGATGGAAATTCATGAATCAAGAGAGAGAAACTACAAGACAAGGAGATGGAGAGATAGAAACACGTAGAGAATTTGAGAAACTGAGACAGAGATACCGAGAGACAAAGAGACCGAGAGGCAAAGAGACCGAGAGACAAAGAGACAGAGATACAGAGAGACCGAGAGACAGCGAGACAGAGAGGCAGAGAGACAGAGACAGAGAAACGCCGGAGAAATGTTAAAAAGAAGAAGACAAAAGAAGAAATGTTTTAATCGCCCGCTAAAAACGAATAATTCTAAACCACTCAAACAACTCTTCACAGTTTTGGGTCATTTCGTAAACAATCAAGAAAATTTGTCGAGAAATAAAATTTATTTTAAATTTGGTTTTTAACAACGGAATTCTTCGAAGACGACCTTGCAACCCTTCTTATAACGATGCGTTACCAGCTCAGGAAGAGTAAAAGTAGTAGAGATGGAAAAGAAATCAACCATCTAAAAACAATTTTCGTTTTTAAAAATTTCAAAGTTTACCTTTCACAATGACGTCATTTGGGGTTTCTTCTCCTCCAACAAGCCAATTTTTAGGAACGATTTTGCCATTCACTTCGCCGTAGAAACCTGCAAACCAGCCGTAGCCTCTCTCATCAACTTTGTCTGTGAAGTTGTTCTGGAAAAAAACGGAATGTATGCAAGAAAAGTTTCGAGAATTCGTATCTTTTTTCGTATAGCTGTCGCCAAACGGGCATCCTGCCAAAAACGGCCTTAATGCAGCAGCCGTGCGATACTCGGGCGGAAATAGTGTGCGAGAAGCGAAGGCACAGAGAAATAGCTGATTTTTCACGCCAATTTCCGTTTGGCGGCAACTATATGAAAGGTTATGAGGCTAGCACCAAGTGGGCAAAACAAATGATCGCAATGCGGTTTCAAAACAAATGTCGACAAATTTGCAAGCGAGAACGTTACCGCTACGCAAATACGTCGGTCTTTGCAATCTAGGTTTGCCCCCCCCCCCCCCCCCCCCCCCGGGTGGCCGAGTGGCAGTCAAAAAACCTCAAAAGGGTGAAATTTTGTTTTTGATATTGCAGTTTTTCATATTTTTCTACCTTTCATACAGAAAAGTGTTGCAAAACGACTATTGTACAGAAAGTCCGCAGGTTTTTTAAAATCGATTTGATCACAAAAAATTCACTATTTTTAGGTCAAAAATCTTTTTTACTTGCACGAATATAAATGTTTCGGACGTGTATTAAAAAAAAATTTAAGTAATTTGAACTCGCTTTGAACAAATTTGAAGCAAAAATTATTTTTGACCTACAAAAAGGAAAACTTTTCTTGATGAAATCAATGAAAAATTTCAGTTGCAAACGCATTTTTCCATTGTTTTTTTAGGTTATTTAGGTCCTACGCAGAAATACACAATCATTTCGCAATTTAAGAGTTAGATTCGGTGCATCTACCACTAAAGTTATAGGAAAAACACCAGTTAGAAAGAATTCGAGAAAGAATTTACATATTTACAGTACCCTATCATAACCCAGCTTAAAAAAATCCGAAAGCTCCAAACCAATTTTTCACCAATTCTAGGAGTATCAACTTTTTCCTAAGACTGTGGCTTAAAGTCTGTTTTTAGAGACGGTGTCTTAAGTGATTGGAAAAAGTTTGTATTACCCACAGTTTGTGAAGTGTAAAAATAATTCATGTCTGAGCCTATCAAAAAGTTCCTCAGTTGCGTCACGTGGTTTGGGCAAGTCGTTTAGGGCAAACCAGCAATTATTGTCAAATTGTGAAGCTTTTCCTCAGGCTGTACTGTGAACTCAATTTTTACCAACAAACGAACACATACGTGAATGTCAATTTTGGGATAAACTTCAAAAAGGAAATAAGTAAAAGAAATATTGAAAAACAGATTTGGATTTGTAAAATGAAACTGTTTGGAAAACGCACCGTTCTCTTCTTTCTTCATACAACTGGGCAGAGGTGTAGAAATATGGTCGCACCCGAAAAAAAATTCATAATTGACACTTTCACAGGGTCAGTAATCATTCTATCACGAAACACTTACCCAATAATTTCGAGTTCTTTTTCCCCTTCATCGGTCTTTTCCGCAAACGTACATCTTCCTTTCAATGAGGTCAGGTCGTGAAGGCTAAAATATAATAAAGTGTGTGTGAGTGTGTGAGTGTGTGAGTGTGTGAGTGTGTGAGTGTGTGAGTGTGTGAGTGTGTGAGTGTGTGAGTGTGTGAGTGTGTGAGTGTGTGAGTGTGTGAGTGTGTGAGTGTGTGAGTGTGTGAGTGTGTGAGTGTGTGAGTGTGTGAGTGTGTGAGTGTGTGAGTGTGTGAGTGTGTGAGTGTGTGAGTGTGTGAGTGTGTGAGTGTGTGAGTGTGTGAGTGTGTGAGTGTGTGAGTGTGTGAGTGTGTGAGTGTGTGAGTGTGTGAGTGTGTGAGTGTGTGAGTGTGTGAGTGTGTGAGTGTTTGAGTGTGTGAGTGTCTGAGTGTCTGAGTGTCTGAGTGTCTGAGTGTATGTGTGTGTGTGAGTGTGCATGCGTGCGTCTGTGTCTGCGTATGTTACAAACTCACATTTTCCTTTCACAGAAAAAATTTTTTATCGTTCCATTATAAAAATAAACTTCCTTCGAAAATTGGAGGCGGAGAGATATGCTCCACCCTGAAAAGATATGTTAATTAAGAACAAAAGGAAACATAAATTAGGAATTTGAAAGAAAATATGCAGTTGTCTATTCGATATGACAACACAAAAGATTTCTGGTTTCCAGGAACGTTTCTAGATGAAAGGGAAAACTGGAAAAGCAATGGCAAAGAAACACAGTTGTTTGAGAGTAAAATGTCCGCTGATGATTATTCTGACAGCCCTCAAGACGGCGGGGATTCGTCATATCTTGCGAAAAAACGGTCAGAGGTGAGGTGGTGTGAGAGAGACGGCGCTGAGAGGCGAAGAAAGGGGACCTGGAGGGGTCCTTCTTTCTTTAATGAAATCGATTTTCATTGAGTGAGAGTAAGGAGATCTCAGATGAGGAATATGGGAGGCTTTTTTAAGGTGAGGAGCCGAAACATGAAAAAATCAAACCGGTCTCTCCAAAGTGCCAGGGCATGAATTCCTTGGAAAACGAAGCTCAAAACCTATCCAGGAGAGGGTTAAAACAGCTTTCTCTGTACCTCCTCAAATAACAGAAGTTAGAATTGTTTGGAGGCAAATGAGACGACGATCATGTGAGATGTTTACGACTGTGCTCGTGTTTGCGCCAGTTCGCGCGCCAAAACTGTTTCGAAAGAGGGGTTGCAGGTGGCCGGCGGTTTTTCGTTTCTTGCACACTTTTTGAAGAAAAAGAAGGGTTCGAAAGAGGGAAGAGACGAGCGCGTGAGGCGAACGGCGGTAAAGAGGAAAAAGGAATACGAAGGCAACAAAATGTAGACTGGGAGACATAGAGACAGAGAGACAGACAGAGAGACAGACAGAGAGACAGGGAGACAAAGAGACAGAGAGACAGAGAGGTACAGAGAGACATAGAGACAAAGAGACAGAGAAACAGAGAGACGGAGAGACAGAGAAACGGAGAGACAGAGAAACTGAGAGACAGAGAGACAGGGAGATAGAGAGACAGAGAGACAGAAAGACAGAGAGACAGAGAGACAGAGAGACAGAGAGACAGAGAGACAGAGAGACAGAGAGACAGAGAGACAGAGAGACAGAGAGACAGAGAGACAGAGAGACAGAGAGACAGAGAGACAGAGAGACAGAGAGACAGAGAGACAGAGAGACAGAGAGACAGAGAGACAGAGAGACAGAGAGACAGAGAGACAGAGAGACAGAAAGACAGAGAGACAGAGAGACAGAGAGACAGAGAGACAGAGAGACAAAGAGACAGAGAGACAGAGAGACAGAGAGACAGAGAGACAGAGAGACAGAGAGACAGAGAGACAGAGAGACAGAGAGACAGAGAGACAGGGAGACAGAGAGACAGAGAGACAGAGAGACAGAGAAACAGAGAAACAGAGAGACAGAGAGACAGAGAGACAGAGAGACAGAGAGACAGGGAGACAGAGAGACAGAGAGACAGAGAGACAGAGAAACAGAGAAACAGAGAGACAGAGAGACAGAGAGACAGAGAGACAGAGAGACAGAGAGTAACATTTTGTGCCCTTTGTCCTTGTGATTTTTGTTATGTTTGCTTTGCACATGAAACCTGCTCATCTTTTTCCGTCCTTCCGTGCAGATCGGCAGCTTTTCAACTGAGCCGCGCACCTCCGCGTGCAACCCGATCATTTGAGCACAAAGATCGCCTCACCTACAAACTTCGTGTTCTGCAGCAGGGAGCACTGAGTGATTACCCACGTGGCTATCGGCCCTTGGTCCCATGGCTCAGCAGGGAAAATCCCGTTTGGAGCAATTATGCTGCGGAAATTCGAGATTCGATGCACATTACGCCCACGGAAATCCCCCACGTCAGCCTTCTATATGAGATAAGCTTTGAAAGTTTTGTGTGTGTGTGTATGTGTGTGTGTGTGTGTGTGTGTGTGTGTGTGTGTGTGTGTGTGTGTGTGACCATGTAAGCGTGTAAGCATGTGAGCGTGTGTGCGTGTGCAAGCGTGCACATATCATTGTTTTCTCGATGTCGTTAAAATATTCTAAAGCAGTTCCAAAAATTCATTTTTCCTACGTTTCGGGAAATTAAATATTAACAACAAAAATCCCAATCATGGCGGGGAATCCAATTTTAGGTAGTATCACGTGATTGAAACTCATTCAGACTTGGCTCAATTACGGATTACACGGAACTGCCATTTATTTTGCGTTTCAGCTTTCAATTATTTTAAATATTCGACAGCATGGTTCTAAATTCTAAAGTCTACAACTTGAAAGTTTCTACTTTGGAGAAAAATAGTTCTGATGGGCGTCAATTAGCCCACTTACCATTTTGATCAATATCTTCAAAAATTTGAAGCTATAAATAAGTAAATCTTAAAGTTATAAATAAACACTATTGATAACATAATCATACGTAAATCCGAGAAAGTTTGAATGATAAAACTCTCATCACAATAGGAAGGTGAAACAAACTTTAAAACATTAATTAGAAAATGGCGAAAAAGCGTTGGCAGCTCTAGTTATCACAGTTCTAATCATTCTGCACCTGCCTGGGTCAAACGCACCAAAAAGCGCACAAGTCGCTTTTTCGCACACATTAGTCCGTGAAAGGCCAAGTTCTGTGGTCATTTTCGCCAGTTTATACCCTTCTTGTCGTGTAAATTTTTCAATCTTTCTACTTCTTTTTTTCGAAAAAAACAAAAAAAAACGGCTTTTTTTGTAATATTTCATATTGACAAAAAAACAGTTGAAAGCTTAAGAAAAAATTTATTCAAAAATGCTTTTGTAAAAACACAAAAATTTCGTATCTGACTGTAAGTTTTTTTATGTTTTAGTTCCTTCCCTTTTTTTCAAATTGATCTCTTCCTCTCTCTCCCCTCTAGCAGAAATAAACTAAGTTGGACAAATTATATTACGCCTCTAAAGTGCAAAGTCTCGCGTCAGATCCGCATTCGAGACTCACTCTCACGTCACCCTGCCATGAATAGACAAGAAGTTTTTCTGTTTTGAACACTTTTTTTCTGCTACTTTTGCCCTTCTCTCTAAAAACTTAATTGGCTAATTGAATAATTCTTGATTGGTTTTAACGCACAGTTTTGTCATCGGCATCCAATTCAAATCCGTTTTTATTGAAATGTGGCAATTTCAATTTTATACCAATTTTTTCAATTATTTTAGTACTTCTTCACGTTTTCGACATTTTTAACTGCTCTGTGTTTACAATACTCAGAAAACCTAACGTCTCTTGGAGCCAAATTCGTGATTTTGGGGGGCCGAACCCACTTAGAAAACCAGACAAAATGTCATTTTAACTCAAACGAGCATATTTAACTGCCCTGTGTTTACAATGCTCATTTTTCTTTACCTGAACTGCATTTACAAGACTCATATTTAACTGTCCGCTTTGTACAAGACTGAACCAAACGTCTCTTGGAGCCGATTTAGTGATATTTGGGGGTCGAACCAACGTAACAAATCAGACTGAACGCCATTTTGTTAATATCTCGATGTCACAGACTAAATAACATATAATTTATAAGTAAATCACTATTGGTTTCTCTAATTTCCTTCCCCATGCGTTAGTCAGTTGTTTACTTCCAGTATGTCAGCGATTCTGTGTAAAGCTTCCTTTTTCTTAGCTGTAGGTGGCAATTGGCGTTTGTTTTCTTTGCTCGAAAAAGAGGTCTTTTCAGACTGAAGAGATCTTTTGATCACAATCAAAGTTCGACTTAATTGTCCAGTTTTATTACTTATTCATGATCCGTTTCCATAACCAGCTGGACGTAGCAGCACTTTTAGAAACGTCGAGCTGATTCATGTTCTATTTTATCAATAGTTCGCCCCGATAATCAATCAATATGTATTTTCGCACGGTATGAAAACATATTGATCGAGTTTTTGTAGTATGCTTTAACAATCGCCGCGAGACCCGAATCACGCGTCTAATAGTATGAGATAATTAACAAAAATTTAAGAATTCTCTTCAGTTTCAATAAAAATTTGTGATTTAGCTGTTCACAGAGCTCAATTTGGTTTGTTTGTATTCGAAAAAATATTTGAATTGGGAAGAAACCAAAAATAGTAATGTTCGCCAAATTTTTAATTTGAACGTTGGCTGAATATCAAACGTGCAACGAAAAATATCTGTACGATTAAAGAATTTTGGACAAATTTTTGCACTTTTATTTTAGTTGAAATTTAAAAAAAAAAGAATTTTTCATTAATTTTCAGGAAATTCAAAATTTCTAATTTTAAAAATCTCTGAAATTTGAACGTTATTTTTTCTTAGATTAAAAGGTGTAAAACGAAAGTATTGCTAAATGTGTATTTTGTGTATTTTTCTCGGAGTGGGATGGAAAAATGTCAGTTGTTCAAAATTTTCGAATTTTGAATTTGTGCTCACAAAAACTTTTTGTAAAACAAAATTAATTAAATTTATAAACTAATTTCAATTAAAATTCAAATATGCACCCCTATTAAAAAATTCATTTTAATCAAAAATGGATTTGTTTCTTTTTGTTTTTTTTACATAATTTACGAAATAAAAATAGCTAAAATTAGAAATACTTACATTTTTTTAAACAGTTATGAAAAATATTGGCTTTTCGATAAACCAACAAACTTTTCTTTTATGGCGAACTTTCAAGTTCAATTTATTTTTGAGCAAATGTTGTTGCTTTGAGTGGTTTCTACTAGCTGAGACAAAAAATATCAATAACTTTGAAAAATCTGCATAATTTTAAAATTTTGGCAAAATCAATCCCAAAAATGGACCCCATTGTTTTCAAGAAAACCTGACGAAACCCAGTGGAATGGATCTGAGGGAGGGCGGATCGATCCGCAGCTGCTCTCCCGCCAAATAGTGTGTAATCCAGACATTGCTCCATTGCGTCATTCGGTTGCCCATTTTTCTTTCGTCTGAAGACCCACCCTCACGTATCGATTTTTCCGTTTCGAAAAACACCGGAAATTCATTTTTCAAGTTAAATTTCCAAATATGCCCAAATTCGATAATTTTAAGGCCCCAATTTTCAACTAATCCGATTTTTGTCGGGCTTCAAAGTTATAAAAACATAGCTTAAATGCCTAAAATTCAAGTAACATCCTTATTCCATAATTTTAAGGCCCCAAATTTCGAAAAAAAAAATCCAGAATTTCAAGTGCAAAAGCGAAAACCTCTAATTGAAATGAGAAAATTCCGTCATTTTCCCAGAAGCCTGTCATTTGACGGCTGTTGTTTCCCGTGAAACACCGCTATTAATACCCCTTTCTTCATTTTTCTGAACCTGCGAAGCTGCAAACAGATATTTCAAACGGCTCAATTACACTCTTTGCGGGTTTTTTCACCGCCGCTGCAGAGTGAGGGCGGAAACTCCACAGAAAAGCCGCAAATTATGGGTTGTTTTGAGATTTTAAGTAATTAGATGAACTTTTAGGAAACTTGAAACATATTTTGGCAGAGAATGCCTAATGAGACTCTTTTCAAGTTCCCTATTTACCAAAAACTTTGAAAAATAAAAATTCAACCCCCAAAAATTTTGGGTTAACGCCCAGACGAGTTTCTTGCGACATTTTCTTATTAAAGAATAGTTGGAAAGCTTGTTTTTTTATTAATTGCCTTACATTTTTTGAGACCTAATATGCGTAGAAGAAGCGAGTAAGTGTGCTTCAATGCGAAAAACCTGACCCACGATCAACATTTTTTAAAACTCATATTATTGACTCATATCCGTCGTGTAACTTTGTTTTCATCCCTTGAATCCTAATGTAAATTTTTATTCCAAATTAAACAAGCGGAAAGAAATTCTAACTATTTACACATGTTTAGAGATTGCTGCATAAAATTAGCAATATCGCGAAAAACAACTCGATTGCGCGGATTTCTTTCGTCTATTCGCGACCCCACAATGATGCAATCTCTCTAAAGTGATGAAAGACCAATTCGCTCGCCGAGCCTCTTCCAATTGACTGGTGCTGCCTCAATTTCGTTTTTATTCTTCCTCAATTTGGTGTCCGATTCTTACGAACTACCCATTTTATCTGTTAAGACCAATTTGCTTGCGGTCCTTTTTGAAAAAGCAAATTTCAGAAAATTAGGAATTTATGCATCAAAATTGTTGTAAATATTATTTTGACGTCAGTTTCTCATTCTCAACCAAGCATCTATAAGAATCACTCTCTGAACTCAAAAGTACTTTAAATCTGTTTTAATACACTTCGCGTTTGCTTTGCAGTACACTTTGAGATCATTTCCCACACGCATTTGCTCAATGGGAATAACCGAGACCACCCACACCGCCCACGGGGAACACCCACACGCTGCACGTAATAATAAATTATGATAATAAATTTTGTTTTGTAGCAAACACAACATTTATGTTTTTAAAAAATTTCTTAAAGTTTGCTTTTCGTATTTTTTTTTCTTAAAATTGTAAAAGAGAGTAAAACTTTTTGGACAATTTTTCGCTTTATCGGTTTGTGGCTTTTTGACATGCTGGTCCCGTTTTTCACAGTTCACAAAAATTGAAGTACCCATTTTTTAACCAAAAATTTTTTCGGGAGAAAAAAAACAAGAAAACTTCGAACATTCGCGCTCATTGGGTACGCATGAAAATATGCTTTCCATTGCTTAAAAGTTGATCTAACTACTGAAAAACAACCCAGTGAAAGTGAAATTTCACTTTTCTCGCCCATGACGTCATGGAAAAAACAATGTTATCGGCTTCTGGAAAGAAAGAAAATGTCATATTCTTCCGTTTTTGGCGATTTTGGAAAGTTTTTGAGAGCACATTACGCCCAAACCTTAAGGTATTTAAGATTCTAACGTAGCTGAACATTAAATTACTTAAGGCAGTTAATAAATTGGCTAACATATACTATTTGAAAAAGGAAATATCCTTTCCGCTTTTGGAACAAAATGAACAAAAATATATTATTTCAAAAATCATAAATATATTATTTCAAAAATGAAGAATTTTGCAAAAATATCGTTTGAATTACTCGTCTCTCTGGCATCTCTCGGTTTCCCGCGCTCTGTCGCCTTTTCTGCCGTGTAAAAGTGCACCCGTTTCACTGTTTGAATTAAATAAATTTGTTATTAATAAAATATTTGAAAGTTTTACGAAATCATGGGAGAATCATTTAAGCTTAAAGGCACCGTCAGGGGCCTTTTCGGATTGGAAATGAATGGTATGCTAATCAACTCATTTCAATTGAAATCATTTTCCCCAACACCGCTCCAGCCAACGGCCGTGCGCAAAATGCTTGCCAAGTCTTCATTAGCATACGATTTGGAAAAGGCCCCTTACGAGCCCTTTAAATTTCAAGTTGTATTCGTTGTTTTGTTCAATGACTCAATTCAATTGCAAAATCAATGGAAAACCTTGATTTAGGTCAGTTTGTTGTTTTCTGAGATTCAAGTCACGTAATTTTGTACCCCACTCCAAAATTGAATTCCCTTCGCCCGGCACACACCCATCATTTCTCTCTTTCCCTTTCTTGGTGATTTTGAAATTCCAAATCACCAAGATTCATCCAGAATTCATCCAGTTTTTGAACATTCCAATCTACGAAATCAGAGCCCTCGTGCTCGGAAGGGAATTTCTTTCGCTCCATCCGGCTTTTCCTTGTGGGTCGGCTCAATCTACTAATTGGAGCAGTCTTCTTTTCCGGCCAGCAGTAGCTGCAGCGATTGCGCAGATTATTTACTCAAACTCGCTATTATCCGATACCCACACCCACGAACAAACAATTGGAAAGGTGGAGAAAAGTGAGGCACTGCTGGCACACGTAGGCAGTTGCGAGGAGAGCAACGAGGACAGACTACAGAAGAGCCGCGCTTTGAACTTTACTATGTTTCATTAACTGAGACTTCTCTCTCTTTATCACTCTGTCTCTCTTCTTGTATTTGCCTATGTTTTTTCTCTATCGCCCTTTTGTTTTCTCTCTTCAAGCCATCTCTCTCCCTCTATTCGTTCTCTCTGTGTTTTCTCTCTCTTTTACTGGTTCTTTATTTCTGTCTCTATAATCCTATTTCTGTTTCCGTTTCTATCTCTCTCTACATATATATATATATATATATATATATATATATATATATATATATATATATATATATATATATATATATATATATATATATATATATATATATATATATATATATATATATATATCACCTTCTCACTATCACTCTGACTCTCGCTCTCTCTCTCTCTCTCTCTCTCTCTCTCTCTCTCTCTCTCTCTCTCTCTTTCTTCCTTTTCTTGTTAAGTATCTTTTTCTCTTACTCTCACACTCTCTCTCTCCCTCTCTCTCTCTTTCTCTCTATTTGTCCCTATGTCTCTCAGTTACTCTCTCACTCCTGGTTGTCTTTCTTTTTCCCTTCTCTCTATATTTATACATCTTCCTTTCTGATTATTTCCCTTTTTCACTCTCGCTCAATCGCACTTCCTCCATCGTTCTCTATCACGGCTTGTTCTTTTTTTTCTCTCCCTCTCTTTTTCTCTCTTTCGCTCTCTTGGCCTCCTTCTATCTTCTTCGATGTTTTTCTCTTTTTTGCATTTTTGTCTTGTACTTTGCTCCCTCACTCACTTCCCAGCACCTTTTTATTCCCAAGAAAATTCGTTAATGTTCTCGTTTTTAACTTGTTTTTGATTTTGTTTTCAATTTTCTTCTAAGCGTCATTTGGTTAATTTTGTTTTTACTTGTAGAGTAGGTGAAAAACTACTTTTTTAAGTTTTATTTGGAGAATTATTCAAGAAGAACGGTTTCTTGCTACCTTGCAGTTAAAATTTAATTGTCGAGAGAGAGAGAGAGAGAGAGAGAGAGAGAGAGAGAGAGAGAGAGAGAATGTGGGAATGAGATAGAGACCGAGTGAGATTTAATGAGTAGAGCAGAGAAAGACAAAAAGAGAGAAACTAAAGAGAGAGAGAGAGAGAGAGACTGATAAAGAGATAAAGTGGGAGAGATAGATATAAAGAGACGTAAACCAAAAACTCAAGACACAGTGATGCAAGTCTTTACATCCTTTTCTAGGAATACCTCCCATAATCGACATTTTTATTCAAACGGTATTTCCGCAACATTAGAACATTTATTTATTATTTTCTGAAAAGAGAGAGAGAGAGAGAGAGAGAGAGAGAGAGGGAGAGAGAGAGAGAGAGAGAGAGAGAGAGAGAGAGAGAAAATGGGCAAACCTAAATCACGTATTTTTACCAAAAGTCTTCAACCTCCCACGATCGGATTACCTCCTATAATCCAGTTAGTTGTCATTTCCATATTTAATAGAAAATTCGTTCTTGTGAGCCTCTGGTTTCTGAAAGCACCACGTAGATTGTACACAAGTGCAGTGTTTTCGAATTGAGTTCATAACTTTTTCCTCCGAAAGAACGCTGTAATTTCAGCTAAGATCACATAGCGTATTTGCTCTTGGCAAATCTTCAGATCGAACACCCGCCCGGTAAATCCAATCACGAGATCGCAACTCTTTATATATTTGCGTGTGGCAAACGAGGGGGGATTGACGCAGCGGCGGTGAAAAACTTCTGCCTTGTTCGTTCTTTCAACTTTGCTTTTGACACTTTGACCTGCCTTTAATACTTGTAAAATAGAATACAGTGCCCGCCAAACCTACTTTTGCTTTTCCTGATAATCAGTGAGATTGGGGCGAGACCAAGTTTTTTATTCCCTTTTTCATACGTGAAAAAAGGGGACTCATTTTTAATGTTTTAGCGGAATTTTCTGGACTTGCGATTTGAAGACACGGTGTGAAAATTCAATTTTGTTAAAACCGCCCCCAATAAATTTACTCTTAAAGTGTTCAAACAAACGTCTAACCTATTTTTAATCATTTTGACATACATTAATTCCCTTTTTAGCTGAATTGAACTTTTCAGAAAAATCGAACGTCCCGTGAAATTGTGTCCCGTAAACTTTCGAAAAAAACTTTAAAATTCTAGGAGAAATGGTCTGCAAAAGGGGCGTGGCCTAATTTTAGCCAACGTAAGATTGGCAATGAGTTGAATAAAAAAAGTATACTTTCATAAGAACTTTCTTCGAATATACTCTTTGAAAATTCGTTTTGCATAATCAAAAATTTCTGTTTTAATTTGTTGCAAAAAAAAACAAGAAAAAAAATAAAGAAATATCTCGAAATTTTTTTGAGTTTTCCACGCAACGTAAAACTGCGCATCTTTATAATGAACATTTTCGTGTTTTTCGCCAGTTCAACATTTTTCAATTCACCCTAAAAACTGAGTTGTATAAAATTTAAAAACGAATTTTGGAATTTTTTACTTGTTTTTTATAAGATATTAATTTATCGTTAATAACAGATTTCTTTCATAAAAACAAATACCAAATTTGATTTCGGTAAATGTTGTCCCGAGTTACAGTATCCCATGGTTACCTACCATAACCCGGGACAAAAAATTCGATATCAATTTGCAGTGGTGGGTAGTTCAAGAATTATGCAGATGGACTCCCAAAAACCACTGTTAACATTTTCTATTGCCAGGACCTCGCCTGAAACCTAACCCTATTTACCTGAACCTATTTTTGTTGCCTGTTGTTGTTTAGTTGCACATTCCAGTAATCCGATGCTCTTTTTTCTCAAAAGAGCCGAAATGCGATCCGGATCAGTGCCCTCATGACGCCCTTTGCCTCTGCCGCAACACCCCCGGCCACCCATAAATCCCACCGCACTGCGACCATTACACCACGTCTGATCCCATCTTCTCAGTTCATAAGATTAAAAACAGCTTCAACTTTTTGATTTCTTTTGGTATGTGCGTTAGTATGTTTTTCGGCACACACGCACGTGACACCTCGTTGTAAAGCTCAGATTGCTTGCAGGCTGTCAGCAGTCTTCATCCTTTGCGATCGGAAGCCGAGCACGCCCCTCTTTTCCCTTGATCACTGGATCGCTACTGGCGACAGGCGGCGATTGATTCACGACTGCCTCATGCATTCTCCTGGTCCCTTCACTCAATCAACACTGCCGCGACATTTGCTACTTCCTTCCCTCTAACTTCTGACTTTAACACAAGTTGTTGATCCACTCGGTCAATTTTTTCCTACTTCTCTAACAAAGCCGTATATAGCTGTCGCAAAAACGAATTCATATGCTAATTGCCGAAACATGCAAAACATACTCTGTCGATGACTGATTAGACTACGAATTTCAATATCTCTATCTTGCCGGTGTTCTCCTTCACTATCGCTTTCCTTTCGCGATTTTTTTCTTATTTTTCTATTTGCTCTCACACATTTATTTTATTTCCAATTAGTTGCCATATTTTCCAAGTTTTCCATTTCCCTTACTGAAATTTCTTTTCGACTACATTTCGTCCCTTTCCATCAATATCTTCCTTTTCGATTTGCCTCTCTTACTTTGTTTTTCTCTCTTTTGATCTTTTTAAAACCGACATCTTTCAGTTTCCAGATTTCTCGTAAGTTTGTAGAACTATTTTCCAAAAAATACTCTATTACGTTTTGATGTAAGCCTTACTGAACAGTTTAGAAGCTTTTTTGTTGTAAAAAAAAACGTTTTCAAATATTCAGAAACATTTTTTCTTTAAAAAATAAACCAGAAATAATTCATTTGTGAGTGTTCAACAAACAATTATAAAAAATCTTTTTTACTTGTAAACCAAACGCGTTCAAACATGTGAGTTGTTCGGCAAATTAAATTTCTCCTTCTCCTCTTTGAAAAATGTTTCAACCGATTTCTTTTTCGCCCATCTTTGCTCAGATTTTTTCCCTACCATTTTCCTTCACATCCACTTTTTTCAAACTTTTCAACTTTTTCCTTAATTCTAATTTTCACTTTTTTGCAAATCCTTATCACCGTCTCTCTTTTTTATCTAGTTTCAATACTTATGTTTACAAAACATTTTAGGCCATCATGGACGACAGCCACAAAATGGGTTTTCTGGGCGCCACGTCCTACGTGATCGGGAATATCATTGGGTCTGGTATTTTCATCACACCAGCGTCAATTCTACGTTACACCAATAGTGTTGGCTTATCCTTGCTCGTTTGGTTAGCGTGCTCAGTGATTGCAATCTTAGGTATGTTTGAAAATTCACTTTAAAAATTAATCTAAAAACCAATGTCTGTTTGGTAACTAAAATTTGATCATCCGTCCCAAAAAATAGAATAAATTTTAACCAAAAAAGCTCTAATTAGAAATTTGCAGGTGCTCTTTGCTACATTGAATTGGGTACCTCTATCCGTGAAGCTGGATGTGACTTTGCCTATATCTGCTACGTGAAATGGTGAGGTTTGTGACGCTCGAAGTGACCAAAAATTCAGGTACTCGATAGCCTTCGCATTTATGTGGGTGTCGGTGTTAATTACCTATCCTGCTACAATTGCAATTATTGCTGAAACATTTGGCCAGTACTTGTTGGAAGGCCTGAAACAGTATTACGTGATTGACGAGGAATGGACGCCAATTGCACAGAAATTGTTTGGATTCAGTTTGTTGTGTGAGTTTCTTAAAAATTCACTATATTTCAAAAAATATCCGCTCAAAAGCTCAAAATACACACAATTTGATGTTTGTCACGACAGTAAGAAAAAAAGGCGTGTGACCAAAAACATTGTATGTGATTGGCAAGGTTACAACACTTTAATAAAGTTAATTTCCAGTCTCAACTTGTCTGTTTAGGGCTCGTCACATGGATGAACTTCTTCAGTTTGAACAAATTTGCCGCTCGGTTCCAAATTGTCGCAACAGCTGCAAAGCTGGTTTCTTGTGGCCTTATTATCCTTACCGGCATGTACTACTACTTTGTCAGAGGTTGGTAGTCTTAATTTAATTTTTACTAAAAAAATATTGTATTAGGCTGGCATTCCAATCTTGATCAGCCCATGCAAGGCTCCAACTGGCGAGGTGGTGACCTCATTCTTGGTTTCTATGGTGGTCTTTGGGCCTATTCTGGCTGGGACGTTCTAAACTACAGCACCGGTGAAATTTCAAAGCCAAAACGGAATGTACCCTTGGCGCTCCTTTCTGGAATTATCACTGTGACTTTGGTGTACCTATGTATCAACGTTGCCTACTTTGTCGTCCTAGATGTTGAAACTTTCAAGTCTTCCAATGCTGTCGCCGCGGTATTTTTAGTCTTGTGACAGTGATCAAAGTACATTTCAGTTGTTCAGTAATGAAACCCTTGGCTCATTTGCCAACCTCATTCCGTTCTTGATTGGTGTCCTCCTTGTCGGATCATTGAACAGTAATCTGTTTTCTGGAAGCAGGTAACTTTTATTTATAGCCGACCTCTTAACGAATTTTAGGTACATGTATGCAGCTGCACGCCAAGGACACCTTCCGGCGTGTTTTTCATGTGTCAACGCGGAAACTGAAAGTCCAAGGGTAGCCGTCTTTGCCCAGGTTGGTTCTATTTTTAAACATGTTAACCATTGTTTTCAGACCGCTCTGGCCATTGGAATTTCATTTGTCGGAGACCTTGACGCTTTGATCGGTTACTGTATGTTTGGCTTCTGGGCACAGAGAATCTTCACTTTGGTCGCACTTCTGATCATCCGGTACCAGCGCATTCCTGTACATCCCGATGCTGTTCGTGTTCCTCTTTGGTGGTGGGTAGTTTTTGAATAACTTTGTATAATCAACGTTTTAGCATCTACGCCTTCCTAACTGTAACCGTGGCTTTGGTCGTAATTCCCATCTTCCAAGAATTTGAAGTCACCGCTTTGTCAATTGCAATTCTGCTTGTTGGTTTTGGAATCTACTTTGTTTTTATTTATCCCAAGAAACGGTCACCATTCTTGGCTAAGTGGAATGGTAAAACCTCTTGTTTTCCAATCATTTACGTAATCGTTCAGAGCGTGTGACATTCTTTTGCTGCGTGGTCTTTGATTGTCTGCCTGATGTCAAACCTGGAGTTGTGTTGCTTGCGTCATCAGACTCGTCGCAAGCCCTTCTCACCGCGAGGACGTCTAGTACCAGATTGTCCGACGACTCCTTGCCCGACTTGCATTCGGACGAGAAGAACATCCGTCGTATTGGTAGTGGAGCGGGGTTGAAAATGTTGTAAGTGAGCCAGTTTTTACTACATTGTAATTGATTTCTTTAGATTAAGTGTGCCTTCGTCCCTGGTGGACCTTATGTCGGTTGACGGGCAATAACCGCTCATCTCATCAGCTCAACCTTTAGATCTGTACACGAGGTTCAATTCTCTTGGACTGCAACATTATGGGTACCGTCGCGTTTTTCGTTTGTTGTCCCGTGCGTTGTTGACCCGGTAGACAGAAGAGTTTATCAATAAACTTTTATTTTCTTTTTGAGCATGTAAATGATAACTGTTTTCCTTACATCATGTCAATGGTCGGGGACATAAAGTACATCCCAACAACAAACACAGTTAACAAAATTGTAAAAGTTATCAGACACAACCGATCTAAAGCCATGGCTGCAAACTTCCAATCATTCTAAAATTCATAAGGTGAGAAAATGTAGAAACATTACCTTTTCCACTTTTCTTCTCCTTCTTTCATCATTAACTTCCCTTATGTACCGTAGAGTATTATTGATTGTATTTAACAAATCTAGTATACACAGTGACGATTCACAATTTTCTTGCTCTAAATAAGTTTACTGGGCATGCAGTAGCAAAAACTTACTGTCCGATGCCAACGATATACACTTTTGAATAGCTTTTTCGTACATCATTGTTTGGCGTTTTTTGTAGCTTTCAAATTTCTTTGGCATAAACAAACCCTAAAAGGCGTTATGTGATGTTGAAAAAAAATTTACTAACCTCTCCAACTTTCCGATCAAGGGCTAACTGTTCACCAGCAATTGTTGTAAGAAGTGGATCATGGGTACCAAGCTCACTAAGGTAAACTGACATAGTGTCTCCGCTTTGGCTGGCGCACTGAAAAAGCAATTCATTACAATTTTATGCTTGAAATCACTGAGCTAACCTGTACACAGTCTGCTGTTTCAACTGATCTTAGATCAACTGCTTTTCTTTTTATGAAACGATGTTTAGGTCTTTTCATTAAGACTAGCCAAGGAATGAACTCCATAAACACAGCTCGGAACTGCAATTGTTAAGACATCAGTTTAAAGGCACTTTCTTTTTTGAAACAAGTGTAGCGTTTGGTTTTTTTCTTGAAAGGATAAAAAATTCAATCTTACCCCTGGTGTCATGCTATGATTACCATCTTGACGATAACGAATATTTAAAACAGCTATGGTAAAAGTTGTTGACATAGCAACTATAAATGTAACAGCTGAGAAAAAGACTCCTGAAAATGAAACTTGATTTGCTTAACGGGTGAGCAAAACCTAAGAGTGGAATCGACTCCGACGAAGTTGGGGTTGTTTCAGATAAAATTGTCAAAAAGAAACAAACCGACAATAAAATTGTCGTTTCTGAAAATAATTTGTTAAATAGAAATTGGATATATCTTACGAAATCCAATTTTTTCGCTCATGTCGTGAGCTGGAAGGCAGAACGCTAGTAAAGTCATTAGAGACACAAGTAAGGATGGAATTATTATATTAAAAGCATAGAAAACAGCCCGTCTTCTGATGTGTAAGTAAAATCTGAAACAAGAAAACTCAAATTTACAAAAAAAAATATCTCACTTAATTGTAGGATATGGCTCCGGACAACACTTATAAAAACGTTCTTCTCGATTTGCTGGGGCACTCAAAAGGCGCCATTCTCCGTTGGGTATGTAAGTTGATAGATCGGCTGATGGAGCTGAAATTTTAAACAGTTTTCTTTAAAAAGTGAAAAAAATAATTTTTTTTGTTTAAACTTGTTGTATCAACTTACTTGTACTAGGATCGGAGTCTATTTGTAGATCAATCGAAAATCCGTGGTAAGTCCAAGATCCGAATTTCATGAAGCAAATCTTAAGAAATGTAGGAACTCAAAAACAATGAGGGGGAACTTTAAACCAAAAAAGCTGACTTTGTGTTTTGACTGTACCTGTTCATCAAACGGAAACATTGTAATGTCCATTTTACAAGATAATTTAAAAATTCCAGGAGGTATCCAATTTATTTCTCCAGTATTATAAACCACCAGATTTGACTTGAAAGATGAGTCAAAACGGTCATCCGCGCTGAAAAACAATTTTTAATACAATTCAAAACAATTACCTGTTGTAGAGTAAAACATCTGGTTGCCAAATTTCATGTTCGTCTCCCGGAAAACGAAGAGACGATATATTTTCAAATTTTGTTGGGTTCCATCGGAGGCGGTAATCATTCCAAATCTAAAAATATCGTAACTTTTAACAAAAAATAATACTGCTCACAAATTTCAACCAAGCATTAACTTCTATTACTTGGTTTTGTGTATCCACATTAATAATTTGTTGTAAAAACACACGCATAGAAACCCGTAAAGCTTTTGAAGGTGTTCTTACAGGACGAACCAATGGATTGTAGCCGTTCAAAAGAATTCTGAAACCTCGTTTCATTTTCATAAGTATCAGAGTTACCTATATAATTCAGCTTCTAATTTACTTGCCTCCGCAAGGAGAATGCAAAATGTAACGAAAAAGAAATTTTGGAGCAAATACATAGTTAAGTGATAATTAAGGACCACAGTCGGCGAATCGCGCAAACAACACTCTAGAGCGCAAACATGTCAGGGCCCTTCGCACGTAAAGTGGATGATCAAAGCAAAGCAGTGAAAATGAAGACATTTAGCAAACTTTTAAATAGAAACAATGCATTTTTGTTTTCACTGTTTGATGTCTACACTTCTTTTATACCGAATCGAACCCCTGCTTTAATTTTTTAGCAGTTTATCTTGAAACGGTAATGTTTCAGTCTTACAGAAGAACAACAGTTCATGTTTTTCAAAACACAATCACATGGGTCCCGGGTTTTGTTTTCTGTTTTACCTAAATCCCCGGTCTACACAACTACACTTTGGGAGCATTATTTTTATTATTATACGATGCATAAACTATCTCTACGGTTTTCTTGTTTGTTTTCGCAAAGTTATATGAAATTTCCTACTGATTTAAGGCTCCAGTTGGAGAGAGAATCGACATCCGCAATATTCGGATGAGACTATGGTGTGATCTAGGATGTAAAAACAGCGGAATCGAATTCAAATTGAATGCAGATCACAGAGTTGGGGGTCCACGGTGCGTTGAGAAAAATTTTGTGCAGGCCGCCAATTTTTTTCTTTAGGTTCTGCTGCGATAAATCAGAATACACAGACACCTTGACTTCATACTTGAACCCGTTGCCTATCATCGTTTACAGCAGCGGTGCGTTTGTTGACGTGAAGTTTGAGGCACGTCGGGTTCCAATTGAAACAACGACATCTACTAGCACTACAACTACCACGACAAAACCTACCACAACCACTGCCTCAAAAAAGAGAAAGTGTGGATTTTGGCGTTGAACTTTCTTTTGTTTCTGAATAAATGTCGAATGGAATTGAGGCAAAGTTTATCGTCCATTATTTTCATTTTTTAACCGTGAGAAGTATGCGTGCGCGTGTCGCAGCATCACGAATTGACTTTTTTCAAGTTGGTTCTTTTAGGTAGAACAAGAACGGTAGATAAAAAAGTTTTAAAAACAAGCGTAAAAAAGCCACCTAGTGACAATGAAGAGAACAAATGCATTTTGGGACCAACCCATTTTTTCTAAAGCCAAAATGGGCTTTTCAGAGACATCAACTAAATAAACGCTTTCAATCATCTGGTGTATTTTCAGGTTTTAGCGAAATGTAGACTAGTTTTACAAAAAAAGCACATAGACAATAAAAAACGCGAAGCAAAAAGTACCTGTCCCACCAAACGTGTAGCGTGAAAAAAGTGCGTTTTTGTTTATCAGCAACGACCGCAGCGAAAACGGTAAAACCTCGCTTCAAACTGAACAAAATGTCATATTACAAAAAATGTTCTTCATGTTGGTACGAGGGCTACAAACCTATCCAGAAATAATCTATGAACTTGATTTTTTAAAACTTTTTTCTCACGCAACATATGGAACGTGACTTTACGTTTTCCGCCTTTACGTTTTACATTTTCATCATGCAAATGTTTGTAGAGTTTTAACGATAAGTTTTTTTAAACATTTTTTTCTAACTTTTTTGAAAACAATCTGCCATTTCTGCTCATACCCTCACTGCCCGTACATTTTCCTTGATAAAAGCTATGGAAGTCTTGGTCCTGTGTACATTGGTTTTATGACTCCTCATAACTATTCTTATCTTTTACCGCTGCGATGAAAAATTTTCGCCCACGGCTTTTTGGCTGAGCGTTTGCTGAATTCGAATTTTTCGAAACATGACGTGTTGAAAGAGTAAATAATTAATTTTTGAAGAATCCATCAGGAGACCCAGAGAATGAAAGATGGCCAGGTCCAAGTATGGTTTCCATCAGAAGGAAAATTAACCTAAATTAGCATTATTGCGATAATCGTACAATACTCAGGCAAAATGGGTGTAGTTTGCGAAGACGGACAGAAAACCGCTTGTATGGCTTTTTTTGTTTCTGCTGCAGCTATGGGTGGGCTTGTAGTACAGCAGTGTAGTGCAGCATTATATTTTCCCCAATCGTTTGCTTTTCCCCTTAGTCACGAGTTCTTCTTTGTGCGTTGACGACGCGTGAGCATTCATATCTTTGTAACAGATTAACGACTTTAACGAGCAAGATAACGTAAAGGATGGATGGAGAAATCTTGTCTTCTTGTCTTTGGACACTTGATTGTCTTCTTGTCTTTGGACACTCGAAAAAGAATACTGAAAAGAAATCACAAAAGTCAGAGGAATAATTGTGATTCATTTTGTTATTTTCCTTTTGAAAAACTTTTTTTTAAACAACGTTATAAGCACCAATCGTAAAATACCAAGATCGAAATCATTACATACCAGCGGGAGGGGCGCCGAAGGCGCCCCTCCCGCTGGCTGGGGGCTGATCCCCCAGACCCCCTTAACGCTGTTACGATTTGGCTGCGAGACCCATCATGTTATAATTAATTTGTTTTGCCTTTGTACGCTCTATCGATTGATAAAATTTTTAGATTAATAGAAGAAATTTTAATCTTTAGCAAAGTTCTGGCATGCTTTCGCTGCGAGACCCATCATATTATGATTAATTTGTTTGGCCTTTGTGCGCACTATCGATTGATACAATTTTTAGATTAATTGAAGAAATTTTAATTTTTAGCAAAGTTCTGGCATGCTTTCGCTGCGAGACCCAAACACCATTTTCAGGCTATGACATACTCTTATATAGGGTAGCAACAAATTGAAAGATGAGGTGAATTGGTTTACGGGGAGCTGAGATATGATATGGGGTCACATACACACACACACGGTCACGGACATTTGCGCTTCATTAATATGGATTGTTCAAAGGAAGGGCAAAATGTATTTTAAGTACAATTTGTCTTTTGAACAAACAATGTTGACCGCTTTTTTCAGTTCCAACATTTGCTCGTTTTTTACCATCTGAACTGACCGTACCACAGTCCTGGTTTCGCAATGTTTTGAAATGCTATCATTTATGGCTTTAAGACTATTTAAAATTCGACAGCACACAAAAACATGTTTGTCACCACCTTTCGATTTTGTTATCAAAGCATATGGTCCTTCCCTGGTTGGATAGTTTTCCTTACTGCAGTATTTTTTCCTTTTCCTTTTTTTTTG
Source organism: Oscheius myriophilus (assembly GCA_964057215.1). NCBI lineage: Eukaryota > Metazoa > Nematoda > Chromadorea > Rhabditida > Rhabditidae > Oscheius > Oscheius myriophilus. Next base: position 21,844,287 of record OZ059902.1, read on the forward strand.
TGTGTCTATGCTTTTGTATCGGTTTTGACGGCTTACCATGTTGGGGGGAGAATGTCGTAACTTGTACATTACACACTTTTTTTTAAATTTGTTCGGTTAAAATATAAAAAAAATGCTTCAATGTGCTCTCAGAGTGAAAACAATTTTTTGCCTGGTGCACTCGCCTTATCTATCTTTAGTCCTTTCCAGTTCTATGGTGATAGAAGATTTTTTAGCCCAGATTACTGCCACGTTGTTTCTTGCTAGCTCAAACCTCTTAGAAATGTCATATTATTATGATTTTATTATTTTGCTTCGTCTCTCAAACCTGTCACAACGCGGCTTCAGTTTTATTTTTACAGGTTTCATCAACATGAGCCATTTTGACAGAATCGTTAATTATCATTCCAAACCTTCCTACTCTAACCAAACTGCGCAAAGCATAACACAAACACGAAGCGACGATGAAAATGAAAAAAACATTCTTCGAACAATTCCAATTTCCGAACGGTCAATATCAATTAGCTACGGCGCCAATTGTGAAAATCAAGAAAGTAAATTTCGAAAACTCGTGAACCTCGTCGAAACTGATGGCGATGTATGTTTCAACCCAAATGCAAAATTCATTTTTGTAGGATGTGTACGTCACAGAAAGCAATGGAAAGGAGAGGGAGTACACTAAAGAGGAACAATTGAATCCAGTAACACTTTATGTGGTCAGTGATATTATTTTGTCTTCTGGTTTTAAAAAAAATTACATCACTTTTTTTGACAGCTAGTCTTAAAATATGTATTAACTAGCGCAAGGTGGCCGATCATTTTTTGCGGCATAACGTCTATACTCCTCGCCCATAGACCTTGACCGGAAGTATAAAGAACCTGCGAATCTAAGCTAATTAGCTTGAGCAATGACAGATTTACAAGTTCACATTTTTGCATAAATGTCCATTGTTTATGAGTGAAAACTATGCTAATGTCCAATATTTCCGGTCAAGCTCTATGGGCGAGTAGTATACACACATGTGTAAACTCGGGTCGGGTACCAAGGGCGGCCGACCACTCTGGCGCTTGGCGCGGACCACTCTGGCCGCCGTTGGTACCCTCCCTTCGCATCCCCACCACACCACCTTCTCTCCCTTTGGAAATGAAGGGCGGGGTTGCGAAACAGAAGTGAGAGGGAGAGAGACCACTCCTCCATTGAATATTAAGACCAGGAGTTCTGCTCCGCCTACGGCGGTTCATCACTCCTGGGACGTGTGGGATGGGCATATTTTGGGCTTTCGTTTGATACTAAACATGATGTAGTTGTTTCTCACTGCATTTCCGTCATTTCTCCGTCAAGTGCGTAAGTGCTATGTGAGAGAGTGAGGGAATAAGAGAGACACATACAGCGGACGTAACTTCACGGTGGGACATGACCAACAGACAGGAAGACCGACAGCATTGCTCAGTTGTATGTAAGAAGCAGGATAGATATTGTTCCCTTGCGTGATAATGGGTGTTTTTTTGTTTCAGGATCCGGCTGTTCTTGGCCAAACAACAAAATATTTGAACCCTACAGGAACCGATCCGCCGCAAACAGAAGCAAGAATAGCTTTATATCGGTCTATAATGGTAACAAATATTTTAATAATCAAACAACTGATTTTAGAAGAGTGTTGGCCTCCCAGTTTATGAAGATGGGCATCTTTTCAATGCTAGACTCAATCCCGAATTTCGAAGTGGTACGTTTGGTTGCGAAATGTTTCCTGCGGAGTTTTTAAAAACCACTCTTGAGGCGAGTTTTGTTTTCCCATTATAACCAAAGCTTTGAAGACCTTTTTCAAACAGGAAACAAGCCTTTGTGAGATGAATATAAGCTGGAAAGAGGAAATTAAGCGGTCTAATGCTGTGAAAGAATTAAATGACGTTATGGACTGTGGGTATCTTGTTCACGTCTGGTCTCAACCAACTCACAGAGACTCCGTTTACGAAATGGTCTATTTCGACGAATACAAGGTTTGTAAAAAAAAAAAACTATAAAAAGACTGTTATTGAATTTATTTTCAGAACTGTTCTGATAACTGCAAAGAAGATAAAGCGGACATCTACGTTTATTTTTCTGAAGATGAAAGGCGTGTTGCCGTACTAAGCATGTCAAACTATTCTCTGTCTCTGAACTGCGGACGTGGCTTCAAAACTATTAATGACACCATCGAGTTTCCGGCAATGAAGACTGCATTTTCCAAAGTTACCAATTTGAACGGTGTCTTCCAGATCAACGCCAAACAATTGCAAGAAAAGGAAAAGAATATCGAGAATGACAAAAACCAGATGTGCATAGGTAATTGATCACCATGTCCTGTTTAAAAATCATCATTCGAATAAATATTACTTTTTCGTTTTCCACTTTGTTTATAAACGCTTGAAACCCTACATAAGCAATCATAAAACTAGCCGTGACAAAGTATGAAAGCGTATATTTTGAAAAAATCAACGTGCAGTAGAGTAATAAGATTTTATGCAAAAGATTATCCTAATTTGTATAATTGTTAAAAGTCTGTTTGTATTTGTGATAGTACATTGTGAAGGTTTGTTTGTTGTAGACGTTACCCTTTTGGAAGGAGTTTTACTTAACCTGCGAATCTAACGACCTTATGAACCCGCCAGCGTCCTAAGTTTAGTTTTTAACACCAACCAGAAAAATGAACATCAAGACAACGATTTCGATATTTATTCCCTAGACATATATTTTTTTATCGAAGCCCTCTAGTTGACTGGATTGGTTTTCATTTCCACGTAAGGAATGGTGATAATGCGTGCATTTCTCGTAGAATGAGTTTTCTATCAGATAAGACAGGTATAGAGCGCGCACAAACGATTTTGCTCGATACTTCCCCTCTTCGTGCAGCATCTAGTTTTTATACACTTTCACAATTTATCTCGCGCCCAACAAAATGTATACTGTGAGTTTCGAAACGTGATTTTCACGTTTCGAAGCGCACTGTATACACTTTGTTGTGCGCGAGATCGGCCCCGCCGGTAATGATCATAACCTGCGTCTAACATGTAAGTAAAGCAGTGCAAATGTTTGCTGAAATTCGCATTGCTCAGTAAACAAAATAATGATTAATGATTAATTAAGTCAACCCTCATCAACGTTTTAACAGAAAGCAAAAGAAAGAAGAAGATAACTACAAAAAAAAACTTATAATTTGCAGATTTATGGGCAACCAGGCACGTGGAAATCAACGTTCGACGACTTTACCGCCAAGGACGTATGTTTTTTTGTTGCATCGTTTAAAACATTTTTTTAGAAATTTACGTGACATAAATGGCACAGATGGAAGGCTAAATTTTCTCCAAAGACAACAAGGGTCTGTTTGACTTTGTAATCCTTTCGCTGATACAACTTTAGCCTTACGATGGAAACAATCGTCAGTGCGACCAAATGCCGAATGTGGCATTTTAAGTAGCATAAGATTTGCGTTTTAAGATTTGTCGTCAAACATTTCCGAGCTTCTGTGGTTTTTGAGTTACGCGCTCAATAGGTTAAAGTGGTTTTAGATTTTTTTATATCTTGAAAGTTAAATGGTCATAACTTGCGTACAAGCTGCCCTTTTTGAATGTAGATTAAAAATAGGAATCTTAGGTCTTTTGAAGAATGTTTCATTTGATTAATTTGGTCACAGTGAAAAGAGGGTCCTTCGTCAGATTAATGAACAGCTGTGGTTGTCATTTCCCGTCTATATGAAATATATTTCATATATGAAAATATGAAATATATTTTTTAGTGTAATTTACCATCGACTGTAAACACCAGGACATGATGTTTGTCTTCCCACAATTAATTTTTTTCAGATTTGAATCCCGCTGTACAAATCAGAATACCCAGCATGCCCGTCAAACGTTTGCTTCATTTTTTATTTATTACCAGGAGTCATGGCCCGCCTTCAGCGGTCATGACTCCTGGCTCTTCGCGGCCTTCGGCCGCTTGTCGGGCGCTTTGCCCCAGCGCCTACGGCACAGCCATCCAACCTAAAACAACCGGTGAAGCGGAGAAATGAACTGATCCTTCGGTGCAAATTTGAATGGTCTCATAGGCGGTTATGCAAATGTAGCTCAACGTAGCTCGTTTGGCAAAAGAGAAGGGGAAATGGGAGAGTGCAGGTCACGTGGCGGACTCAACGGGCTTACGCTTGGACATCATACACACAAACATAGACCATTAGCGATTTGTATATAGTCTGTTTCCAAATAAAGGTTGCCGCCATTTGAGCGGCCTTGATGTTTTGCTTTTTTTAACCATTGACGATTTGAAACATTGATGTCAATAGCAATACAATAAGCGAAACAGCACGCAAAAAAAGGAGTGCGCAGACAGATAAGCAATCGCGGTGGGACCTTATGTACCATCCTTTAAAGTTTTTGGCTGAAACCGGTGCCGTTTTCAGGAAACACACTATAGAAGGGGAAAGACGATGTACTTAGTAGACTAATTTACTTGGAATTAAAACATATACTTTGCCAAAATTTGACCTTTCGAAAACAACTTTTAAATTGTGTATTTTTTGCCGAAAATCCATTTTCATTGCTTATATTTAAATCCTGAAAGTTTTCTTTCGAAGTTTTTGCACTGCAATTGGCATGCCGCTCTCTATATTTCCAATGTTTAAAATAAATGGCTTTATGTTTAAAAAAAGGGTGTGTACAGGCCCATTCTCATTTTTCTTTATACACTGCCTTTAAACAAGCTATTTTGATATTATTTAGAGGCATTCCGACACCGCCACTTCAGAATTTGGAACCACCACCAACGAATTTGGAACCAGCAGAGTCGGTTCGAATGTGTTCTCTTAACTGTACTCTTAAGGAAACTCGCAAGTGATGTGATTGTTGAACGAATAAGAACTGAATTAAATCATTCATTTGATGACTCTTCATTTTTGAAAGAGTATTCAAATGTAATGAAGGTAAGAGATGAGAAAACTTTTTATTTTGGCTGCAGGAAAATTTGGCATATTATATCATAAACGGAAAAAAGAACAATGAAATTCAGAAAGACGTCTTAAACTACCTTCTTTACCTTCATCTTCGGTCGGAAGATAAAGAAGTGGGGATTTCTTAGATTTCAAAATCATTATATTGAGGTTGATGAAAAAATTCAAAAGCGGGATGCGGCAACGGTGAAAGAAACACTTGATTATCTTACTCCTCAAGATTGGACTCAACAAAATTGGAGCACTTTAGACAGACAAGAATATCCACACATAACGAAAGTAAGATGTTTAAAATTCGGTTTGGGTTTACATTAATTAGTCAATAAACTTTTTAGCAACAAGTGATCTTTATCATATTTTTTCAGATTTATTTTCCAAACCACAACATCTTGAAAAAATACTATGCAACTAATTTGAAAAAACTTTTTTTGGGGTGAGTTCTTCGTTCGATAAGGCATATCTATATAAAAAAAAATCCGGGAGAGAGGCTGTCACTTCTGTTATTCAACACCAAAAATTAGCTTACAGGACAACAAACCAAATAATTCACGAGTTCATAGCTGGCACAAGTTTTTCCACCGAAGAGGGCGCGAAGCCCTTCATAGAAGCAATGAGGGAACTTCCGGAAAGGAATAATGGTTAGTTTACATTTAAAACTAGACTAACATTTTTTTAAGATCCTGAGATTATCCGCTACTTGCGGAATTTTGCGAAGCCGTTCATAGAAGCAGTGAATGGCATGGTGATGAAAGTTGCAAACAGGGAACTTCCGGAAGGGAAGTATGGTTAGTTTTCAGTTAAAACTAGGCTACCTTTGCTTTTAAGACCCTGAGAAAATCAGCTACTTGCGGAAGTTTCTCAAACCAGAAGATTACAAAACTTTTCTTATTAGTGATTTTATTACGAAAAAAGGACTGCAATCACGAGTTGGGTCGAAAAGTGAACTGAATCGACGCCTAACCGAACTAAATCTAAGTAATGCCAATCGAGAAAGTTTTATAAACAGGCTTAAGAAAACAGTTGAACAAGCAAACAGCAAATCAGGTATTTCTATAGTGAGTGTGAGTATTTTAAAAAATGATTCAACCTTGGCTAAGAATTTTAAGTATTTCTTCGAGGGTTTCTTCACGGCGGTCAAAATTGCGCAAAAACAAGTTTTCTACCCGTGTGCATATATTTTTCAATTAAATTGGCTGAAAGTGGCGAGCCGCGACATAATAAGCCAAAATTTGGTAAACGTTGCTTCATCCGTTTGCCCGTAACAAAACGTTAATAAATAGGCGAAAGACATCGTCATTCTAGGCGCCGCTATATTTTTTTAAATGTCAAATGTTTATAATGTCTGGAAAAATGCGCAAACGAGCAAGTACCACACATTGATCGCACATTGATCGGTAGCTACCTCCGAAAAGCAAATAAGTGATCAACTTATTTTCGGTATTGTAAAAATTTATGGTTGTTTATCAGTGTAACTTAACATATTTTTCCCGGCTTGACAATCCAGTACAACAACATCAATTTTGGCGTCATGGATTTATTGGATTGGGCGGACAATAAGCAGTTGGAAACAATGTTGGCAAGCGATGTGGATGTGACAAATGTTGTGAACGAATTATTCGGGAGTATTAAGGATGTGTTGAACAGCCCAGTCGAATTCAGATTTCAAATTGCTCCCGGCATGTGGGTTTTATTGTGGTATATATTTGTTTTTTTGTTCTTTTTTGGAAGGACTTTTTGCTATCCAATATGGAAAAATTTGGAATAGAATTTGCTTTGAGGGACCTTCTGTATGCAGCGACAGGGCTGGTAAATTCGAGGGCCGCCCCGGGCCGGGCCGGGCCCGATTTTTAAGGCGCGGGCCGGCCCGGCCCTATCGTTTAACAAAGGGCCGGACCGGGCCTAACTTTTCACCGAGCGAGCCGGCCCGGGCCGGCCCGGGCCGGCCCTTTGCCAGCCCTCTGCGACGAGTACACTCATTTCCATGTAGGATCTCAGCCGTAAACAACTTTAGAAAACGCTAATCGTAATTGTTTTATGGTTTATATCCTCCTCTTTCAAGTATTTTCAAGACCGTAGACCAAAACTTGTTTTTTGTATATTTTATTCCAAAATTCTTTGTACAACGGTTTTTTACGTCTTATCAATTTCAAATTTCAGATATGGGAAGCTTAACGAAAACTTAACACATTTTTATGTATATGAAGATTCCGAAAATACTAAAAAACTCTTTTCGGTTCAAAAAGTCGATTCAGGTAAGACAATTTACTAATCAAAAACTTTTGGTTAAAGAAATAGTTAAACGGCACCTTTTAATGAAAAAAAAATTAAAGAAAAACTGAGCATCACAGAAGACCTTAAGAAACCTTGAGAAAAAAGCTTCAATCTCCCGTTTTCCAAATTTCTGGGATTTTCGAACTAGACAAATGGGAAATAGCGCTTTTCGTTGACGCTAAAGTTACTTTCCAGCGGCTTCCCTGCAGTTTTCACCCGGGTTTAGCATTTTAAATAAAACAATCTTGAAAATACGACATTTGAAATTGTGACTGCCGGACTGCCACTAGGATCGGTTGCGGGACGCATTCAGCGGCGCCACCGATCCCGTACGGGTGCCAACAGCGGGCTCTTCAAACTACAGAGGACGCAATGCCAATTACCACTTTGAGAAAGGATGTTTTGAAAACAAGGCATTTTCAACCGAAACAATCATACATTTTCTTGGTGTATATTCTACTCTTACGATTAATCAAATCAAACTTGACAACATTTCGCCCTTTTTTCGATTGCTTGACGAAGACTTCAAAAGTCAAATCTACTGAGCAAGAGCGCAGCCTAATACGTATTCGTCTTGCGTTCTCCATATCACGGTCCTAATATAAAAATCCTTTTTAGGTGGTGATTTTTTTTTTTGGACATTCTAGAGCCTCCTCACAGGCGGTAGTTCAAATATGGGCTAGAAAGAGGAAAGTCTAGGCATTCGTCTCCAGGCAGTAAGGCGCGCAATTCAAACGCTACTTCAGGCACTCCTAATTTGGTTTCTTTCATTCCAAAAAGAGAAAATTTGACACTTTTATACTCAACTCATATATCACAGGCCCAAGAAATTATTAAGCGAATATTAATATTTAAAAAAAGAAATTATATATGAGAAATTATAAAAAAAAAAGAAATTACAGCTGATTTCACTCTTCCAAAAAAGCTAAATTACGTTGCCCGTGTTTGCAAAAGATTTTAAAATCGTCGAAGCTTAAAGGCAGAGGACCACGAAAATAAAAATGGACCTGTCCATGGCGTAACGTATATGAGAGAGTGTCATTTTCAACGGTGAAATGCGGAGAGTTCATGCGGAAAATTCAAATTTGGTAGGTCAAAAATATTTTTTGCTCGAAACTTGAACTCAACTTGACAGAACTCCTTAACTGTCATTGTGATACATGGTGAAAATGTTTTCTGCCTGTTGGGTACAAAAAATATTTTTGACCTACCAATTTTGAAAAATTCATCTTCAAAGTCGATTTTCGTTAGGAAGGTCACGGAGTTTTTTAAACTTCAAATGTTCAAAATGTGCGGAAAAACACGGAGAATTCAACCGTGATAATCCCATTTTGCGCAACTTTTATGTCAAAGGTCGAAAAATGCGAAAAACTGCAATTTTAAACGCAAAACTTCACTTTTTTGAGGTTTTAAGACTCCTGTGTAGCAATGCACGACATTTTCGTCCATTGACTGATAGATTTGATCTACGCACTGCATAAGCTATCAAATAAACATTAGTTTCAGTCATTTTGACCTATTTTTAAAAATTACAGTACCCTACCGTAACCTGGGTCAAAAATCGATATTGACCTAAAAGTTTCAAAATGGCCTGTATGGGCCCTAGGAAGGTTACAGACCAATTTTGGACCAATTCTAAGACTATCAACTTTTTCCTAAGACAGTGGCTGCCGCTCGAATCCTATAGAGACGCTGTCTTAAACAGGATTTTCTGAACATTTTTGACAAATTCTTAATCAGTGGTCCCATCCCCATCCCTAAGTATGGTTCAAGACTTATTGTTAGCTTTACCCCTCTTATTTAGAGGACTACCTGATAATTATTGAGACAAACTCTCAGTTATTAAGAACTTGCTTTCAGAGAAAAACGATGACAGTCGGAGTAAATTGGTTGCTTCGATTACAGACTTTGTTATACCAACATTTGTGAAAATATACAAAGCTATTCGAAGTGTTGTGGGTGCATCGAATTCCAGTACGCGTTCACCGTTTCGTTAAAATGAATTTATAATTTCAGATTTTGTGGTTCAGACAGGCCGTGGTTTCAGTCGGGCCGTGGTTCAGAGAGACAAAGAAGAAAAAATAACTTTCTCCAATGGTAACCTCTTATTGCTGAATTTATTTAACATTTATTTTAAAAAAGAAAACAATTTAGGGAATTGTGATATTAATACATTTTTGAAGGATATTATCAATGTATGTAGAAAACTCAATGGTTTTCCTAAATTCCTAACTGTTGACAAGGTCGTGTGGCATATATGCAAGCATCCAACAGTGCCAGTCAGTTTTTTTGTTATTCTAAACATCAGAAAATTATACTTCAGTGTTTCATCTTTGTATTTTTAACCCGTTGATTAATCTCAAAGTTTTAGATGTTTCTCCCCTTTGAAGAGGAAGAGGCGGAAAAATATGTAACGGGCTTTTTCAAGGTAAGTGAGCGTAACTACCAAATTATTTTTTTGCAGGAATTAAAAAAAATGATGATAACTGACAAAATTAAGGAGGTTGAAATACATTTAAAGGCCTTTATCGATGTCAGTAAGCGTAAATAGAAAATTATATTCTTTTTCAGGGAATTAAAAAATTGGCGAAAGACATATATGCTTGGCATAGAACATATAAAAAAGTCACTGAAGAAGCTGAAAATGATTTCAAAAATGTGAGTGAGAATAGTTAATAAAATTATTTTTTAAGGAAATACGAAACTTGATAAACAAAGACAATGCTGGCGAGGCTGACAAACATGCATCGGCCCTCTTCCACGTTAAGGAGAGTAATTAAAAACTATATTTGTTTTTTAGGATTTAAAAGCATTGATGAATAATGGCAAAATTGGGGAAGCCGAAAAACATTTACCGGATTTTCTCAATGTTAGTGAGAGTAATAGAATAATCCTTTTTTCTAGAAAATAAAACAAATAGTGAACACGAACGATTCTGAGCAGGCTGCAAAATGTGCAACGACTTTCTTCAATGTTAGAGAAAGAGTACTTACATATTTAAATTCATTTTTTCAGGCTATTCAAAAATTGATGAATATTAACAAAAATGGGGAGGCTGAAAATCATTTATCGGCTTTCGTCAATGTTAGGGAGAGAAAATGGAAAAAATAATTTTTTTTCAGGAAATGAAAGAATTGATGGACGCAAGGGATACCAAGGAGGCTGAAAACCTTGTAGATGTCTTCTTCAATGTAAGAGAGAGGGAGAGAGAGAGAGAGAGTTATTACAAATTTATCTTTATTTTTCAGAAAATAAAAGATTTGATAAACAATGACAAAATGGCTGAAAAACTTGTAAGCAAGTTCAAGGACGTCAGTAAGAATAACAACAAAATTATATTTCTTTTGCAGGAAATAAAAGAATTGATAAGCGTTGGCCAAAACTTTTACACCTTCGGCATTAGACGCAACGAACGCGTTACAGAAAATGGAGAACAAATAGTCACCACCAACTTCTGTGTTTATGGTTGGGGAGGCCCGCGTGGAGAACCCAAACTTACCATTCATTGCAAGCCTGGGAAAAATTTATCAACTGTTTCCTTTTTTAAGCATAAAGTTTAAATACAATGTTCAAAATGAATGTGTTTTAACATCTGTTGTTATCCCCTTTTTGTGTATCCAATCGACAATTCCTTCTGTTTCCAGTAACACCGAGGAGCCACTTCAAGTATAACACTCAAACAACGAAATTGCTGTGTATTTAGGCAACTTAGTCCGAAAACTTCGAGTGACGATTTCCGTTTGAAATTTCAGTTTTTCGCATTTTTCGACTTTTGGCATAAAAGCGTCACAAATATCAAAAAGACGCGCAAATATTTTCTGCACATTTTGAAAAATTCAAGTCTAAAACACTCCGTGACCATCATAATGAAAATCGTCTTTGGATCCGAAGTGTTCCATCGATTTGTTCAGGAAAAAAACAATTTTGGTCGGCCAAAAAAAATTTTGCAATTACTTAAATTTTCTTGACCGACCAAACTGATCCTTCGGGTTCAAAGACAATGTTCGTTCCCCTCAGCTACCGGCGCCGTTCCAAAACTTTCCAAACAAAAACGTAAGACACCAGGAATCCCACAATTGCCCCCGTGTTCTAGAGATCCGCAAGTTCAATTTTTCGTCGGGTCAACTGCGTATTCTGCAGTTCCTGATAATCAAATTTCCTATTTTTACCTAAAAATACCTTTATTTTTACCTAACCCAAAATAGCCGCTTGTTACCAAAGTTGAATTGACCGTGAGTATAACTGCATTGGGAATTTTGAAACCAAACGGTGCTTCAAGCGATGTTCCTATAACATTTCATAATTAACTTGGTCGGGATAACCGTATGCCCTCACAATTTCGGAAGAGACTCTGGTGATACCTGAAAATCATTTTATTTGTAAAAAAAAAATAACAACAAAATAACTATCATTTAAAGATTTTTCTTCTCACGTTGCTTTCTGCTTCACATACTGAGTCAGCTCATGGCTGTCTCCATACATGATCTTCACCGTCTCCAAAGCCTGAAAATTGATTTTTGAACGTTTTTGAAAAGTGAAGTTCAACTTTAACTTAAAATCTATGCTAACCTCTTTGAAAACTTCTTTCACTATAGCGGGATTAGGCTCCTCCTTCTCGTAAATGTGACCTCTACGGACAAGGAAATATGCCTTGTACTCGTCGACTGGGCGTTCTCTGAAAATGTAAAAGTCAAATGTGAAAACACGTCTTTATTAATGAAAATTGTTTTAAATTTTGGTTTTCCCGCAATTGAAAGCTATGGTGCCTTTTAGGCGGCCAAATATACCAATCGGCCAGCATGGCCGAGCGGTTGTGGCGCTGCTTATTAAACTAAAGGTCGCTGGTTCGATCCCGGGGGAGACATATTATTTTTTATTACTTCTGTTATGTAAGTTATGTAACAAACCTTAACATCGGAAGACATATGTCCGTAAAGATCTTGGCCTGCTGTAAATTGTTGAACGTAACGCCATTTACGTAACTGTCCCAATGAACAGATGTAAACATGTCAAACAACCCAAAAACATTTGTGTTGTAATCAGACATAACCTAAAAATTAGCTAACTAACTTAATTACTTAGTTGTACAGTACACTTTTGTGCGTTGCTAGCAAAATAGGCCAGGAGATGACATCGGCCTTTTCGAAATCTTCGTCACAGTAGGTCAACTGTTGTCCAATCGCTGCGTTGGCGGCTTTTAGCTGAAAATGTAGATTTTTACACCATTTATGGTAGAAAAACATACTTTTTGAACACGATCAGCAGGGACAGTTTTTCCACATTCGCTGCATTTGGAATCGCTTTCGGCGAACCAACCAGTGGGACAGCAGGTTGGCTTTCCGGAAAGACGCTTTTTGTCCTGAAATAATAAGAATTTTAGAAAAAGACACGGTGAACGCGTGAAACACGTGGCGTGTTGCACGTGAAATACGTGAAACACGTGACGTCAAACACGTCAAACACGTGAAACACGTGACGTGATACACGTGAAACACGTGAGACACGTGAAATACGTGACGTGAATCACGTGACGTGAGACACGTGACGTAAAACGTGAGACACGTGACGTGAGACACGTGAAAACGTGAAGCACATGAGTCACGTTAAACACGTGTGACACGTGAGACACGAGAGACACTAAAAGACAGAAACTCACCAATTCAAAATCCTCACACTCCTCACAATCACAAGTGATCATAAAATCCCTCTTCAAATTCGCTTGTCTCTTCTTCGTATCACGGACGAATTTCAGTGGTTGGAATGAAATTGTGAGCTAAAATACATATTCATATAGGTTTTCTTCTATAAACCGTACATCGGTGCTATATGAAAGGTCCTTCTTCTCTGTTCGGAAGAGAAGCTTGGACCCCTCATTAACGATGAAACCATTGGGACGACAACTATGGTCGTGAACTGCTAGGCTGAAATTTCAATGATTAGAATTAGAAGCCAGGAATTACCCAATGTAGATTCCTCTTCCTCGGGGCATGCACTCAGGAGTTGCGTCCTTGATATTGAAACCGCTGGTGTTTACCTGAAAGCAATCAATGTGTATGTTGTATTTATAGGCATTAGCATAAGTTTACTATTGACATTCATGTAAAAATGTGAATTCGCAGCTCTGTCACTACATATATAGTCTGTTTTCAAAAAAAAAGGTCGGCGACTTTTGAGCGGCCTTTTAGTTTTCTTCCTAACCACTGACGATTTGAAACATTGATTTGAATAAAAATAAAATAAGCGAAACAGCACAGTAAAAGAGGAGTGCGCAGAAAAAGAAGAAATCGCGGCGGGACCTACCATCCCGGCCCAGGCCGGCCCGACCTGGCCCGGGCCGGCCTGACTCAACCGAAAATTTATGCCTTTTATCAATGTAAAAATCAAAGAAAACGAAAAAGAAATTTTCGGGTCGGCCCGCATTTTCGGCACCAAATTTGCAAAGTTCTTCAAGTTACCAAATTCGCATTTTCGGGTCGGCACCAAATTTTGCCATGCTTGCGAAAACGCCGGATGGGACCGAACCTTGGACGGGCGCGCGGTGGACGACAATGCTAACCCGTACACCATCTTGGCACCAGAGGTTGTATAATTCGGCGCATTTATTAGGGAGGCCTTTGAGTTACTCACTGTAGAAACGGCTCTCCAAACCCTGTCCAAGGGGTAGTTTTCACCAGTAAACTCCAAAATGTCTCGGTGAATTCCTTTAGCTGTTTCTGTCTTTTCCGTGCTTCGCTTTTCTTGCTCGCAACCTGAAATATTACACTGAAACTTAAGTAAGTTTTTTTTTAAAGAATTTCAATTTTTCTTGTAATGTGCAGCCCCCAACCAGGCTTACTCATCTAGCGAACGTAACATAGTCGCAGAATCGATTGGTTCAAGTCGCGTGCTAGTAGAAATATCGATACAAGTCCTGCCATACTCTAAATATCAAATGGTACACATCGCACTCTATTCGGAATATCGATTGGCTCAACTCGCGCAAATGTCGAAATATCGATTGGTCTAAGTCGTGCCGTAGTCTGTGCCGTAGTCGATTGGTACCTCTTGCCCTAGTCGAACTATGGATTGATACAAGCAACTCCCTGTTGCAAAAACTGATTATCACAAGTGGCGCACCAATTGAAGTATCGATTGGTACAATTCGCGCCCTAGTTGAAATATCGATTGGTTCCAGTCGCGCGCTAGTCGAAATATTGATTAGAACAAGTCGCGCCCTAGTTGGGAAATATATCAATAGAAGATGCGCCCTATGCCATACATCGATTGGTACACGTCTCGCCATAGCTGAAAACTCACGAGTCATCAAGCAAGCTAAGCTAAATCCATTGAAAGCCTCGACATCTTCATCTTCGGGATGTTGAAGCATCCTAGCCACCAGTCTAACCGTTCCAATAGGAAGATTCTTGTATTTACTCGTCCACCGTTTCAGGTTTTTGCATTCTTTCTGGAAAATATAGTTTAAAACACGTTTTATGTATCATTGGGCAATGTTTAGAAGCTGTTTTTCTACCTTGTGATCCTTCCAATCGTCCTTTTGACACTTCGCATTGCAGTAGTTCACCACTTTGCAACCGGCACAACTTTGAAGATTCACCTTTTTAGCTTCATTTTCTTTTCTATCAGCAGGATTCTGAAGGCAAAATTAGTAAATTTGAATTTCAAAATCGGTTTTTACCCAAGCGAAGCACTTTGAGCAGGTAAATGGAAGGTAGTCGACTTCAACTGCAGAAGCGAAGGGTTCTTCGGTGGCCAAGGTCGTCATTACTGGAAAAGAAGTGTGATTTTATGAAAAGTTGTTTGAAATTTGGAAAATTATGCTATTAAACTGAGTTTTGCTGCAAAAACAGGAGTAGAAATAGTGCAGACGGCGGGTGTTATCGGTGCAAAAAATCAATCTGTTGCAAAGCGACCCGGCGCCCTCTGGCCGACAGCAGCTGGTTTACGAAAAGTACAAATGGCATAGAGAGAGAGAGAGAGAGAGAGAGAGAGAGAGAGAGAGAGAGACAGAGAGAGAGAGACAGAGACAGAGACAGAGACAGAGACAGAGACAAGGACAGAGACAGAGACAGAGACAGAGACAGAGACAGAGACAGAGACAGAGACAGAGACAGAGACAGAGACAGAGACAGAGACAGAGACAGAGACAGAGACAGAGACAGAGACAGAGACAGAGACAGAGACAGAGACAGAGACAGAGACAGAGACAGAGACAGAGACAGAGACAGAGACAGAGACAGAGACAGAGACAGAGACAGAGACAGAGACAGAGACAGAGACAGAGACAGAGACAGAGACAGAGACAGAGACAGAGACAGAGACAGAGACAGAGACAGAGACAGAGACAGAGACAGAGACAGAGACAGAGACAGAGACAGAGACAGAGACAGAGACAGAGACAGAGACAGAGACAGAGACAGAGACAGAGACAGAGACAGAGACAGAGACAGAGACAGAGACAGAGACAGAGACAGAGACAGAGACAGAGAGACAGAGATATGTTGACAGTCTTCTCTTGCCAAAGGCTTTTTCGTTTCATTTCTGTTACAAGTTCGCTTTTTTTCTGTTTAGCTTTCAATTTTCCATCTAAGTTTGAAGTTTCGGCTTTTCTCCTGGCCTAATTGGCTATAATTTGCACTTCGGCTTTGTTGGCCCCAAGTTGCAACGCTAATTTCTTCCAAAAACGAGATTCTTCGATCTTTCTGCGTTCATTAAATATCCAAAAGCTGTACTAACTTTTTGCAAGCTGTGTTTGCTTTACAGAATTCTAAAAATAGGCTCATTGCCCGTTGTTTGATCCTCCTAAATCACAAACATGTTGATGAATCTCAGATAGCACAAACAACTCCAACGGGAAAAGAGAAATAGCTAAACGTAACGGCAGCTACGTGATTTACACAGGTGGACATGACTTTCTTGATAATCTGTTTCGTTTTTAAAGCTGGCCGTAATTTAGTTTGCTTGATTTTTATTTTTAATTTAATTTTTTTTTTTAGAAAAATTCAATAAAGGAATATTAAAGTATATAAATAAAAACGCTTAAAAGTAGTTGAGAAAAGAGAAAAAGCGGTCGTGTTGTTTACGTGCGGTCCTGCGACGAATCAAAGAAATTGCATCATATAAGCATGCGGCAGTGTCACATTATTTGTTGATCCTTTTTCTTCAGGTTTTTGTGATTCTACTATTCTAAAATTGTGTATATCAGTTATAAATCTAATTCATGTAGGGTTTATTGTTTAGAAAACGTTTTTGCATGTTTAAAGCGCCTAAAAATCAGGTTTCGGAGCCTTTATTTCTAGATTCGTCTCGCTGACGTAAGGTATCTGATTTTTCTAGATATACCCCATTATTTCACTTATTACGAGGTACTTAGCCATAAAACTGTAGTAATCTTGGGAAATAACGCTGCTTTGTGGGTTGCGATAAGTCGAAATAACTATTAGGCGTGATCTCTTCCGCATTCTTGAATTCTCTGTTCTGTTGGTTTCTCGGGCCAGTCCGGCATTTTTCTAGCATATTTAAACTTAA
The DNA here is from genome assembly GCA_964057215.1 of Oscheius myriophilus. Taxonomy (NCBI): domain Eukaryota; kingdom Metazoa; phylum Nematoda; class Chromadorea; order Rhabditida; family Rhabditidae; genus Oscheius; species Oscheius myriophilus. The sequence continues at coordinate 21,861,041 of OZ059902.1, forward strand.
ATATACAACAAGCTGGACCGAAGAATGAATTTCCTTATTGGGATGTTCATTTAAGGCTTCTTTTGCCCCCAAAATTCTGTTTTGTTGTCTTTTCCCCCCCTTTTGAGGTTTCTAAGTTCCGAAATACCGCTGAATCAGTCTAAATGACTGAAATTAATATAATATTTGTAAAAATATTCTTTAGTTGTATTTCCCAGACCGTATTTTCCCACCAGCTGACTGCCTATCCTACACATTCCCATCTTGCTGTCATATCTCCGTGTTTTCCCTTCTCTTATCATCAGAAGCCTGTTGCAGAATGGAATAGATAGTGTCCTGGAGAATGACGCTGGACAAACGAGATAGAATAGGACTTGCCTCCCTCGCCGGGGTCAATAGCGGAGTGAGTTTTTCATTTTTCTTACTTGCGTTGTTCAATTTCTTCAATAAAAAGCTCCGTTTCAGCTCTTCAGATCGGCAGTTCCCTACGTGAAAAGGGTACCAATTTACCCTACTCCGAATCGGGATCTCGATCATTTCCACTCGAACTTGGACAATCTGCGGCCGGCCTGCTCGACTTGCTTCAGTTTCCCGACGACACCGGTGCAGGAGAGCTATGTGGACCTTCTGCAGTTCTCACAGGTTGGTTCTTTTTTAGGGGCCAATATTTATGGCACTTTGCCAAGAAAGCTATTATTCTGGGAAATGACGGCTTTTTCGAACCCAAACGTCCGTTAGTGCCGCAATTTCGATGCTTCATTTCTGGGATTTTGGCCAGAAACAAATGGTATTCTCACGAAATGGATTCCTTTCCGGACATATATTCGGGCGCAAATTGTTCCATTGTGGTTCGTGGTGGGTGCAACGCGTGGTTACGCTTGCAAGCTCATCTGAGGAATAGTGAAACATTCGGATACGTCGTTCCATAATTCGCCTGTTGACTGTTGGTGAACTATAGCGCCCGGGACACTACGTAAACTCTGTGTGATTCGAAATTCAGCCCAACGAGATATGAAAACAATCCAAAACGGTCTTGAGTGACAACGAGATACACAGGAAAGTATTACAAAAAGTTTCCGAAATCTGCGACGGAGCCCATTCTTTAACAAAATTTGCCGAAAACTTGAAAGACGGCCCCATCCCCACATATAGTGGAGCTAGACAATGTATGATGATCATTCCTAAATTGATGTATATTTTGTGTATTTTGGGTCTTTGAGGAAACCGAAGTTCGCATCGACGCAAAAATCAAAGTTCAAACTACATATTTGTTATTTCCTCTTCCGCGTGCTGTGCAAAGTTTCACGTTTTCGATATACGAATGAATCAAGGATCATCCCGAAATACTTTTTTTTATCCTATGTGTGCACCTTAACCGTAAATGCACTGCTACACATCGCTTTCGTGACCCAACTGCTGAGGCCCCTCAACCCGCAACCATACAGGAACGGAGCCATTTTTGATTTGGGCGAGAACAGTAATATACCTTTATAAATGGCTTATGGGCACGGCCTTTCTACTTAGTTACTAGAGAGAGTTGAAAAACAGAATTGGCTCTGTCAGGCTGGCCCGAAAAACCAACAAAACAGATAATTCAAGAATGCGGAAGATAGCACTTCCCATTTATGTATAACTCATCGATTCAGGCATCTCACTGGAAAAGCGAGGCATAATCGAAAATGATTGTGAAGCTAGGTTCTTTACGGGGTGGTTCAACTGGTTTCTGGTATTCGAAAATCGAAAAATTCCCATTTTCCCAGTTTTGTAAAAGAACTAAACCTCACATTTTCAGTTCGGCGGAATCCCTCCTCCAATGGTCCGCGGAGTGAAGCAGCCCTCTCGCTGGTTCGCCGACCTGCGCTACTCCCTCGCCACTCCCCTTCCCCATTCCTATCCCAATGTGGGCCGTGAGGTTCTCAGCTCTTCCAGGTACTTTTTCTCTTTCTTTTGTTTTTGGATCCTTAATTTTTAGGGTGGAACGTGCCATCGAGGCCCAGATCGAAGCCGGCTGCTCCGAGTCCTTCCACACTTTGAGGGCCAAGGCTCGTCGTTTCTTCGCCGGAATGACGGCCTCTCTTTCCCGCTTCGTTTGCAAAATCTGCGGATATGTGCTCTTCAAGGTACTTTTTTCTGGATTGGGTAATTTACTCATTTTACCCACACCAGTTATGCTCGTTTTCCCACAATTCTTCAGATTTTCCGCCGTCTGATGAACAAACTCCTGGTGAGCCCCGAACAGATGCGGCGATTGAAGGAGGCCCACTCTGTGAGTTTTTGTACCAGTTTAAAAGGTTCTGTTCTCAGCTTTGTTCTCAGCGCGCCGCGACGCGTTAAGGCAAAACTCATCTTAATTTGTCTTTAGACGGGAATCCCTCTGGTCTACCTCCCCCTCCACAAGAGCCACCTGGACTACCTGATGATTACGTGGGCCGCGTGGCACTTTGGCCTCCCCCTCCCGCACATCGCCTCCGGAGACAATTTGAATCTCTCGGGATTGGGGTGACGTTTCTGAGGGATAAGACAGTAATTTTTGGAGTTTAGATGGCTTCTGAGAGCCACGGGAGCATTCTTCATTCGACGAAGGGTGGATCCGGATGACGCTTCGGGCAAGGACGCCATTTACAGGTTAGAACGTAAACCTGACGACTGGTTTGTAAGAACCACTGTAATTTTGGCGAAAAGTTCATTTGGGGTGTCTTCTGGTGCAAATCGAGGTTTATCACGAGAGTTTAGCTACTTAGCCCCTTGGTTGGGTCGTAAAAGTCGGGTGAAACCCGTCAACTTTGAGGGAAGAGTTGTACTCAACCTCAAAGTGGTAGGTCATACATTGTATTGACAGCTTTTCATATAAAGCTGTGTTGTATCATAGGTCATATTGACATATTGACACCCGGCCGGCTGGCACACAAAAGATCGGTCCTGCTCGATCAGAAGTCGCCATTCGGTGATTAGTCAGCCCTGAGCATCAATTCCTCCCTGAGTATCGATTTCTCGCAAATTGATATTTACCTGGCCGGACCCGGAAGAACCCCTACCCTAGTATTTTGGGACCAAAAATGGCGCAGCCTTTCCATTTTAAATTTAAGGAACATAGTGCTTCAGGATACGTAGCTTCTTCATTTTCTGGGCATTCGTACCCATGGTGTTAAGTCTTATACCATAGATGAACAAGCGCCCGCAGATTCGGTAGAGCACAGAGCCGAATTTCCTATTTGGGGAATTCGCGCCACACGTTTCATTTGTATTGTGTGGGGTCACGCAAAACGGACCCCACAGGTAGCTTGTTCATGTATGTCTTATACCCTCCCGAGCTATGCGTATTATGGTTGAAAGTATGGTTGAAAGTATACACCTTTCAATCGATTTCTGGGAGTGAGAGATTCACATTGGCGCCCAGCTCCTTTTACCTCTTTGATTATGAACAGCGGAATTTAAATTCGTTTAAAATTTAAATGTTTAGGGCCGTTCTCCACTCCTACATCGAACAGCTGCTGAGCAGTGGCCTGCCCATCGAATTCTTCCTCGAAGGAACCCGGTGCTTTTACATTTCTGTGCATTTAGTCACCGTATTGTCTTTAGAAGCCGATTTGGAAAATCGCTGATACCGAAGCACGGTCTCATTTCGAACGTGGTCGAGGCCTTCCAACAGGGAACCATCAAGGACTGCTACCTGGTGCCCGTTTCCTACACCTACGACGATGTGGCCGAAGGCATATTCTTGGACGAGCTTATGGGAATTCCGAAGGTTAGTTTAGCTGTGAAATCGGCATTTATTTTTACCCTTCTGGGAGCCTCCATGCAGCCCGGCCCGTTCCAACCACATACTTTGTAGTTTGAACCCGATTTTCCAGGTCCGTGAAAGTGTGATCGGCGTTTTCCGCGGTCTTCTGAAGGGCTTCCGCAAGTCTGAGCGCTGTGGAGCCGTCCGGATGCATTTCGGACATCCCGTCCTCCTTTCGGTGGGATTTATAAGCTTTTTTTTTTGAAAGAGCATTTCAGAACTACATCAGCGCCCTTTCCGCCTCTCTGGCCGCCAGCACTCCGCCCAGTTCTCTCGCTCGTCTGCCCAGTGTTGTTTCCTACAGGGAATTGGTCCCCTGGCAGGATGGACATGTCAGCCGAGTGGACAACCGCTCGCTCATCAGAGCTATTGGCTATCACATTGTATATGGTGAGTTCATATAGGAGGGAAATGACAAGAAAAGCCAAAAGGGTTGTTTATTGTGCACAACACGCGTAATTTTCCGTGCATTTCGGACGACAACTAAAAACTGTCGGCGTTGTTTTGTTCTGAGGGACGCCTAGATGTGTTGTGAAAGAGTGAAAGTGTTTCGTTTGTTAAGTTGGATGGAAAATGAATTCACAGTAGAATAGCCTTTATTGGGTCAACAAAGAACCATTGCGAAGAACAAGCCGAAGACCACAACTTGTCGTCGAAGAGTCAGTCTTCTACTTTGGAGTATCAAAGCCGACAGAGTATCAACAATCGACTTCTGTCTAGCATTTGAAGAACTCACAACTCACAGCTGATCATCGACACGGAGCACATCAGAAGCAGCTAATGAATCCCACAACTGAATATTGCATGGTACCGGACCATTGGGATGTGAACACATAGGATCTTGTCGGACAAGAGCTGATAATGGACGAACGAGGGTTGCCAATCGACCGAAGAAAACCGTAGCTAACTGCCACAAACGCCAACAACTACAAGTGAACTACCACTGAGGATTTCTGATGACTGTTGAAAATTAAGCACACCAGGTGTCATGAACCAACGAGGACCCCACCGGACAAGAGCTTATAATATCTAACACCTATCAGTTGGCGCAGTGTCTAGCGGCGCGCCCCGTCCAAATCTTGCTGGTTTGGCCCCGGCGGTGACGTCGCTTTATCTCACGTGAAAATTTGAGGTGTAGCGAGCCCACCACAGCCGTTAGTACCGGAAGAAAAACGGAAGAAAGTACCGGAAGGAAGGAAGTTAGAAGAAGAAGCAGAATAGCGACTGGTGCCGGCTGGTGGCGTCTTATGAAATCTTCTTGAGGACGACGACTACAACAAATCATCTCGGCGTCGACAGTAGTGTGGGCTGGTTTCAAGAGGTCTCTGTTTTGCTCGGTTGTCGATGTCTACGGCCAGTTTCTGACTAAAGGAAGTTATTAGAAAATTGATTAAACGGAAAACATGCCGCCGATTAGAAGTAAATTCTTTGCTTGGCCGGTGGTTGAACATGTCATCAGAAAGAGAAGCTTCAGCTGACCGTCGGTCTCGACAGTTTGAAGACTTCGACTAGGAGCAGGGTAGCTTCTCTGAGAAACTTGTGGGATAGGGTTTGTTGGCGCTTCGTAGTGGCGCGATCTCTGAAAAGAACACACAGTCAAATATCTCTACACCGCTGTATAAACCTCCCCGCATCTCCTCGAGTCTGTCCTTCGGCCAGTCGCTGACTGAACCCCAGTCCTTTCTTTCCCCAATTGTGTCGTCCCGGGGTAGTCTTCCGCCTGCTGAACTAGTCTCCTTTGCACTCGTCGTCCTCAGTTAGTTCCAAGCAGTCCCTCGGCCATGAAAAATAAAGATTGCTGTGTTCCGGGATAGAGAAAGGTGGCAATGGTTCCAGGACCGAACCGCTCGCCCCGATCCCTTGGGCGAGTCGCCAAAGCCTTCCTAGAGCCCGGAATACTCCACAGGCAACGGCGAACCGTTCAGCATCACCCGCGCAAGCGCAGGGTGTAGGGTCCGGTTGGCTGTGACGGCTCAGGGATCAGAACTCACGATGTGGTCCCGGATAGGGAAAAGGGAACAAATAGAATCACCTAGGGGTTTGGAGGAAAGGCGTGGAGAAGAGAAGGCGGAGAAGAGCAATCGTCCATCAGGGGGCACGGGGGCAGAATGACTGCCGAACGACATCCTTGGGCCAGGTTTGTGGAAAAGGCGACCATCTGGAGCACGAGAGCGGGGAGAAATGGAGCGGAGCAGCCGGCTGCAGGCGAGACAAAAGGAAGAATGAATGGTGAAGTGAGCAGTGAAGGCGAATGATGGCATTCTAATTGCGTAATGTGGAAGGCGGAATGCTAATTTCGTCCAAACAAAGACTTTTCGGGGCGTCCTGCTTTGGTATGAGAGGAGAAATGATCGCAATTCGAAATTAGAATATGGACGATTTCTGTTGTGGGTGATCCTGGTTTGGTGTACTTGTGGGCAGTTTGACCAAAAATTTCGCTGTTGTATTTACCTGCCTGTTTGGAATAACTTAACTAAAAGCTGTATTTCCGGGGTGGTTTACTATTCCTGTTAAGCAGGTGTCATTAAGGAACTGTGACAATTCATGAAGAGTTGGGCCCTGAAAAACTGTGGTTCGGGTCGGCTCGTTGTCATGATTGTCAATAGTGTACGGAATAATCGGACCACTGATACATCCTCAATGTGTAATCTCTCTCTCTCTCTCTCTCTCTCTCTCTCTCTCTCTCTCTCTCTCTCTCTCTCTCTCTCTCTCTGACTGGCTGTCTGATGCACAGGTGCACGTACATACCCGGGCTTGGAAATGAATGAAAAAATCAGATGGAAAATGACATGCGACACCTGATTTAAAATACAACTGCGTTTCCAAGTATGCCTTGAAAAAAATTAATAAAAATATACAAAAAATTCGCCATGCCTTTAACATAAAATAAATCAGGGTTTAAAACTCGTATATTAAGTAAAATTTGAATTTCCCGCCATTTAAGAAAGTCGCTGCGGGACCAACTGCGCACAAACCGTCAAAATAAAAACACGGACTCATTTATACGAATTTATCGTTTAAATAATTCGTTAATAGTCCATTCGTTTCACTTTACGTTTTCTGCAAACTTTAATTTTTTTCAATCTTTCATTAAAACTTTAAGTTTTTTTCAATCTTTCACTTGATATCGGTTTGTGTTTTGTATTGTTACATCGGGAAATTATTTACACCATTTAAGAAGGTTTTTATTTAAAACTACGTTGGTTGAGCACACTTTGTTAGAAAAATTCTGGAGCCAGCCAGTTGGCACCAACGACTTTCCTTTGCAGCGAAATGGCAGACTTTCTACATTGGGCTAGCAGCATACTATAAAGCTTAAAATTAGTTGGTGCAGTTACTATATTCCCAGACCTATGCAAAAAAAATCAGGTGGGAAATTTTTTGTAAACTTGGAGGTCCGATGCACTTCGTTTTTGCTAACGTAGAATTAGTTCAGTTATGTAACACAAGTATTATGAAAGAGTTTGGTAGGTTTAGAAATTTTATGTAGGCTGAAATAACGATGTAAAGAAATTTTTATGTGACAAGGTTACAAACCTGGCCGAAACGGGTCTGCCCTGCCCGGTCAGTTTTGACCCGAAGGCCGTCCCTTCTCATGAGAACTATGAGTACCGGTGTACCGCCCATCGGTGGGTGGACTTCCCCCGCAGGGAAGGTGGTTTTCGGATTTCCGTTGCGTGAAGGGGATTTTAGGTCCCTGTAACCGGCGCTAATTTTCATTTGAAGTCTTTATTTTTCAGAAGCCCAGGCTCAGGTGTCCATCTCTCTGCCGACCATCCTCAGTTCCCTGCTATTGTGCAAATTTCGCCATGTAATATTTTTGTCGAAGAAACTTTCTATTTTCACATTCAGGGAGTGGATATTGACGTTCTGACTGAGGACTTGGAATGGCTATGCGAGTACGTGGTGTCGATTGGAAGTGACGTCGTCGGATGGAGGAATATGGAGAGTTGTGGACTGAAGGGCTTTAACGTGCGTTTTATTTTACTTACACTTTATGAAAATTTTCAAGTACGCCATGAAGTACCTCCGTGAGGCAGTCGATCGCAATGGAGACTTTGTGGAGCCAAGGAGAACTCACCGCCACCTGGTGAAACTCGCCTACAATAAGAACAGCCTCGTTCCTCTCATTGCTGTGAAGAGTGCCATCGGTATGCTATAGATTTTTAAACGGGCAGGCCAAGCTGACAATGAGCTGTTCGGAAAACTGAACAACTAATCTTTATATCAGAAAATGTTGCACCTAAAAATGGTTTCTTTATAACTTTTTGTTGGAAAATCCGACCATTTTTAGCAATAGCACCAAGTCTAGGCCGGCAAGCATGGGCTGAAAGTTTGCGCTGTATCCAGGGGCATACGTTTGTAGTTCGATTCTACTGCACCCCCTCTTGGTGTAATTTTAACAAGTTAATGAATATCGATTGATGTTCAAGCAAAGTCGATAGATTTCGGGGTATCGATCGATGTTTTGGGCCGCCGGCACCCCCTCTTGATATAAAAAGTTTGTAATTACAAACTATGGTCCACCCCTGGCTGTATCTAAAGCGCACCCGCCTTATGTAATAAATTTAGTTCTTCGAGAGTAGTCTACCGTATTTCATGCCAGAATGGTATCAATAGGGGGCCAAAATTAGGGGCTCATAGTTCTTACGGGACGGGCCGGCTTAAAAAATCCTCGAACCTGCCCATTTCGGCCCGTCTACTCGAACCATCCTTTCAAACTGTCACCCACGCGACCAAGGTTCGATCCCCTTTCTGGGTCGAAACTTTTCTCGGCACGACCCTGCCAGCGGACGGCCCTTCTCGTGAAAACTATGTCATGACTGTGGCCGGGCAAATCCTAAAATTATCTTATTTTGTCAAGGGCGCACGTTCATTCCTCATAAAAGTATAGGCAGCCTGCGAGAAGTAGATGCCTGGAAATTGCTGAACATTTCCGTAGATTTATATTTATTATATTTAGCCCCAAGTTTTAGACCCACCTCTGACATTGTAAAATTGAAGGGTGTTGATCAGGTTTTAGCCCAAAGTTAAGATGCTTACGTCAAATGACAGACTTTCCGGGTGCATGGTCACAGCCGACAAACTGTAGGGAAAAAACCTCTCCACTGCGTGGGTGAAAATTGTGTTCGGGGTTTCGTTTGTTCATCAGTTCTTACCGCGTCATTTCAGCACTCGTGGTCGTCTCTAGCCAGAAGAGGGAACTTCCGATGTACGAACTGATCGACGATGTGGCTCAGCTGTGCGACTGGCTTCACTACGAGGTCATCTTTTCCAAGGTTGGTCTCTCTCTCTCTCTCTCTCTCTCTCTCTCTCTCTCTCTCTCTCTCTGTCTCTCTCTCCCCCTCTCTCATAATAATTAGTTTTCAGCCCTGCACTCCTCTCCGCGACACTATCAAGCTCCACCTCCTCGAAATGTGCCAGTCCCGCAACGGTCTCCTCGTTCTCAAAACCAACGAAGACGACGATGACATGGAATTGTTCTCCAAGGAGCAGTACGGTGCCAGCTCCACAGTTGCGGTGGGTATGGGAAAATTAGGTTGTCAGGCCCTTTTTTCATGGTCCCATCAGGGACTTTTTTTAATATACTTCTTGCCGGGGTTCTCATGGGCGGGGCCATTTTGAAAATTTTGGTCGACCCGAGTCGGCCCGACCACCCAGTCAGATTGCCACCCACACGACCAGGGTTCAATTCCGGAAGGTGACATTCTTTTTTGTACAACTAATATTGACTTATATGTTAGTAAAACACATTATTAAGTTATTTTAAACAGTTAAAAGAATTATTGTACTGTTTTATACAAAAATTAAAATTTTGATTTTCGACAACGGGCCGACCGGGCCGGGCCCACAAAAAAAATGTCTCGTCGCTGCCCGGCCCGCCCGTAATTTAAGAACCCCGCTTCTTGGATAACCTTTCGTTCATTCGGGAGTGTCCATAAGGCTCAAAATTACGGCTAACGTTGAGAACTCTCACCACAACAATAGACTACATGAGTCTTGTAAACCGGGGTTCTCAAATGACGGGCCCTGGCCTGGCCGAATCCCCGGTCGGCCTGGGTATGAAAACTAACATTTTATATTTTGTATTAATCGGTAAAATAATTTGTAAACTGTTTTATATAATTTAATAGTGTTTGTTGCTAACATATAAGCCAATATTAGTTGTACAAAAAAGAATGCCACCGACCGGGATCGAACCCTGGTGGTGTGGGTGGAAATCTGACTGGGTGGTTCAGGGTTAACGGGCCAAGCCAACCAAAATTTTCCAAATGGCCCGGCCCGGTCCGTGAGAATCCCGCAGCAATAGACTGCATGAATCTTGTAAACAACGGGCAAACCCATATTTTGTTAGAGAAAACGTAGTCTGGAGCCTGTTGGGAAATTTTATTTTAGTTTTTTTTTTTAAATCTGACATTTTCAGATCCGCGACACCAATATGAGCCTGATCCTCATTTTCCTCTCTAACTTCCTCCGCCCCTTCGTCCAGTCTCTGTACATGGTGGCTTCTCGTCTTCTGGAAAAGGGCTGCCAAGAAAAGGGTGGGATTTTGGCTTTTGAAGCCTATGATTGTAGAAGTCATTTCAGAAACCGCCCTGATCCGGTCGATGTGTCGCGAGTTCCTGGCCGACTGCCACGAGCTGCCCTTCGAAGTTCAATGTGAGTTATGACTTTTGGAGGCTTTCTGAGATGCATTACTCATGCTAAGTAATTTTGCGGTTACGGTAGTTCACAGGCAGTTTACTGAAGGACTTTTGCGGTACAGTAACCCGAGTCGCGAGATTTTTGGTTACTGTAGTGTATGGAGCGGCTCACAGAAACACATTGGAACACAGTAACTCGAAACAAGGGTGTTTTGGTTACGATAGTTCAACGAACAGTGTACAGAGACAGTTTGGGATACAGTAGTTTGGGTTACTTTGGGTTTGGGCCATATGTGAACGTCAGGTGCTCGCGGTACCTACGTATTTTGGCGTTTTAATGAAAACGGTAGCAAAAATGAAGGGGTGGGACTTACGCTGCCTTCGAGACACTATTTGGGGGGGGGCTTACGCATCAAGCCCCCAAACGCTCCCTGTCGAGCCATGGTTTGGACTATGGCATATTAACGTGCTTCACAAATGTATACTTCTGGTTACACTAACTGGAACAGAATAGTCTTTGAGTTATTGCAATTTATAGGAAAGTTTACAGAGACAATTTGGGACACAGTAATTCGAACCAAGAGTTTTTCGGTTACTGTAGTTCAAGCAAAGGAGAACCAAATAGGGATACAGTAATTAGAATTTTAAAGGATTTTTTTACAGACACACATTGGAATACATTAACACGAATCACTTGATTTTTGGGTAACGGTAGTTCACAGCACGGTTTATAGAGATATTGTCGTATCAAATAACTCGGACGGCATGATTTTTGGGTTTGGTAGTTTAAAGCCGTGTCTGCATAGTCACGGTAATGACGGTTTACAGAGATACTGTGGAATACAGTAATTCCAACCAGTAGTTTTAGTAGCTGAAAGGGTGGTTCGTAGTGATACTTTGGTATACAGCAAAATCAAGATATTTTTGACTACGGTAGTTCAATGAACAGTGTATATATACACTTTGGGATACAGTAACTGGAACAAGCCAATTTCGGTTACTGTAGTTTAAAACACGGTTCACATGGAACCGTTGGGATACAGTAACTCGATCAATTTAATTTTTGGTCATGGTAGCTTCAGGAATACTGTATATTCCGAATACATCAACTTTCACAAAGTGATTTCTGTGTTACGTACCTGTAAGGGCGTTAACAGAGACACTTTGGAATACAGTAACTCGCACGAAGTAATTTTTGGGGTACGGTGGTGTTAAGAAGCTGCTCGCAGTGACACTTTGGATCATAGGTGGGCATGAAGTGCTTGCGGTACCTACGTAATTCGGCGTTTGGCTGAAATGGTAACCAAAAAAACCACAGGAGGGCCTACGTTGCCTCCGAGGCACCATTTGGGGGACTTGCTTAACGAGCCCCCCAACCACTCGTTTGTCCACCCATGCTTTGGATACAGTAACCCATCCCAAACTGATATTTTTCAGTGGAAGCGATTAACAGCGACTCCTTCAAGAATTCGCTGAGTGTGTTGCGGGAGAAGAAAATAATCGAAGGAGAGGTCGTGTTGGCCCCTGAAGAGCTGAGCTCCCTCATGCAGTGCCTGGTCGCCCGTCTGGCCGTTTTCCAACTCGAGTGATCTCTACGGGGACTTCATAATTACGGATATTGTAGGATAGTCGGTAGATTTCTATATGTTAACTGTTTTGCAAATTGTTTATTGTTGTTGTTTTTGTAGGATTTAGAGTTTAGAATAAAAAAGTTTTGAAAAAAGGTGGATTTGCTGGTGCTTCTCTCCAGGAATGGGCAAAAAGTTTGATCTTTATCATAAACGCATCCTTTTGTAAAAAATGTGCAACTTCGTGGGTGGTCTACAATAGAGACTGAAATGACGTCATAAATGTGGAACTTCGTGGGTGGTCTAAAGTTTGAAAAAACAAAGTATAGCTGTCGCCAAACGGAAATTATATGTTAATTACGGAAACATGCAAAGCATGCTCTGTCGATTACTGATTAGACTACCAATATCCATATCAACAGAACATGACTGGAACATTCTAATTTTATTGGCATGATTCCAGTTTGGCGGCAGCTATATAGCACCTGACTGATTCTCTTCTCTCTCTCTCTCTCTCTCTCTCTCTCTCTCAGGACCCATTTATTGATTTTTTTTGTTGTGAATTTTTTTATTTTATATTTTATTGTTTTTTTATGAATTGATTTAATTTATATCCCTTTCTTGTACCTACTTTTTGGTTTTCGATGTAGGAAGTGTTCAATTCAACGATTTCATCGAATTTTTCATAAAAGTAAAACACCGATTTCCATAATTATATGCCCGATCACTCGCTTATTGTCTTTCTGTGCGATATATTCACAAAAACAATACCTTTTTGTCTTTGGTTAGTTTAAATTCCCCTGTTCGAAAGTAATTTTATCAGATATGTGGTCCCTCACCGTCTTCGTGCTGGTGCTCCTCGCAAGCCCCGCCCACTTCTGCCCGGACCGCAGACCTACGACACAGAAGCCGGAAGAAGTTGCAACACAGAAGCCGGATGAACCTACAACACAGAAGCCGGATGAACCTACTACACAGAAGCCGGATGAACCTACCACACAGAAGCCGGATGAACCTACCACACAGAAGCCGGATGAACCTACAACACAGAAGCCGGATGAACCTACAACACAGAAGCCGGAAAAGCCCACAACACAGAAGCCGGATGAACCTACCACGCAGAAGCCGGATGAACCTACAACACAGAAGCCGGATGAACCTACCACACAGAAGCCGGATGAACCTACCACACAGAAGCCGGATGAACCTACAACACAGAAGCCGGATGAACCTACAACACAGAAGCCGGAAAAGCCCACAACACAGAAGCCGGATGAACCTACCACGCAGAAGCCGGATGAACCTACAACACAGAAGCCGGATGAACCTACCACACAGAAGCCGGATGAACCTACCACACAGAAGCCGGATGAACCTACAACACAGAAGCCGGATGAACCTACAACACAGAAGCCGGAAAAGCCCACAACACAGAAGCCGGATGAACCTACCACGCAGAAGCCGGATGAACCTACAACACCGATTTCAAGTGAGTTTTTGGGGGGGGGGGGGGTTTTAAATGTAAACCTTTAGGTTGCAAAATCGAAAAATTGCACACTGTCTCAGAATCTAGCGCCCCCGCAAGCAATCTGACGTAAGTAGTAAGCACACACACATACACACACATACGCGCGCCCAAGCCAACTATTCTTACAGTATCAAAGAAATTGACTCGAATTACATTTCGGTTGAATGCAATGGAGATCTGGATGAACAGATATTGGCGATTGAGTCATTTGTCAACAAAGATGGAAACCTTGTACCCAATGACATCAAAGTGGTAAATAACTGACATTGAAAAAAGAATGTTACAAACTTTTTGTTTCAGCAAAAGATTGATTCACCAATAAAACTCGAGTGCAACAGAGTTTTTAGCTACTTCGGAATTGAACAAGTTGATGGTTTTACAGCTTATACAAAAGTTACGTGTTACAACAGCAGACACGGAGACTTTACCATGGCACAAAGAGGGCTCGAAGACGCCTACAATGAGAGAAATTAAGAAATAAAGTTCTGTGCCTGTATGTTTTGTTCTTCGTTGCAAAAGTATACGTTTAAGCAAAGTTCGGGGTGGTTTTTTTTGCAACATTGGGCAAATTAAAAAAAAGGAGAAAAATTCGCTGGTCATGAAATTCTCAAAATTTTTCGAAAATGTTTACGTCTTTGGGTCGCAAACTGTAGAAAATGCGCTCCAAAGTCGTCGAAATAGGTGCTCACAAGACATTCTAATTTCGAAGTTTTCGTTCAAATCGAACCATGGGAGATGAGGGGTGCGGTACAGAATTTGGCATAAGTGTTTTGCATAATTTGCAACTTCTCCTCGAGGAAAACAGACTATAAAACCCCTTCACTACCCATTCAAGGCATGGTTCACACGAGACGGGCGGCCCGCGGGCCGAAACGAGCCGGGCAGAGAAAACTGTCGAACCGGCCCGTTTGTGCACGGTTTGTAAACTTGTCAAATCAATATTTCTTTAAATTGTTGTTTCAGCGTAAACAAAATTTTATAAAACCTTACAAAATCTTTCATAATACTTCAATTACACATTTGAACTAATTCCAAGTTAGAAAAAATTAAGTGCCCCGACCGGGATCGAACCTTGGTCGCGTGGGTGACATTTTGACTAAGTAGTTCGAGTCAAGGGTGGCTGAGGGCCGGTCCGCTCTCCAAAAAATCTCGGCCCGGCCCAGCCCGCGGCCCAAAGTCAAAATTTGTAAAAGTTTCAATAATGGTAAAAAATATTTGTCGGCGGGGTATCGAACTGGGGTAACTTCGGATTGCCAGTCCGACCTCTTAGCCACTCGGCCATGAAAATTTTAAAAAAAAATATATATATATATAGGGTAGTTCGAATCCTCCTTCAAACAGTATGTTTTGCACAATGAGAACTATGTTTTGCAACAAACAGAACTTAAAAATAATGACTTTGAAGAATTACATTTGAAAATAGATTTTCAAAAAAAGTGGAGCCGGCTCTCTGATCAGTTACCATACCTGGACAAGTCATGTTTTCGAGTAAAAAACGTAGGCCCCAAAACGGGCCCCCAGGGGAAAAAAAACGTAGGTCCCCGTTCCATGGGCTCTGTGGATTAAAATACTTTCAGTCAAGCTGACTTTTTACATTTGTAGCAAGTTTCTTTGTTGAGAAAGCTATTGAAATTAAGCTTTTTTTGTTTGTATAGGTTGTACCGAATTTTGGGGAGCAACGCAAAAACTTTTTTTTAAAAAAAAAAGGCGAATTTTCAAATTAATGTTTCTTTTCTTTTCCTGGCTCTTTCCGTGCCTGAGAACATGTCATTACCGGACGGGACCGAACCAGCCAGCAGTGGACAGGGCGCGCCGCTAGACACTGCGCTAGCAGATCGGTGGTAGTTCACTGGCGCCGCCTGCTCATATACGAGATTCCTATGTGTTACCGCTAATAAAGTGTGTGTATTGCGTACTTGTAACAATAAATATGATTTATTTGATGTTTTTGTTGTTAAATGGGGGATACATGTTGGGAATCAGTGTGGGATGCAAATAAAATTGTGTTTTCGAGTGAATCAAGGCAGTTATGATGACAGTTACCCTTGGTTCGAGTAGACGGACCGAAGCGGGCCAAGACAGGCCGAGGTTTTTTCCCCAAGTCGGCCCGGTTCGTAGGGACTATGAATCAAGGGGACACTGTAAACTAAATTTATTGGCAAAGAAATTTTCGCAAAGCAAATGACGGACTTGCCCGGGACTGAGCTTCGCCCATATATATTCAACACAGGTCTGGTAAATTTGTAGGCCGGCCCGGGCCGATTTTTAGGGAGCGGGAAGGGCCGGTCTCGAAAAACCACTACAAAAGTGGCTCCATTTTACAGACCGGGCCCAAATTTTCACGTTGCGGGCCGGCACGTCCCTTTTCCTGCCTTGATTCTACGTACAACTGAAGCGTCTATATCTGGTTCTAACCAACTATTCCGGATCTCCACGCAATAACCCCTATTTCCGTACTTACAAAATATTGACGACAAAGTGAAAAAAATTCGATTAGACATCGTGAAGAGTCGTATGAATAAGTGAATCAGCTATAATCGCTAGAAAAAGCTCTCAGAAATAGCCAATTTGGAATCTTAACAAAGGCGTTTTTTTCAGTGGACATGCGGACAAAAAGCGTAGACGCAGAGCAAAAAAACCCGTGACTTTTCCTTATAGTTAGTACATATCTTCAAAACAGTACAGAATGAAATTCAGGTTCGCCATCTACCGTATCTTTTTCTTCAAATCACCAGCTATATTTTAAAATTCTGTTGACACCGAGGGCTCGCAAAGCCAGACGGTCGATTTTTACTAATTATGTCCGTCAGCGATCAGATTGTCTTCTCTCTGCGATATATTCACAAAAACAATAACCTTTTGTTTCTCTTTAGTTTAAATTCTCCTGGCCAACCGTCTTTCCATCAGCCATGTGGTCGTTCACCTTCTTCGTGCTGGTGCTCCTCGCAAGCCCCGCCCACTTCTGTCCGGACCGCAGACCGACTAAACCTTCGACACAAAAGCCGGAAGAACCTACCACAGAGAAGCCGGATGAACCTACCACACAGAAGCCGGTTGAACCTACCACACAGAAGCAGGATGAACCTACCACACAGAAGCAAGATGAACCTACCACACAGAAGCCGGATGAACCTACCACACAGAAGCCGGATGAACCTACCACACAGAAGCCGGTTGAACCTACCACACAGAAGCAGGATGAACCTACCACACAGAAGCAAGATGAACCTACCACACAGAAGCCGGATGAACCTACCACACAGAAGCCGGATGAACCTACCACACAGAAGCCGGTTGAACCTACCACACAGAAGCAGGATGAACCTACCACACAGAAGCCGGTTGAAGCTACGACACTTACACTTCGTAAATTTTATTTTTTAGCGGAATGAGTATTTTTTCAGCTTGTCAGTTGGGAGAGTTGCACACAGTCCCGACAACTCTCTCCGAAAAATCGAACATGACGTAAGTAGAGGCTGCAACTTCAGCACGACATATTCATCCGATAACATTTAATGGTTGCAGGAAGAGTTTCAATGCGACCGATGCTGAGTATTTCTGATTGGGTGTCAATGGATCACTACACTATTATCGTGCGTGAAATAGCCAATTTCAATGACGGAGCTTTGACTTATAAAAACATACAGGTGGTGAGTATATAACCTAGCAACGTTTTAAAGCTCAAATGTTCTTTTCAGTATCGTTCCACTGTTCAAAAGCTTCAGTGCAATGAAGACGCAGGTTACTATGGTAGAACTGTCATTGGCGACTTTCTTCCCATTACCAAGACTGTGTGCTATTCAACCAAAAAGGAAAACTATGACGCTGCTGTTGCAGAGCTCGAAAGAGCTTATGGAGCAAAATAGTTGTGAATAAAGTTATGCATTCTATGTCGATTAATGTTTTATTGCAAGACAAAAGGTGTGTTTTTAGAGACCGTCTCTGGAAGAGTGAGAAAGGTACTTTGTTAAAGCTACTACAAGGCTCTGCAAGGCCAATTTTTAAAACAAAACCACTCATAGCTATCGAAGTCAATCCTGCCCCTCTGGATGCAGTCAGAAAATCTATACTTTGCACAACCGAAAAAATGTGGAGAACCAAAAATTCACGCGGTTCTAGGGTGAATTGTACTAGTGACCAGGAGTTACTTGGGTAGGTCCTCACTCCTGGCTCGCAACTTTCGCCCGCTTGTTGCCACCAAATGGTGCTAAGGCGGCCTGCGGCTGCAAAGATTTGCGGCCTTCGGCCGCTGAATTTGACGGTTAGCGGCGGCAGTTTTGCCGCCTTCGGCCGCTCAATTTGGCGGCCTGCGGCCGCATAGGTGTCTCCTACCTCGCTGGCTGAGACAGGGAATCAACTCTATGAAAATGGTCGACCGGTTGGCCCACGTTTTGGGAGAGATAAGGGGAAATGAGAGACCCAGACACGTGACGCAGTCTCACGGTGCACACCGTGATATATAAACAGACACGACTTAGATTTGGTACAGAGAGGATGATATGGTTGGTTTCCAGGGGACAAATCATAATCGACAGACAAATTTTGGGCTACCGTAGAATGAAAGAATTTCAGCGTCGCCGGGAGTCGATCCCCGCGCCTGTCGCATAAAAAGGGCGTTAACCAATGCGCCATGAGATCATAATTGCTGCTGCCGCACCGGCCGCTCATTAACGTTGCAACCTCGTCGAGGAAGAAAAAATCGACAAGGATTCCCCAAACCAAAATGAAATGTCACCTTTCTCTGCAAAAACCGAGCAAATTCTGAAACTGAACCAATTTTTTTGTATTTAATGCTTGGACATCACCTGAAACCAAGAGCCCACCCTCCTCAATCAACGGGTTTCAACTTCTGAAGTAGCAAATTCGATGCTTCTCACGTGTAAAAAAAGAATTTTATTAAAACAAAAACACACATGACAATAATACAACAAACAACTCACAATAGTATAGAAACACTTGTATTTCATGACAAATGGGAAAGGGATAGGGGATTTTTAGGCAGGGAATTGGGTAAGGGGCAGAGGGTTCAGTACTCTGATCGGGGTGAACGCCGAAATTGCATGTATTTCTTGTTTTAATAATGAAAACACTATAAGCAACCATCGGAATAGCTGACGAGGGAAGTCCGTAATGGTACCCCCGGAGTTTAAAACGAGACCTATACCATTGGATAGAGCATAAAAAGTTGTCCCTAAAAGTGGTCTCCAATTTTGCTGCGGACACATGGGAGCCGAGAAATGTCGGTTTTCGTTTCTATGCTAAATTATGCATTTACGCAAATGTGGCTTATCTTGGGAAGAAATCGACCGCTAAAATGTGAAAGCGTGGTGAAGTGGTTAAGTGAACTGTCAAAAAATGAGCTATGCTGGATCTATCCCCGGCGGTACTTTTTTTTATAATTTTTTTGCCCATTTCAACTTTAACTTTTTTATGACATCTTTCGTTTTTGAAAAATTTTAAAAATCGGGAATATGGGAAGGGAAGACCATTTTCGGATTTTCCTATAATTCTAAAAACAAAGAATATATTTCCCGACTAAAACAAAATTTTCAAAAACGAAAGATGTCATAAAAAAGTTAAAGTTGAAATGGGCAAAAAAATTATAAAAAAAAGTACCGCCGGGGATAGATCCAGCATAGCTCATTTTTGACAGTTCACTTAACCACTTCACCACGCTTTCACATTTTAGCGGTCGATTTCTTCCCAAGATAAGCCACATTTGCGTAAATGCATAATTTAGCATAGAAACGAAAACCGACATTTCTCGGCTCCCATGTGTCCGCAGCAAAATTGGAGACCACTTTTAGGGACAACTTTTTATGCTCTATCCAACGGTATAGGTCTCGTTTCAAACTCCGGGGATACCATTACGGACTTCCCTCGTAAGTCACCAAAGCAAAAAATTCTATTTTTGCGAAAAATGCCGAAAATTCGCACTAAAATAGTAATTTCCTTGAATAACTACATCAGTTTACGTGTTTCACTAGATATATTACATTAACGATACTAAGCATCACACTTTTCGCTTTTAATTCGTATGAATTCTGAAAGAAAATCAATGAAAACGGGGTAACCACGGGAGAAATTTGACAAGAAACTCACCGGACAACGCCGGACGGTCCCCATTTTCATCATTTTTTTTTCAGAATTCACATGAAAAAAGTAATGATTAGGTTCGTTAAAGTAATTTAAATATTTAAACACGTTAATTAGTGTAGCTCATCCGAAAATTATCCGTTTTAGTGCAAAATCGCGGCATTTTTGGACGAAAATAGGTTGAAAACCGTTTTTAAACCAATTTAACTCAAATTTCAAGGCACGGCGTCTCCCCACAACATGTTTCTACAATTTAAATGAATACACAAACCTAACGGGCACGGGGATGGGGTAACCTGTAGAAAAGCGGTGAAGACGGCAGCGGGAGGGCTCCGATCCAGCTGTGAGGCTTCTTTTCAGCGTAGCTGAAGCAGCTAACCTGAAAACGTGAGTGATATGAGGTTAAAAATTCGCAAAAGGAGAAAAACTGAAAAAAAAAACACATTTCGATAAAGAAAGCTCTAAAAAGAGGGCTATTTCCACCTAGAATGCTGTTTTTCAACTCCAAATTACACATAAATAAATTTTAGTAATTTTAAAACATAAAACCAATAAAAAATAATAAAAATACACGAGGAAATTAAAACGAAAATAGAAAATTGAAGAAAAAAATGTCCTGGCAAATTGCCAAGGTACGATACCCTTATTTTTTAACAAATACAGCTTGTCGCGGTGGGACCCAATGGGTCCAAAAACCTTTAGCCAGCATTTGTTCATTGGAAAACAACCATACCACCATTTTAATTCTACCGTAGTGGTGAACATTGAATAAGAAACGTTTGAAAACTTGGTTTTTTTTTGCAGACCGATGTTAAATCACATAACACTGAATTGGTGCGCAACAAAGGACATGGCTACTATGGACGTAAAATGGGGATAGTATTCGATGCTTTTCACGGGTCTTGTGCCATAGCAGTAAACATAAACTAATTTCCGATAAGAAGAAAAAAATCGCAAACACGCATGATAACATGCTAGTAGATACTAATGTGTCGCATACAAATTAAATAAAACTTGTGATCTGTTCAATTGCTTCTTTTCATGCATGAGTCCGTGGTCTCATCTCTGTCTTTGTCTCGAGAGAGTGAGTGAGAGAGAGGGAGATATACGGAGAGAGAGTTATGGATAGAGGGAGCGATATGATCTTGTTCCGAACAATGTCACTGAAAAAGTAAAGGACAGGGTGACCTAATCCTGCCGCGATAGCTAATTGCTGGCATTTAGCCAGAGTTCAGCGGGCCGGGCCGAGAAAATCTCCACTTTTTTTAAAATCTATTTTTAAATGTAACTCTTTTCAAAGTCATTATTTTTAAGTTCTGTTCGTTGCAAAGCATAGTTCCAATTGTGCAAAACATACTGTGTGAAGGAGGATTCGAACTACCATATATAAATTCTGTATGTGTTTCATGGCCGAGTGGCTAAGATGTCGGACTGGTAATCCAAAGTTGCCCCAGTTCGATCCCCCGCCGAAAAAAACTATTTTGCCATAGTTGTTGTACACATTAGGTACAATAGAAACGCAATTCCTGCACATAATTCATTAAAAACTTTTTTTTAACTTCTGGAATTTTTGACCGCGAGCCGGGCCGTAAATTTTCTGAGAGAGGCCCGGCCTGTAGCCACCCTTGTTCGCAGCCGTTCCGCAGAGTGCCGGGATCATCAGCGGCGGGTACGTTTGTTTCTACTGTGGTCCAAACTAATCTAATGATATGAGACCCGTCCGCTAAAATAGACTATAGAGATAGAGAGTGGTAGAGTGATAGACAGAGGGAGAGAGAGAATAATAGAAATAATGTAGGAGAGAGGAGGTAATGTAGGAGAAAGGAAAAAAAAGAATAGGAGAGAGGAGGAAAGAGAAGAAAAGAGGAAAGAAGAGATATGTTTAGAGGTTTTAGTTCGGCATGGATAGTGATGAGAGAGAGAGAGAGAGATTTTGAGATGAAGAGATAGAGAGAGAGAGGAGTATCGATCTGGAAGAGACGCGGGCAAAATAATGATTTATCTACGTAATTTTGTAGCGTACATCGACGAAAAAATGAAATAAATCATCGTGAATAAACTATGCAAACGTGTAAAATGTCATGAACGTTAGCAAAAGCTAGTTTTTTTTCATTCCCATCTTTGTGGCACACATGTGATTTACCTACCGTATCAATTAATTATCAGCACCAGCATAAATTTGTAATCCTGCCGAAAACGGTTTTTTCTAGCTTTTTTTGTTGTTGTAGTTTTTGCAGTTTGCGGTATTTAGGCGAAAAGCGTTGAAAAGGCGTAGACGCAGAACAAAAAAACCGCTTTTTGTGCTGAAGCGCGCAAATTTCTGTTTGGCCACAACTAAAATTGATTTTTCCTTAGTACCAACCTTCGAAAGTACAGCATGAAATTCAGATTTGTCATCTACCGTATCTTTTTTTCCAATCATCAGCTATATTTGAAAAATTGTGTTGACACCGGGGGGGTTTGCAAAGCCAAGTGGTCGATTTTACTAATCATGTCCGATAGCGATCCGATTGTCCTTTTTCGGCGATATATTCACAAAAACAATACCCTTTTGTCTTTCGTTAGTTTAAATTCCCCTGACCAATCGTGTTTCCATCGACCATGTGGTCGCTCACCTTCTTCGTGCTGGTGCTCCTCGCCAGCCCCGCCCACTTCTGCCCGGACCGCAGACCGACCGAACCTTCGACACAGAAGCCGGTTGAACCTACAACACAGAAGCCGGATGAAGCTACAACACAAATAAAACCAAAAGGTAACTTTATACCCAGTAACAGTTATAGTCGCTGCCGAACGAAAATCGGCCGGCGGCGTTCGCCTGAAAAGCGGCTATTTTCACTGCACCGTCCCTGTTTGCATACTCTCTCGCGTGCGCATTGCACGTCCGTTCGACCATTTAAAGGTTTTTATGTAGAAGGTCCCGCGACGAAGAAGGTATGCGGCGCCAAAAGCAGGTAGCGGGACAGCAAGGGGTCCGGGCCCGTCTTAAAAAATTCTCGGGCCCGAGATCAAATTTTATGAAAGGTTCCAAAAAAAATTCCACCTGTGTGCAGGAAATTCCTCTATATCACACCTAATGCATAAAACAACTTAGGCAAAAAAAGTTTTGCCGATAGGGGATCGAACTGGGGTAACTTCGGAGTGCCAGTCCGCCCTCTTAGCCACTCGGCCATAAAAATTAGGCAAAATTTATATAGGGTAGTTCTAAGCCACATAACGCAGTAAGTTTTGCACAATTAGAACTATGTTTTGCAACAAACATAACTTAAAAATAATGACTTTGAAAAGAGTTACATTTTAAAAAAATTGTGGGTTCAAGGTCCTGCCACGAAGAGCGTAAATGTGAGCCTTAAAATAAAACGCTACGGTTTCTGTGTGTATGTATATCAGCGTAAAACCACGCGTTCATTTCCTCAGAAGGGGAGGGTGGGATCGGCCGGTCAGTTCTTTCCTTTCCGTCCGTTACGTGAATTCTCCGTAAACACAGCACCCTTCATTCTCATTCACTCACTCCTGTTTTCTCCCTCCGTCCGGTCAGTTTTTATCTCCTCTCTTTTTTTCTTTCTTCCTCTGCCTCTCTGTTTCTCTCTGTCTCTGCATTATTTGTCACTATGTCGCTCTGTCTCTTTGTCTCCGTCACTGTTTCCGTCTCTTTGTCTCTCTATCTCTCTATCGCTTTGTATCTGTTTCTTTCTCTCTGTCTCTCTGTCTCTATGTGTATCTGTCTCTTTATCTCTCTATCTCCCTGTATCCGTCTATGTTTCTTTCTTTCTGTCTTCGTCTCTGTCTCTGTCTCTGTCTCTGTCTCTGTCTCTGTCTCTGTCTCTGTCTCTGTCTCTGTCTCTGTCTCTGTCTCTGTCTCTGTCTCTGTCTCTGTCTCTGTCTCTGTCTCTGTCTCTGTCTCTGTCTCTGTCTCTGTCTCTGTCTCTGTCTCTGTCTCTGTCTCTGTCTCTGTCTCTGTCTCTGTCTCTGTCTCTGTCTCTGTCTCTGTCTCTGTCTCTGTCTCTGTCTCTGTCTCTGTCTCTGTCTCTGTCTCTGTCTCTGTTTCAATCTCTGTCTCTTTCTCTGTCTCTTTCTCTGTCTCTGTCTTTGAATCTGTATCTGTAACATCGATGGTAATTGTACCGTTTTCATGAATTTATTACATCACAGCACACTTCGTAAACAGTACACTTAGAAGAAATTGTGTCGTGTGGATTATTCAGCCCCAATTATCACTTTTAAAACACAATGATGTTTTTGTGGAGGGGGTGACGACGAAAGGTGAACACATTGTGCATTGATTATGACCCTTACATACAACACTTTCTAGAAGTTAACTTGAAAAGTGATAGTAGGGTTTAAAGTTGTTTTCCATTTTTGGAGCTCCTTTTATATCCATTACCTGTATTGACTTATCAACGGTTTCAGCTTGTCTTTTTCTGCTTGTTAACTCATCTACTAAAAAAGTATATAATAAAAGAAAGTGTAATTTTTTTAAAACTTACATTAAGATTTAGTGGAAAACATTGTGGAGAGTGCAGTGTGGATATCCGTGTCAGGAACAACGTACGAAAAAAGGAAGGTTTTTAATTTATAGAATGCAGAGAATTCTTCTGGCCACCAAAAAAGTGAAGATTTTCAAAATATAGAGACACAAATATATGTTCGGCCTGTAAATAATATTAATCATATTAGTGGCTATAAAAATAGTTCAAATTTTAGTAAGAAAAATGCAACGAAGTAGCACTATATTAGCTATGCCGAATTGGCCCTTTTTAATAATTGCAGCGTTAGGTTTTCCCGCGTTAGCGGCGGAGCACGGATAATGACGCCGGATTTGTAAAAAGTACAATGTAAAAAAAACAATAGTTTCCCGTCATTCTGTATGCTGATTTTAAAACTACCTAGATGTTGAAAGTGAATTTGTTCATCGATTCGGGAAAATCGAATGAATGAAAAAGTTCAAAGGCGATTTTTTTTTCAAAAGTTCAAAGACACATTCAAAGGCGATACTCGTCATGAAGAGGTCCATAAAATATTAACTCGACTTATGCATTCGATGAGCCAGCAAACGTAGACATCATAGGCTTAAAGGGACAGTAAGGCGGGTTTTACAACATAGGCTAAATTAAGAAAGAAAAATTCGCTGATCATGAAAATATATATGACTATGGGTCGCAAACTTACCGTTTTCGATAGAGGCTGCTTCAAATCGTGCAAAAACGGCCGACCATCCGCAAATTGTGCGGATGGCCAGTACGCCCTGCGTGTCCGGCTTTTACAAGGCATGCTAATGAAGTGAATTTCATTCTAATTGAATGAGCCAGTTCTGGAAATGAAGAGGGCGCGAGGCATTTTAGCATAGTTGATATGTAAAATTTCCGACCGTATCGGATCGAAAATGAAATGAGAAGCCGCCATACTACCCCTTTAATTCGAAGTTTGCGCGTCTTCTAATTCAAGCGCTGAAAAATGCGAAAAACTGCTTTTTCAAAACCAAAATAACACATTTTTTTTAAGTGTTCTAGGCCCTGCGCGAAAGTGTACAAATATTTCGAAATTAAATGATTAGATTAGATTTACCTATGATTATAATAAGAAAGTAATAAAATACCCACCCAGGAACATAAAAAAAAAATTTTGCCCCTTTTTTTCTTTTCGAGACCATGGCTTCATGCTGCCTCGGTCTCTAATAAGTGGGAGAGTGACAAAGAGAGAGGGTGAGGGATAGAGAAAAAGAGAAAGCTAGTGAGAGGGGGAGAGTGAATAAGAGAAAGACGAGAGTGACAGAGGCAGAGAGAATTATGGGAAAAAAGTAGAAAGAGAGTGGTTTAGTGATTTACCGAATGATAAATAGAAAGATAAAGAGAATGATATGATAGACAGAGTGATAGAGAGAGAGATCAAGAGAGACAAATAGAGAGGAGGTGAGAGGGATAAACGGCTTAAAGAGAGAGGGAGAGATTTATTTAGAGGTTTTAGTTTGGTATGGAGAGTGATAGAGGAAAAATGATATAGGAAAAGAGAGAGAGAGAGAGTATTGATCTGGTAGAGACGCATGCAAAACAGTGCTTTATCCGCAAACCCGCCCATTGATTTACGCCTATGAAGCCATCTTAAAATTTCGCCTAGTTTTAAAAACTTCAAACGTTCAGAAAAATGGGAAACAAGTCTATATTCGATTTTTCTCATCGCTTTTTGCTTCGATTACCTACAATTGCAGAGGGCGGCCAGTTTCCATGATTACCCTATATTCGCAAGCCCCGCCCATTAATTTTCGCAGTTATACATCTCATTGCACCCTGTAGCCAGCCTATTTTGTCTTCATTTCATCATTTTAATCTATTTTTTTAAGCTTTGATATAATTTAGACATACAAAATTGTGTTTTCAGGTAGAACATATAGTCGCTGCCCACCGAGCATGGCTACAAAAAGGGTCATTTTTGAACAACCTGCGCATCTAATTAGCGAAATAGGTCACGTAATAGAAAGACGCAGAGAAAAATTGTCAGCCGCTTCGGAATGCTCGCTGGGCGAGAAGTATATATTTCTGCCTTTTCTATTTTGAATGAATGAATGATTTGTCTCTTTTTCTACAGCACTTAATTTCTCCAGCCGACCGAGCCCCTACAAGAGTATGTATATTTTTCTTAGAAAAGTGTACAAAATAACATATTTTTCAGAGTATGTGAAACTTCTTGAAAAGCAAGAGGAGCAAATCAGGATCTAAAGGGAAAAACCAAAGAGGACACTCAGGTACAATTTCGGAATTAAAAACCAACTACAATCTATCTTACAATTTCTTACAATTATATCTACTTTCGCAAACATTTGGTTTTGTTTCTAAAACATATAAATAGCCGAAAAGTGTTTCAATATTTTAGTGCGGTGAACGCCTTTGCCAGCCGCTTTCACCAGAAAGCGCACGCGCATTTAGGAAAAATGCCATTTTTAAGGCTAAAAAAACAGATTTTTTGGTTAGAAAATAATGCAGAGAAAGCGGCTGACAAAGGTTGTTGTAAAAAAGCGATATCATAAGCGGTACTCAAAAAATCACTTGTGGTTGCTCGACTTTGTTGCTCGACTTTTCAAGATGCGGTTTATTGAAAGAATTTTTTCCCCAAAACCATCCCATTTAAAACAAAAAATGCACATTTTTTCCCCCAGATGGAACGGTTGCATACCGATGCAGTTCGAAAAACGTTATGGAAAATGATGGACGTTGAACACCCTCTGAAGAACGAAGTTCTAAGGTGAGCATCAAGCTTTCTTTGCAAAAACCAGGCAAAAGTTGATATTTTCAGTGAAAAAACTCGAGGCCATCTTCAAGTACAACAAGAAGATCAACAACAACTTGAGAAACAACTGGGGCCCGCGTATTTTGTTGAAGAGGCAGAACTGTTTGATCTAATTCGTCAAGAAGGTGCCAACTGACTTTTGAATAAATGTTGAATTTGTTATTTGTTTTCAAACTTCAACTTTTTTGTGTGAATTAAGGGTATAATCCTAATCGGGGCTAGGGGGCGGCAGCCCCCACAGCGAGGTAGGGCGCGCGTAGAAAACTGTTAAAAATACAGTTGCACCCTTATACTTGAATTTTCAATTAAAAACTATAATGTTTACGACAATACTGTAAAAAAAGGTGGCTCAGGGTCAGCCCGCCACCGCTATTTTCTGGGCCCTGGGTCGAAAATTCTATAAGTTAGAAAAAATGTTTTACACTGTATATTCACAGAAAACGAGTCTTTAGCATATAATTTAAATAGAACAAATATGGCAAAAAAGATTTGTCGACGGGGGATGGAGCTGGGGCAACTTCGGATTGCCAGTCCGACCTCTTAGCCACTCGGCCATTGAACACACACAAAATTTATACACACACAATTAGTTCGAATCCTCCTTAGCGCAGTATGTTTTGCACAATTAGTATTATGTTTTGCAAAAAAAACAACCTAAAAATCTTAACTTTAAAAGGATGTAAGTAAGAATTTTAGGTCGATTTTGAAAAATAGCGGATTCCAAAATCACCACAGTAACCCCATTACCCAAAAAAAGGCCCCAAAAGTTTGAAATCAATTTTTCAAGAAATACGAAATTTTTCTCTGTACATCGAAGTAATTCCGCTACTCCACGGGCGAAAAAAATTCGATTTCAAAGATTTGAAAAAAAAATTCTAAACTTGAAAATCACGATTTTTAAATTTAGTGTGCTACGGAAAGGCCCCCTTTTCATTTTTTGTTTTTTAAGAGCCAGTAGGACCTTTTTCACTTTTTCGGCTCAAAATGCCGTCACTCTTATCTTTTCCAAAACAGGTAGTTTTTTTTCCGAAATTTGGTTTCCGACCCCATTTTTGCTTCGAAAATGTCAGAGAAAAGCTAACTATTTTTTAGGGAGCGCAGGAATGTGCTAAAAAATTGAAAGCTGTTTTTTTCGCATTTAGACCAGCAACTTTGTCAATTTGTTTTTCGAAAGTTCATTTCGAAACTGAAAACAATCGATTTCATCAAGAAAAAAGCTAATCCAACAATATTTTTTAAACATTAACCTTCAAATATTGGATTTTAATGAGTTGCAGCATATCACTCTGACCTACAGTATCTCGGGGCCAAAAAAAAGTTGCTTCTTTGTTCAATACTTCTATTCCTTGTTTATATAGTTCGATATGCATCATTTTGACGGGTTTGTGCCTGGAAACTATAATTGTGACCGCCTAAATCGGACGACACCTGCGGATATGCAACTCTTAATCAACGTGGCAAATAGTTTTTACCTCGACCAGGTGGGAGGGGAGGATTATCCTGCGGTGCCTTTTATGGCGCATCAGGCTACCAGATGCAAAATACAGCAATCAGATGTGATTACGACTGGAGTAGGCTCGCTCTCCCTCAGGAAGTTGCCGAAAATATATATTTCGATAAAGAATTGAAAGGAGAAAACAGCGATAAAATTAACATTTTCAAAGTTGACCTGGTTTTCGTAAAATGAGCGGAGGCGCCCCGTGCGCGCATAAAGTCACAGTGTCAGCGTGGCGCAATGGCAAGTGGCTCGGTCAGTAAGGAGATGGTCCCAGGTTCGATCCTCGCAGGCGTTTTTATTTTTGCTTTTTTGTTTATGGAAGCGGTTTAAATTGTCTCTTCGGCTTCTGCGTGTATGTGCAATTTTCCTTGCATTTTCCCTTTCTCGTCCGATCAAGAATATCGGAAAATTATATTTACTTCGAATGAGGGCTAAATCAGACGGTCGATTTTCTTTTAATTTTATGCCCGATAGCGATTTCTTTGTCTTCTCTCGGCGATATATTCACAACAACAATATCCTTTTGTCTTTGGTTGGTTTAAATTACCCTGCTCGACGGTGTTTCATCAGCCATGTGGTCCAACGCCGTCTTCGTGCTGGTGCTCCTCGCAAACCCCGCCCACTTCTGCCCGGAGGCCAAACCCGATCTAGGTGAGTTTAAAATCGATTGTATATATTTATGTTTGTGTAGACTGCAGAGATGTAGAATGGATTGTTGATATACCGACTACAGTCGAAACTTCCGGATACGGAACTTCCGGGTAACTAGAGCGGAAAACTTCATGGGGGCTTGAGCAATGGTATTTACAGGTCCTATGGCAAGCTGTTCCTGCGTTGCAATGGAAACGATTTGGTTCAATTTCAAGTTACGAAAAGGTTAATCTATCAAGGTCAGAAACTGATAAGCAACTCGACACAAGTGGTGAATAACTTATTGGCATATTTAAATCTTGGTTTTCTAGCAAGATTACTCTGGTGAGAAAGAATTGGTATGCAACAGACTCATTGGATACTATGGAGAATTTATCGATTCGACCACTTTCTCAGCTGTTACTGAGGTTGAATGTTTTGAAAGTTCAAAGGAAACAGCTGCTGAAGCAAGGAAAGAACTCGAAAAATTCTTCACAGTACAGAAATTGTGAAGAAAGTATTTGATCGTAAAGGAATAAATGTGTAATTGTTAGTACAGTGTGGTTCTCTTTTTCCTTGACTTCCTCTCGCACTCGTCTCGATCTGTCTTTCTCTCTTCTCTATCTATCTCTATCTCTCTAACTATCTCCATATACATCTCTCTGGTTTTATAAACTGTACACTTTTGTTTTTGGTTTGTTTAAATTGCCCTGGCCGATCGGCATTTCAAACGTTGATGCCTTCGATTCTTTTTGCAGTGCACACATATGCATATACCAGAGAATATGACACAATTTCTCTGGCAGTGGTCTCAACGGAGCCGCTCGTTTCATCCAGAGACTGCGTCTAAATTTTCCAAAACCCGAGTTCCCAACGGAGAAAGTTTTGTTCGAAAAACAGAAAACATTTTACAATTTTTGCCAATTTTCCAGAAAATTTTAAATCATGGAAAAGAAGGTAAATCGCGCCCCAAACCCACAACTATTTTCCCCCGCAAGTTCTTGAATAATTGGGATCGCGTTTCAAAAAGTATGATCGTGGAGTATTTCTATCATTTAAAGCAGCAATGTTTAAAAAAGTTTTGATCTCTAATTTGCATTTCTTCTATTTGTGGTTTTTGATGTATGAAACAATCAAATTCGTAAACATAAACGCCGAATTTGCTAATTATATGCCCGATAGCTCACTCATTGTCTTCCCTCTGCGATATATTCACAACAACAATATCTTTTTGTCTTTGGTTGGTTTAAATTACCCTGCTCGACTGCGTTTCATCAGCCATGTGGTCCCTCACCGCGCCTTTGTGCTGGTGCTCCTCGCCAAGGGTGGCTACGGACCGGCCCGGCCCGCTCTTCAACAATTCACGGCCCGGCCCGGCCCGCGGCCCGAGGTAAAAAATTCCAAAAGTTGAAAACCAAGTTTTTCACGATTTTTGTGCCAGAAATACGTTTCTATTGTACCTATTGTATAAAAACTATGGCAAAAAAGTTTTGTCGGCGAGGGATCGAACTGGGGCAACTTCGGATTACCAGTCCGACCTCTTAGCCACTCGGCCATGAAAAACATACAAAATTTATAGACTTAATTTCTAAGACCGTGGCCTACTCCCTACTCGAGTTTCCCAGATACGCTGTCTAAAAATGTGTACGTAAATTGTAGTTTTATTTTTTTAAAACGTATTGTGGAATTAGGTCCATTTTTGGCAGGATGCCGTTTGGCGAAAGTTTTGGCGAAAATCCAATTTTTTCTATTTCCTCGTCTAATCGGACATAACAAAGACGGCGTAAATTAGTATTACAGATTAAAATCAATCAACACGACTCATTTTTTGCAAGAATGTAAAGGAAACGAAGATGAAAGAGTGCTGATGGCAAAAGAATATCGCTTTTATGAAGATGGAAAGCTTGGCAGTGCAAAGAACCACATGGTACTTATACAAAGTATCATTTGGGATATATTTTTAATAGGCGTACACTGATTCATCATACTATCGTATGGAATATGAATGCAACAAACTCATTGACTACTATGGATATAGCCCAGAAGATGGCAGTTTCATTGCTTACTCAAAGATTCACTGCTTTACTAGCCCAGAACTCGAATATTACCAAGCATTCCAGGAGCTCAAGACCGCCTATGGATTACTTGGAATAGGAAGCATAAAGTTCATTTTTCTGATTTTTTTTTTATGTATATTGGAACCAGGAAAAAAGCGTAGTAAGTATCCCATGTCAGTATTCGGCTTTCTACAAATTTTGAATAAAAAAAACCGTAGGCAGACGCTGCGGCATCTGCGCCCTCGCGTTCTGTCTTGCGTCCTGCAGTTAGAGCCGTTCGTTGCGGGACCATTTACATGAAATCCTTTAAAGGGTCCGTCAGGGGTCTTTTCAGAATCGTATGCTAATGAGAACTTGGTAAGCATTTTTTGCATAACCGTTTGCTTCGGATTTACTTAATATTAAGAAATTCTCTTAAGTAAAACAAAATACCGGTTTGTGTTACTGTAGCGCAACCTTTCGATGTACTTTTCTATATCTCGCTTCAACGTGAACCAAATTATAAAACGGTAGAGTGGAAGGAGCTAAATAATTACATTACAAAAAAGTTTGTTTTTGGGGTCAAAACAAACAATTCATATTTTCATTAAGAAAAAGGGTAAATAATAGCCTCTTTGCTATAGCACGTTTTCCAAGGCTCAGCGTTGAATCAATCATTTTGTGCTTGATTTTGCAAAGTCTTTTTTATGATAACATTATCTATCGATATATTTTTTTTAGGTTAAAATGTTGAAATTGAAGCGAAATATGACTTTTAGGCCTTAACGATTCCTTAAGGTCCTTAAGGAATCCATATTCAAAAAGAGGTATTTGTGTCCTAAGCAAACAATTTTCACATTTCCAGCCAAATCTCTTTTTCCAAGGAGTATCCATTTACCTATTGGCTCGAAATTTACAGAAAACCCGTCTTAAACTGCCAAACGGACAATTAGTATTTTATTGTAGGCCGCCGCTAAAATCTCCGAAGGACTGGGTTACACAAAACATATATCTCAGGTCTCAGACACCTGCCCCTGCATTTTTTCTATTTCCTCGTTTGTATGTGCGCCTGCATCTATATAAACAATAAAAAATCGAGTGGCCGAACACCACGAGAACTATTTGAAGTGGCCGAGGGCCGCCGAACGCAAAAGGCGTCTGGTAAACAAAAACAACGATTATTCTTATTTATTCACTTTTCTGAAAATTTCTTGTGTTTGGTTACGTTGAGTGAGTTGAAACAACATCTTCCCTTCTAAGAAACTGCTAATGTTTGCAGCTCTCCAGCCGTAGAAAGGTCTGATCTAAAACATAGATACTTTCGACTGTTTTGGAAGTTTTCTCACCTGTATATGTTCTACGTTGGCGCTTTTTGCCAAAATTCCCGTAACGAATATATCGTCAATGAAAAGCCAATTTTCATTCGGTAAGACTTTTAAAAGAGCCGTGGCCGCCGCCTGTGTTGTCATGTAGGCCATTCCTGCACAGTAGTTGGGCCATGTCGGGTGACTCCAAGTCTTCAGAGAAACGGAGTGTTTGTCGGTAGGGTCCCTGAACACAGGAGCGTCTTTCCACACAAGACACCAGATTTTAGGCCCCAGGTTGGTGTCTTCAGAAACTATTGCCTAAGGAGGCCTGCTCTCGCGGGAAATCAAATTGTGTAACTGAAACGTGAGTGTTTGAATAAGTGCGTGTGCGTGTGCGTGTGCGTGTGCGTGTGCGTGTGCGTGTGCGTGTGCGTGTGCGTGTGCGTGTGCGTGTGCGTGTGCGTGTGCGTGTGCGTGTGCGTGTGCGTGTGCGTGTGCGTGTGCGTGTGCGTGTGCGTGTGCGTGTGCGTGTGCGTGTGCGTGTGCGTGTGCGTGTGCGTGTGCGTGTGCGTGTGCGTGTGCGTGTGCGTGTGCGTGTGCGTGTGCGTGTGCGTGTGCGTGTGCGTGTGCGTGTGCGTGTGCGTGTGCGTGTGCGTGTGCGTGTGCGTGTGCGTGTGCGTGTGCGTGTTCCCACTTTTTCAAGGTTCACCGCGACGTCGTCGTCCATTTTCAGGAAGAACGGCACTTCACTCAACTCCTGATTGAAATAGCTCAGAAGCATAACATTCTTATGCGTAAGATTTTGGTAGGTATCGCTAAAATCTCCAATTAAAAGATCTTCATTAAACAGAGATTCTTTTAGCAACCTCTCCCTGACACTGAAAAATTTCTTCCATTACAAGTCCAACTTTTCAAACCTTTGACTGTCGGCTACTGGCTTTCCAACGGCAAACACCAGACAAAAGTTGTAAGAGTTTTTCAACTGCCCGAAGCCTTCCCTCCACTCTTGGCGCGTATCGAAGGCATCTGTTCTTGTGTGTATTCCCACCAAGAGCCTTCGATTGAAGCAATGTTCTGGGTTCGGTATGACTAGAACATCGCGAGGTTTCAGGGACTGAAACATAATTTTTCAAACAACTTGAGGCCATTTTCACTTCCACAGGCTCTTTGTAAACTTCTTCCAAAACCGCTTCAGCTTCTGTGGGTCGCGAATTGCGAAGTCTCTGTAAATTGTTAAAGTGAAAATTTCTCGGCAGGTGTGATTGCTCTTATAGTCACTTTGGCCGTATAAAGTTGTTTTTTAGGATCTGTACACAATAT
The DNA here is from genome assembly GCA_964057215.1 of Oscheius myriophilus. Lineage (NCBI taxonomy): Eukaryota > Metazoa > Nematoda > Chromadorea > Rhabditida > Rhabditidae > Oscheius > Oscheius myriophilus. The sequence continues at coordinate 21,894,706 of OZ059902.1, forward strand.
ATTCGCAGTTAAGTGTTATTTTGGAAATCAGCGGGAAAATGCACTACTTCGGCGGAATTCCATTCTTGAAAATGTCTAAATCATTGAAACTCAAATAAATACAACTTTCCGCCTTTTTCGGGCTGTTTTTTTTTTTTGGCTATTTTGCTCTTTCACTTGCCTTTTTACCAAAAGTAGTCATCAAAACTTTTTGTTTTTAAATACTCGATGGTTTTTGAATGTTAACTTCTACTGAATGAGAAATCAAGGCATGCCCAAAGTTAAAGTTTATATAATTGCAATTTGCTACAAAATGCATTTTTTTCAAATTGCAAAAATGAAAAGTTAAAGGGACCGTCAAGGGCTTTTTACCATTGGAAATGGGAAGTATGCAAATCAAGTCATTTCAATTGAAATCATTTTCTCGAACACCGCCTACGGTTATGCGCAAAATACTTGCCAAGTCCTCATTAGCATGCAATTCTTCAAGATAATATTTTACCAAAAAAAACATTACCGTAAAAATGAGGATCAAACAAATAATGGTTGTTAGCCATGGTAAGATCCAAAACCATTTTCTAAACATCTTTGAAGAATCACTTAGTTGCATTTGAAGGCAGCTTCTGGGGGAAAAAGACGGTTTTGAACCAATGAAGGTCTCAAATAGTGTGTTCCAGGATGAGATGGGTTCGTTTTTTGCTCCAGCCTCCTTTTACGCGATGGTACGCCGCCGATTGTGTCTCGGCGTCTGTTACCAAAATGGTACGATATGTTCACTAGAGATGGAGCGATGGACAGGGTTTAATTCTCTTTTCTTCTATGTCGGATTTCCCGTTTCAGTTTTTCCGATTTCGGTACTTCTATTTTTGTAATTACTTTCCTAAATCCAAAAAAGCACTTGCAATGTTTTCCTATAGTTCTATTGTTCATTTTGTCACAGGTCACAAAACCGCGTTTCGCGATATCTATCGAGACACAAAAGAAGTCAGAAACACGCGTGTGTCCTGCGGCCACTTCATAAGATGGCCTTTCCATCTTTTGTTTCTCTGCTGCGCAAAAGGAAAGCTGCAAAATTTGTTTTTTGTAGCAGAGACAGAGACAGAGATAGAGATAGAGACAGAGACAGAGACAGAAACAGAGACAGAGACAGAGACAGAGACAGAGACAGAGACAGAGACAGAGACAGAGACAGAGACAGAGACAGAGACAGAGACAGAGACAGAGACAGAGACAGAGACAGAGACAGAGACAGAGACAGAGACAGAGACAGAGACAGAGACAGAGACAGAGACAGAGACAGAGACAGAGACAGAGACAGAGACAGAGACAGAGACAGAGACAGAGACAGAGACAGGGACAGGGACAGAGACAGAGACAAAGATCCAGTAAGAACGATTGAGAGAAAATAATAAAAACAAACAAGCAAAACGATGTTTTATTGAAAATTGCACTTAACAACTCATGGAAGGCAAGTCATATGTGGCACAACTAAAAACACAAGTATCTAGAGTAAATTGTACTAGTGATGGATTTTTGGAAAAGAGTTTTGTAGAACCTAGCTAAGTTTGGTTCTAGCTTTATCGTATAGTCGGCTCCAGCGAGCGTACTCTCCAAGAGACGCATATCTAAAAATAAATACGTCAAAAACCCCAACTTCCCCCTCTGTTTGAAACAAAAAACACAAGACCCACTTTGAACTGCCCTCAACTCCAAGGGAGCGACTTGGACATGAGCAGTAAGCAGCATCACTTCCAGGAAGTCCAGGCATTCCCATCTGAAGAACGACGTTTAAATTTGTTGCTAGAAGCATTTTACCTGTCCTGGATAGCCTGGAGCTCCATCCATTCCTGGGGCTCCTGGGGAACCAGCTTCCCCTGGGGGACCAGGTGGTCCAGGTCTCGGTGTTTCTCCATTTGGCCCTGCCACGCCTTGATTTCCTGGAGGTCCTCGGGGTCCTGGTGGTCCAGGACGAGACAGTAGTCTCACCATGGGTGGTCCTTTGCGGCCTGGGAGACCTGGTCTTCCAGGTTGGCCTGAAAATGTATGTGTCTGTGTCTTGTCGTGTCTCTGTCTCTGTCTCTGTCTCTGTCTCTGTCTCTGTCTCTGTCTCTGTCTCTGTCTCTGTCTCTGTCTCTGTCTCTGTCTCTGTCTCTGTCTCTGTCTCTGTCTCTGTCTCTGTCTCTGTCTCTATCTCTGCCTCTATCTCTATCACTATCTCTATCTCTGTCTCTACCTCTGTCTCTGTATCTGTCTCATTCTCTTGTCTCACCGCTCATTCCCGGATCTCCTGGTGGTCCGGCTGGTCCCCTCAATCCACCTCTTCCGGGTAATCCATGAATTCCAGGAGCTCCCTGCCGACCAGGATTACCCATAACTCCATCTTGCCCTAATTTTAACAATACATTATTTTGTAGCTGTTCCAATATACCAGGTACTCCAGGTGGTCCTACAGGGCAAATGATGCATTCCTGATGGCTATTGACACCAAGGTCCAAACCGTAGATTCCGTCTCGGCCTGGGTCACCATTGTAACCAGGCTCTAAAAAAAGGTCGAAAAAGTATTTGAGTTAACAATTTAATAAAGGGTAGTTAACATAATTACAGTTAATTGTCTTAAAAAGCGATCAAATATAACATACCTCCATTGAGACCTGGGCTCCCATCTGCACCCGGTGGGCCACGGGGGCAGTTGACATTGACTCCATATTCATTCTGCTCATTGGGACAGCCTTAATTGTTTTTATGTTTATTTAATAACTGAAATTACAAAAATAAACTTACAGTTACACTCCTGAGAAGTAGCGATTTGTCGTCTTCTGACAATTAAAACGCGTCTTCCCGATTTGTCACGTTTGATAAATCTGGAAATGGGCATCATTTTCACTTACTCACTGATTCGCACACTTACTCATTCACACACTTACTCACTCACTCATTCCCCTACTCACTTACTCACTCACTCACTCACTCACTCACTCACTCACCGTTTATCTCTCATGGTCAATTCCAGCATTGACTTTCCTTTCGTATCTTCAATCATTCTAGCCCAAGCCTTGTTAGCTGTCTCCTGAAAAAAAAACATTGTGGTTTTCAAAACCGTTAGCTAACCTTAAAATCCTCCATAATTTGACTTGCGTCACTTTGAAATTCACTGATATCGATAAGAAGATAGGCAAGAAATAGCCATGTCGTGAGAGTTGAAATGGAGACCAGAGCGAAAGCCGATTTGATGAAAGTTGTGTGAGTCATGGAGATTTTCTGAATTTTGATGTGACATAAGAGAGAGAGAGAGAGAGAGAGAGAGAGAGAGAGAGAAAGAGAGAGAGAGAGAGAGACAGAGAGAGAGATGTGAGGGGAGGCCAAGTGAGTTGAGGCGAAATGCGTGTCTCCATTTAGAGGCGCGCCGCTCGAGAGAGGAAGAATGAGCGATGAGGCAAAAAACGAGAGTCACCCATTACCATTTTCTAAAATGACCACCCGGAGTACGTTTATGCGGCGGCGCGTGAGGAATCACCCCCAGAATAACCGGTAGATCGAGTAAAAAGAGGCACTTTGAGTAAATTCGCAATGAAAATGGCGAGAATCCTCCCGTTCCGGCTGCTTTTATCTCTCTCTGTTTCGAGAACACACCCTTGAGGGTTTTGGTTTCACCCCCGGGAGGACACGCCGTGAGACGATAAGGGTGATAGGGAAGCCTCTCTATTGAGAAGAGAGGGAGAGAGACTGAGTGAAAACTGTTTAAGAAGGAGGGGAATCGCTGTTTTGTACGAGTTACCACACGCTGTTTTACGGCGTCCGGATTGTTTGCTTTCGTGGTAGAGGGAAAGTTACGGGCGACTGGTTGCGATCCGAGACGCGATAAGTCACTCTTGGAGGGGAAAGGTTAAATGCACTTGATTTGTTATTTCACAAGTGCGATTTTGCAAAATAATCGAAGATCTTGAAACATAAGGGTCGCTTTTATGCCTGGGGAAATAAACAACTGTGGTGTAACAAGTTAATAGAAAATGTAGCGTGAAAAAGCGATTTTCGAAGTTCCCCAGAGATTATAAAATTAAAAAAAAACCACGAAAATCAAAAATATAGCTTTTTTTTAAATTTACACTGACGGGTTTAACGATTGTTTTGTCCGCTGTTTACGGGCGTTGTTTAGGCAAATTGTTAAGCTAAATTTGACCTTTTTTGCATTGATGGGATCCATTTTGTCATTTTCGCGTTGTAATGTCTCAAAAATAAGTCATTTTTGTGTTCAGATGATCGATAAACGCCTATTCTATACGTCAGCGGTGGTATTGGTAGCCACCAGCATCGGAGGGTACCTCTACTTCAAATACCGCCAAAAATCGAAGGCTAAGGTCAGTTTTCTTGAGTTTAGATATAGATGCGCTTTTTTATTTTATGTACCAAATTTGGTTTTCTAACGTTATTTCTTCAGAAAGCGCCCGTGACCCTTGTGGAAGAGGACGAGAAGTACTCCCTGGAGTTGGTGGAAAAGTGGGAGGTAATTATTTCCTTTTTTTCGTTTTTTTGACGGGAATTTATTGATTTCTGAGTTCTAGATCAGCCACGACACGAGGAAGTTCCGTTTCCGTCTGCCCAGCGAGGAACACGTGCTCGGATTGCCCATAGGACAACACGTCTTTCTCAGTGCCAAGGTAGGCTTATTTTCTGGCTTGGTAGATGCTGCACTGCGTTTACAAGGCTCAAACATGCCGATTTCGTCCTAAAAATGTTTTAAAACCCCTTTTTTGGGGGTGAAAATCGATAAAACCCCATATTTTCTTCTTCAGATCGATGGCAACCTGGTGGTTCGCCCCTACACTCCCACTTCCAGCGACAACGACCGGGGCTTTGTCGATCTAATCGTCAAGGTAATTTCTATATTTTTTGTTTAGAAAATACAATATTTTAGATTTACTTCCGTCACAAGAACACGAGTTTCCCGGATGGCGGTAAGATGAGCCAGCACCTGGAGCAGATGAAAATCGGCGACCGGATCGACTTTCGCGGCCCGGCTGGACTGATTATCTACAAGGGCAATGGCCTTTTCGGGGTGAAGAGCGAGAAGAAGGCCATGGCCAGGGAGAGGAGGTTCAAGAAAGTGTCCATGATCGCCGGAGGCACTGGGATTACGCCCATGCTGCAGGTAAAAATTGGTGGATTCTGGAAAAGGTGTTTGATCAAAGTGTCAAAAAGCCACTGGAGTCATCGTTTTTGCCTAGAAGCCAAAGCGAAATCCGAGCTGTAATCTGTTCCTGACACGATGTTTTCGAATCCGTAAATTGTGAAAAGGAGAATATAGTGCGTATAAAAGTCAACAGCCTAATTCTGGAATGTCGTGTGCTGGAAGCTCTGGTTTGAAGTAAAGCCTGTCATTTTTTAAAATTTTTTTTTCAAATTTTGTTTGAAGAGGGGGTGCGTTGCATCGTTTTCGAACATTTTGCTGTGAGCCCGATAAGATTGATGCATAACCTATAAACTATCCCCTGCGGTAGATTGCCCAAGTAGGGTTTGAAGTAAACTTGATTGTGCGGGCAGCTTCTATTCACTGCCCAACAAATTGGCAGAAAGTCATATTTTAACCAAAAAAGTTCAGTTGCTTTAAAAGAAACAAAGCAGCATTCAGAGATCCACTTTTTAAATATCATTAAAACGTGTTTCTGCAATAACTCGAAAATAATCGCTATGGTCGTTTAAAAAAAACTGCCGAAACCAGCACAGAATACCCGAAAATGAACGACAAGGGGTGGGCCATAATTTTGTAGTTCGATTCAGCTGCACCCCCTCTTGGTATAATTTTGACAAGTTAATGAATATCGATTGATTTTCAAGCAAAATCGATAGATTTCGGGGTATCGATCGATGTTTTGAGCCCCGCCGGCACCCCCTCTTGGTATAAAAAGTTTGTAATTACAAGCGATGGCCCACCGCTGATTCTACGTATGGCGCAAGCCCTCCCAAGTGAGAAATTCGGCTCGGCGCGACCCCTCAGCCGAAAGTCCCCCTCGATGATTTTTTATGATTTGATAGTAATCGCCGATTTTTATCAAATTCTGAACAGTCTTCACAACGTGGCAATGTTTTGAAATTGTTACTATAGTAATGCGTGCGCCGTTTGATACTCAGCCCGTGTATGCAGCCCATGGCTGGACAAGGTACGTTTGGGGGGCTTGATACGTAAGTCTCCCAAATTGTGCCTCGGAAGCAATGTAAGCCCCCATTAATTTGTTGTCACCATTTTCAACCAAACGCCGGATTACGTAGGTACCGCAAGAACCTCACGTCCAGCTATGATGCAGCCAAATCAGCCGAAGTCGATTAGCGATGATTTTATGTGAAATATCAATACCACAAAGATGCTATAACGTGAATTTATTAATTTCTCTTGTTCTTCTTTATGTCTTCAATTTAGATAATCAGCGCCATTCTCACCGACCCGGAAGATTCCACGGAACTGCGTCTTCTTTTCGCAAACCAGTCCGAGGCCGATATCCTCTGCAGGTATCCATTTTGTCAGCCCCGTCCGTACTTTACAAGCTTTTTGTTATGATTTCTCAAATTCTCATTTTAGACGCGAACTGGACATGTTGGAAAAGCTGCACCCTGGCCGATTCCGGGTTTGGTACACTGTGGACCGCCCGCCTTCGCCGGAATGGAAGTACTCCATCGGCTACATCAACGACGAAATGATCAAGGTAGTCAATGTCTTGACGAAATTACCAATATTTTTCAATTTATGCTATTTTTTATTTAAATATATCGTATTTAGAAGCACCTGTTCCCTCCTGGAGACGATAGCGTGGTCCTCCTCTGCGGCCCTCCTCCGATGATCAACTTCGCATGCACGCCTAACCTCGACAAACTCGCCTACAACCCGGCCAATCGCCTCTCGTTTTAGTATTATTGATTGATAGCTGTTGGTTTTGTGAATTTTACTTTAGGATAAAATCTCGGGCTTGTCGCGCGGTGTTATTTTCGAAAATTGTATGTTGCTGCTTGATTTTCTGGAGGTACGATTTTTGGTTGAAATTACCCGTTCCCGTATGACAAACATAACATTTTCTGCCGGCTTTTCCAGAGCAAACCACGGTAACGGGCCTGGCCCGCTCCTTGAATTTCTCGGGCCAGCCCGTTTTTTACTATTTCTCGGACCAACACCAATTTTGTTTTTTTGCCATAATGAATTCCGTCTAAATCTGCTCAATTCTGCCGAAACCGCCATTTCGAATTTTTAATTATGAAATTGCTAGATTTCACTTTTTGAACGAAATCCATTTAAAACCGTTGAATTCTGTTTTATTTGGATTTCCTTGTAAAACGCGGGCTGCAATCATTTAATAGACTACATGAGGTATTTGTATTTTGCCCAATACAGGCTTTTTGGATATGAACTTTTACTTTTTAGGAAGCATTGTAACTAGTTATTTTTTTTATGTAAACAACCGAAACAAAATCATAAAGTTATTGGAGGAACTCCAGGGACCAAAAGTGGCGTGGTACCATGCCAATTGCACAGAACGCTTTGAGATGTTGTTTGGGATGCCTGGTTTCCGCCACGAAAAGCATTGGCATAACCTGCGAGTGTGTTAAATACGCACACTCAGGGTATTAACCTCCGTCTGTATTGTAAGGGGCCGGAATTACGAAAAGGAAGGGAGGGTTATGGAGATTTTCAGACACTGAGACAATTTCCCGATATTTCCCCGTCCACCAAGACATGATTCACCTCCAATTCACCACCCTCCCCTTGTTTGCTACCCATTGTGTTTTCCCGCCCCTGTTTCCCACATAAACATGTCTCTCCCCCCACGGCTCCTTCCCTATTGACTTCTCTCCGGAGCTTTCTCCCCAATCCAGCCTCACTTTTCTTCTCCGCTCGACATCGATTCCCATTCCGTGCATTGTTTATGTCCGGCTGTCCATATAAGACCCTGCATCGATTTCGGCCACATTTGAAGTCGCCGCGTTGAAGCGAAAGGCAGGGGGAGGGCCCCTCCCCTCGCCAATCCTTCCTCAATTTCCTCAATTGGATGTTTTCATTTCGGAGAATCCTCTCTCGCCGCGGCGTCTCCCGGGATGTTTGCTGAAATCGGACGCCTCCCTCTTTCTAAAAATGCATGTTTACTCAGAAGCAGACGCTTTGAACGATTGTTTAACCAGCTTCGCCTTTGGCAACAGGAGGCCATGTCTCTATCTCTGTCTCTGTCTCTGTCTCTGTCTCTGTCTCTGTCTCTGTCTCTGTCTCTGTCTCTATCTCTGTCTCTGTCTCTATCTCTGTCTCTGTCTCTGTCTTCTCTATCTCTGTCTCTCTGTCTCTCTGTCTCTCTCTCTCTCTCTCTGTCTCTCTTCCCCGGAGGCATTGTTTTCGCCGTGTTTTCGCCGCTTTATAGTTGTTCCGATCCGTTTATTGCTTAATTTCGGAGCCAAACGAGCCAATAAATAGGTTTTCAATGCCCAGGAGTAAGAAATAGGGTGCAATTCGTACATTCCTCCGTAAAAAATAAGAAAGGGTAATCGGGCGTAAGAGGCCGACCGGCGGGGACGTTAGACGGATCGTAAATTTAGAGTTATGGCGCCTTAAAAGATTTAGAGCCCCTATTACTACAACGTTCAATAGGTCTATGTCTAAAGTTCTCTCTCTCTCTCTCTCCCTCTCACTGAATCACTCACTCACTCACTCACTCACTCACTCACTCACTCACTCACTCACTCACTTTCTCTATTCCTCTCTCTCTCTCTCCCTGTATTCTATTTGCGATCCCCCTTCACATGTTACGGATGTACACCTCCCCCCCCACTGCAAACAAACACAAAAACGTGTTCCCAATGGCAACGCATGTGAAAATTCAAAAAGGAATGTTTCCTTTGCCATTGCGGCACCTGTTCATCCAGTTCTCGATTCGTTTTCAATAGCCGCGCATTCATAAGAATGATCGATCGTTCAGGCGACTGCCGTGTCTATCAAGCCGATTGACCCTCTGAAAGCCGTCTTATCTGCAGTCGTTTCCGCTTTATTTGTGTTTACTGCCAGGCGATAGGCGGCGCCACCTGACCGACGCCTTTCTGTTCCCGTTCACCCGCTGGAAATTTCTCAGTCTTTGATTTAAAAATAGCTTTTGACTCACAATCTTGCCTTTTGTAGCAATTTTCCATTAGCACGTAGTGCTCAATTTGCGAATTCTCGCCCGTTGTTTAAAGACAATTTGGAACCAGGTATCTAAAATTTCTGGAAAATCTTTAAAACTGGTTTTGTTCATAATGTCCAATTAAGTTTTCTAATTAGCTGATTTTCTCGTTCGTTTAAGTCAAAGTTTCCACTCATATATGTTCTAATACAACTTTTTGTGCTCTTTCCAATAGTTTTTGTCTCGATATCAAGAGGAAAACCGTTTAAAAGCGCTGTATGCATAATTGTGATTCAGATTTTCATCCAGTTTGTAGATATTTCGTTTTGTGCTTTTATCGAGAGCTGTTCTATTCTAAAAAAAAAAATGCAAGCCTAATTAAACAAAATTGATTAGGTGACAAAAATTGTATTTTTTTGTATTTTAGTTAAAAAATATGGCCCGTGGCGTATTTTCCGCAAAAACTTGCCTTTTGGTTTTACCCACTGACACAATTTTTTCATATTCTCTTCTGTAAAACCTGGAAAACATGTACATCCAATTTTTTAAATTGTTAATCGAAATATCCAAATCACGTTCGCGCCATACTTAAAAATGGATAAACGAAAATTTTTGGCGCGCTTCATAAAAATTCAGAAATATTGATTTTCTGCTTAATTTTCCCTCAAACATAAATATGTATTACAAAAGTGTTATTGGCGGGTACTGCAAAGGAGCCTATTTATTGAATCTCATGTTTCAATTTTTCGTGGGTTCATTAAAATTATAAAATTTACATAAAAGGAAAGGTCCCCCAGAGGTAATACCCCAAAAACGAATTTGCCCCTATTTAAAGCTTAAGTACGTATTCAATGAAATGTTTTTGCATAAAGTGAATACGCGCCTGTGGAATTTTCGCTTATTTTTTCTAACTGTTTTCAACGTGAAAAGAAAGCAAAACTTCGAAACAAATTGAATTAACAAGGGAAGTGCACCAACTCGTCTTGATAAAATCGAAATCTGTCGATTGGGCATTGTTGAGGACCCCAAGGGCTACCCAAATCTGTTTTCAAAAAGTGCTAACTCGGCTCCGTTTTCGAGAAATTGATTTGCATTCTAATTATCATCGACAGTGGACAAAGAGGCAGCATCGGAAAGTTGGCCGAGTGGTCTAAGGCGCTAACCAGATAATGTTTTCAGACATGATGCTGGTTCGACTCTTTTTTATGATAACGTTTTTGCCTTTTCTCTTTATTTAAAGCAACATTAATCTTAAACCAAAAAAATATGAAGCAAAATACAAATGTACAAAATAAAATTTTTCTCTTTGAAAGAGAAAAGCTTTAAAATTATTTTAAAAATTAACAGTTTGATGGGAGTAAGTCAAACTAAGAAAAGAAAAAACGTTGTCGTAAAAAAGAGTCGATCAAGCATCATGTCTAAAAACATTATCTGGTTAGCGCCTTAGACCACTCGGCCAACTTTCCGATGCTGCCTCTTTGTCCACTGTCGATGATAATTAGAATGCAAATCAATTTCTCGAAAACGGAGCCGAGTTAGCACTTTTTGAAAACAGATTTGGGTAGCCCTTGGAGTCCTCAACAATGCCCAATCGACAGATTTCGATTTTATCAAGACGAGTTGGTGCACTTCCCTTGTAAGTAAAATTCTTGAGACTGTTGAACATTTTGAAATTTCTTTGCATTTAAAAAAAGCCTAGCCGATCAAAAAATTTTTCTTGAAATTTTTGAAAAATAGTTTTCAAATTTTATGTCCATCTCCCCTCACCCAGCCATCCAACCTCTCCTCCCTTGTGATGCCTCTTTCCATGACAGCCAGCTGTCAGCAAATTTGCGTACAACCGGTGAAAGCCATTTCCACGGCTCCGTTGTAAAGTTGGCTGACGGGTCTCGCGCGAGCCGCCAGCTCTCCCACCAATTGTTATGAAACATGCGCCACCTTCCGCCCTCTTTGCATAATTAGCGCCCAATTTATTCGATTTCCCCCCGTTGCCGCAGGGCATTTGTTAGTCTCCTGGCCATAATTGAAGGCATTCGTCGGTGGAGGGTGTCGATCATTCTCCGCCGAGAGTCAGAATGATGAATAGCCGCTATTTCCTGACCACAGCGGCCTTTGCTTACATTGATTTGGGAGGGAGGGATTTGAGAGGGAGGGTGGCCACCAGACGCACTCTTTCAGAAGGATCCGATTTCTTCGGACACGCCGTAAACGATCCCTCTTCCCTTTAGCCTCACAAGGCCTGAAAATCTAATGATCACTACTGCAACAAGCCTGCTCTACTAGTCACCAATTTTCTTTTGCTATTTTGAAATTTGTGGAAGACTTTTTAATATATGTGTAATAAGTCATTTGATTGATCTTCTACTGAAGTTTGAAAATGTTCGATTCAAAAAACGAATTCGCACATACCAACACGATAGGCGCGTTTTGCAAAAGCGCATTAAAAATTATATTTTTTCCGAAAATCGGCACCTGTTTTTGGCCCAAACCTTAAAGAATGGCACACTAGGCCCCGCCTCTTTCGTTTATTTGTCTGCGCACTCCTCTTTCATAGTGCTATTTATTTCGATTTATTGTGATTCACTGCATTGTTTCAAGCTGTCCGTGCTTTTCAGAAATATCATTGGATATCAGAATCGCGGAATATTTGCCAACCTTTCGTTGGAAATGGACTATATCTCGAATTTAAAATTTTTGGGACGTCGTGGTAGATTTTATCCGAGCATGAAATAATGTTTGTTCTCTTCCGTATTTGACTCGAAAAACTTTTAAATATTCAAATAAAGCTGAATTTACCCATAGTATTCAAATAAAAATTAGAATTGCCAATTTGGTGAAATACTGCTTTAAACAACTGAACAAATATGTTTCGAATAAGTTGAAAAATGGACATTTGTTTATTCCCCTGTATTTTTATATTCGCACTTCGTTTTCAAGTTGTTTTCCCTAAAATACGTTACACAATATAACTTTCACCCGCTGTTTACATGCCTCCATAAACACGTATTATATGAGAGTCTGTATTTTTTTAATCTGATCTAAATTTTTATGCAAAATATAATTTTTAATGTAGTAAATACTTACGAAATCTAGTTTTTCACCCATTTTCCGTTTGAAAGAAATTTTTCGCATAACAATAATTTCTACATTTTGAAGAAAAAAGTTTTTTTTCTCACAACAACATATGTAACACAGTACAGCTTATTGAATTCTTGACATGCCAAACAGATTAAACCCCCCCCCCCCCCCCCCCGTATTTCAATGGATTTTCAGATGTGCTTCATGTTTCATTTTCAACCTGAAACTTAACAGTTATAACTTAGAAAATTAAAAAGTGTGAAACTTCGTAACGGACACCCAAAGATATTAAATGGACCATCAGGGACCTTTTTTCTACAATTAAAACCAACGTCAGAATACAACAGTACGATTTTGTCAGTTATTTTTCTTTTGGCCAGCAAAAACCATTTGCACGAGAGTGGTACGGAACCCGTGAGCGTTTGGTTACCAGTTCCCGGCGCTAACCAGTTGGCTATGAGGTCGATGGGAGTTCAGCGCTGCGTGTTCCTAATTGCCAGCGGCTTTCACGTTGGACAGCCGGCAGATGGTGTGAAAAAACGTAAGCTGGAGCCCGTTGGAAAAAAATAATTTTGAGTTTTGATTCAAAATTACGGCTTTTTTGGAAAAAGGAGTTAAAAATGATAAGTAGATAATTCATAAACTAATTTAAATTTATTAATTAAAATAAACTTTAAAAAGGACCCTGATGGTCCCTTTAACATAATTAAAAAATGGCAATAATCGCTCCAAAATTTGACAATTGTAAAACGTCTGTTTATAAAGGGCAAACCATTTTTGTTTGTTGTTTAATTTTTTAGTTTTTGATACTTATTATATAAAAAATAGTCCACGTTTGCAAAATTTTTGCCTTTTTGTTAAGATGTTTAACAAACGATGCCATTTTTGCTTTAAAAATTCAAAGTTGACTTAAATTTTATCACAAATAGTTTCATTTGCATACTCATATTGCTCTATCCCATGGTCCATGGAATACGTTTTCGCAACACTTTAGATACCCAAAGTCTCTCTCTCTCTATCTCTCTCTCTCTTTCTCTGTCTCTCTCTCCCTCTCTCTCTCTTTCTCTGTCTCTCTCTCCCTCTCTCTCTCTCTCTCCCTCTCTCTCTCTCTCTCCCTCTCTCTCTCTCTCTCTCTCTCTCTCTCTCTCTCTTTCTCTCTCTCTCTCTCTCTCTCTCTCTTTCTCTCTATCTCTGATACAGTTATAATAATTTCTGACAATCCTTTAGCTTTTGTGCTCAATGTTCGGTTGTTTTTTGATGCATTGTTCTCGCCTCGTCGCGCATTTCTATTTCCGTAATGCGGATCAAAAGTGCCTCGAAGTGCATTCGGAGGGCTGGGGATTGTCGACCTCAATACGTAGCCCCCATTGTGGCCTCGACTCCCAGCGGCTTTAATTATCGAAGAGAACCAGCGTCGTCCAAATCGAGCGGAAAATGCGATTATTACGCAATGGACCGAGCTGTTCCCCAGATTTTGCCATTACTATCCCTCCAATCCCACACATCTCCCATAATCCGCTTTGGAACGCCATGAAAATAGCGAAACGTTCTGTTTTTTCTTTCTTCCACATTTTCATTTACATTATTTAGTATACTTAAAATTATTTTTTAGCCCTATGGTGCTCTCAGAAGAGGAATACATCGCAGAGAGCAGAGATCCCACGCCGGAGCCTACAAATGAAGTAATTGAAACCGGTGAGTAGTAAAAACTTGGAATCATCTTTTCCTCAAGAAGCTTAAATAACGGGCCGGACGGGCCGAGCCATTTTTGGGCCCGGCCCATCCTGTCCGTCTATAAAAAACCCAGTTTTAAAGGGACCGTCAGGGATCTTTTTATTTCAATTTTCATCGGGTACAGTCAAAAATTATACTAATTATATATGCTAAATTATCTGGAAAACTCCTCATTTTCCGAGTAATCTCGTCTTATTAGAATGATAACTTCGAAATTAGACTAGCTTGTAAACATCGTGCATGCAGGCGTTTCGGCCATCCACAGAATCGGCAGACGGTCGGCCGGTTTTAGGCATTTTGAAGCCAGATATCTCGAAAACAAAAAATTTTAAACCCTATGTTGTATAGATTTTGTTGATCAGCTGATTTTTATATCTGCTTCAAATAACTAATTAATTCGGATTGTTATTCACCGACAGAAATCGAACCTCCACCATTTTATCAGTTCTTCTTTACCATTTACATATTTTACGTTCCTTTGAAAATTCGTACGTAACGTATCTATGCTTTTTAAATTTTTCGATTTTTTAATAACAAAAATTTCAATCGCGGGACGTGGCCTCTTTTCTGCCAAAAAAGGTCACGCCCCTTTTCGGCGGAAAATAGACTACGCCCATTTTCAACCGAAAGAGGCCACACTCCTATTTCAGACCACTATTTTCATGTTTTCGTAGGTAACTTGAATCAATAAAATAATCTCACTCGGTTTCAAGAATCGTCGAAGTACGATTGGCAGAGTTATTTGATTTTTTTTCCAAACCAAATAGCGAATTTATTTTACTGTCAAAGAAATTTTCACGGTAAAGCTTTTTAGATTTAAAAAAATGCTCGGTTGAGAACGATGCGTTATAAACATTAACATTGTTTACAAGTTCTTTTTGAATTTCAAAATCTTAAAACTATCATTTTGCATAAAGTGGAACGGAAATGCTCAACAGAAAAATATGATACGGTGAATTCGAACCTTGGTCACTAGATTTGCAAGCGAGAACGCTGCCATTGCCAAGACTCGTCCAATTGGCAACGTTCTTGTTTGCAAACCTGTCCACCAGGGTTCGGATCCACCCTAGGTTATTTTTTTTGCTCGCATGTTTCGTTGCGTCAATGTTAATAAAAAACTTTATTAACATTGACGCAACGTTTTTTTTTTATAGAATTTTCGTGCGGGGTTTCTATAAAAATGTGAGTCGACATATAATAATGACATAATCTTGAAACTATTTTAAAAATAAAGCGTTTACAAAACCTTGTTATATTCTCGAATAATGCAAAGATGGTGTTTGAACGTTACACCTAACTCAATTATTTCAGGATTTACCCCTACCCATGGAATTCTGAAGAAAACAGCCAATGGAAATGGAAATGGGACCACACCAGAAAAGAAACAATTGGAAGGGGAAATTGTTAAGAAAGAACATCGAGTTCCTGATATGCAACTTGGAAGTAAGATTTTAAAGTACTTACTTTACAAACTTTAATATTTTCAGGGTGTCGGTATGTGAGACTTCACGATAACGTAAACTACGTTGCGGCTGCGTTGATTTTGAGAGGTGAAGGATCCGAAACAGAGGTTTTACTGATTCAAGAAGCGAAGAAAAGTTGTTATGGAAAGTGAGTTCGGTTTTTAAATACGTTACTTTTAAAATTTTATTTTTAAAAAAGTGTTTTAAAAGGTATTTTTAATTTTAGCTTTTCGTTTTGTCAGTTCTAACTTTTTTTAATATTTTTAAATACGTTACTTTTAACATTTTATTTTTAAAAAAGTGTTTTAATAGGTATTTTTAATTTTAGCTTCTCGTTTTGTCAGTTATAACTTTTTTCTAAATTTTAAAGCAGAGAAAATTACAAAAGTAATTGTAAAGATGTAACCCAATATCCATAATGCAAATATTTAACAGAAATCTGTCGTGTGACCAAAAATAGAGTACGCAACGCAACAAAACGTTGTTACTCGAAAACGAACAAGAATTATCCAGAATTTTCAATTATACTTTTGGAAAATCTTACGTACTATATTTTTAGTCGAACGCCGTTTTTATTTACGGTATTCTCACAATGAACCACCTATTTACGGTCTGTTTTACCATTTATTATGATTTTACGGGTTTTTTTTGTTGAAATA
The DNA here is from genome assembly GCA_964057215.1 of Oscheius myriophilus. NCBI lineage: Eukaryota > Metazoa > Nematoda > Chromadorea > Rhabditida > Rhabditidae > Oscheius > Oscheius myriophilus. The sequence continues at coordinate 21,910,744 of OZ059902.1, forward strand.
TAATAATAATAAAATAAAATACGACGGAATCAGTCATAAATATTTATCTCCAAAAAACGGGGTTTCAAAAAAAGATTGACAACAATAGTTTCAACCTCGATTATTATCCCTTTATCCATTCAATATTAAAAATCGTGTTTTTGTTTTCAAAATATTATTTTTTACTTTTTAGATGGTACATGCCAGCTGGGCGAGTTGAAGCTGGAGAAACCCTTGAGGTAATTAGTTTTAAACTATTTTTAAATTTAAAATTTACATTTTCAGCAATCAGTCCAGCGAGAAGTTCTAGAAGAAACAGGCCACACTTGTAATGTAATTGAACTTTTATCATTACAAGTGCAAGGCAGTGGCTGGTATCGATTTGCCTTTTTCTGTGAAATCACAGGTAAAATTTAATTCTGATTGATTTTTCAAACCTACTTTTGAAATTTTGAATCTATGATTTTAAAATTTCAATTTCAGGAGGTGAACTCAAAACAAAAGCCGACATTGAATCTTTATCTGCTGAGTGGTTTTTGGTGAAAGATGTCAAGGCGAGGAAAATTGAGTTAAGGTAGTTAAGGCCTTAAGGTTCAGGTAAATTTTCAAATTTAGGGGTAAAGATTTTATCCAACTTATCGATGAAGCTATGACTTTGAGGAGTGGGTTCAAACCTGAAGTTCCAAGAATTATCCCAGAAAATGTAAACATTGCTGGGTTATTCATTGAATTCATGATTGTCAGACACAGTCTGGACGGGTTAGTTTTAATAAATTGTTTTTATGAGCAAAAATACTTTTCTAATTAATTTCAGAGCCCGTACGGAGGTTCTGGTTCACAAATCGATCAAGGACGAAGAAATGTTAAAAGAACATGAACAACCGTTTCCAACTGTTGAATTTGGATTTGAATATTTCTTCGCTATGGTTGTTTCAAAATGCTACAGGGTTAGTTTTTTTGTTTATACTATTCGGATTTACGTAAACGTTTTTTTAAAATATTCTACGACCGAGTTAAAATTTTGTCAGCTGGGGTCAAAACATTTTTGTGGCAGTTTCGGTGTGCTGTAGTTTTTGGCCTTTCTTACAAATTGAGATTTTTGTAACATAATCGTAGTTCAGTTTTTTTAAATGCAAAAAGTCTCAAAAACTGAAAAAAACTAAAAGATTCTGCGTTTGAATGTTGTTTTTGGCATTAATGGCGAGCCTCAATTTGGGAAGTGGGAAACACATTTAGTTCTTTACTTGAAAAATTCAAATATTTTAGCAGTTTTTTGATGTTCAGGAACATTTTTGAGGCAATGGCAAACCCCAAAATATTTTTACTTTTTCCAGAAATGTAAGAAATTGAAACGCCTACAGAATAAGTTAAAAATATTCAACTTTTCATCAATAAGCATTGACAGACTTACCAGTTCACAGTTTTGCATAATCGCATATTTAAAGTAATCCAAGATTTTCGGTCAAGCTCGGTGGGCGAGAAGTATAAATTATAATTTTCGCCCAAGTAAAAAGTCCCACAAGATTCAATTGAAACCGATCCTGTTTTCAGCATCTGCTTGAAGAAGGCGCCAATGTTGTTTTCTCACCGTCGCATGTTGTGAGGGTACGGTGTCACCCTAAACCCATGGAGAGTATTGCCCATGGCTTGTCTGTTAGAGTGTACTGTGAACACAAGAAGAGTGCGGCTAAGGCTATCATCCGTAGTCCGAGGTTTGTGAATTTTAAATTTCCAACACGACACACACACACAAACACACACATATACACACATGCACACATGCACATACACACACATAAAGCGCTTTGAGGTACCACTGGATCGCCGTCGACGACGCCGAAACGCGAGACCAGCTACACATCAACAAGAACCAGTACAGAGCTAGTCTGCACATGCTTTAACTTATCAATTTTGATCCATGGGTAAATCTGCGGTTTATCGAAGCTCAGAAATTTCTATCCAACTGCTGATGCCATTTCACCATTCTATTTTTGAAATAGAGGTTATAATAGTTCTTTCCTGCACGGTGCAATTTTCCTTCCCAATCTCACACAGTGTTCGTTCTTGTTTTTTTTGCTTGCCAATAAACATTGTCACAGATATTCCTATTGCATGTCTTCATTTCTACTGCAAACGCGTGTGTGCGTGTGTGCGTGTGTGCGTGGGGTACTGAATCACTGAAATTTTAGTTTTAAAGTGAGGCAGCGATTCTATAGTACTCTAACGACGAGCCATCACTGTAAAATATATATGTTCCTAAGCGTATATGTTCCCAACATGACGAAAAATCGAAGCTACTGAAATTTTGCATATGACCATCCCAAATATTAGTTTCTGAGAGTTTAAGGCCCGGCCCATTTTTGGGTGCCGGGTTACGGTAGGTCATCCCAAATTACAGTCGATATTCAAACGTCACCAAAATGCCTCAATGTTGTATCGGTTCTGTAGCAAATGTAATTTTCAGAAACGTTTGCAAATGTCCAAAACTTGTATTACCAATCCGTAACGTTCAAAAAACTGACAAAACTGTTCAATGTTTGGTGTTTTCCCCATTTTTCTCAAACATTTTCCATTGTGTGGCAAAAACATTAAAACCAGCGTAGGCTTTTTAAATTAACTATCTTACTTTTTTCTATGGACATATTTTCTAAAGTCTATCGGACATACCTTTTTTGGGCTAACACCATGATTGAACGGCAATATGAAATTTTGATTTTCTTTTTTCAAAATGTTTCAAATGACGTAAATATTAATACTAAATACATTTTAAGGGTGTTCTATACTTCTTGAGCTATGAAAACTGAGAAAAATTGAAATTTTGATATTTGAGGCTAATTTTCAGCCTAATCCTTATATAGAGGTATATGGAGGTATTGTTTAAAGAGATACCATCAAAAAGAGAATCTTTTCTTCTGTAGTTCTCTTTTTTCAGATCTCGAAAAAGTTGATTTTGAAGAATTTTAGAGGGGTAGGCCCAGAAATCGTGACCGTTTTTGTGCGAAAAGTGGGCGGAGCTTGCGGTGCCTATCTAAAGAGCATGATTAACAAAAAAGAATGCAAATATTGTGATGAAATTTGGGGAAAACACCAAAAATTGAGCAATTTTTTCAGTGTTTTTTAAACGTTTTACGAAACAGGTATACGGCTTTTGGTCACTCACAAATGTTTTAGGAAAATACATTGAAGCATTTTGGGGAAGTTTAAAAATCGGCACCCGGCACCCGAAAACGTTCCCTTGTGAATTCTTTCGAAAATGCGGTTCTCCTATTTCCCAACCGTCACATTTCCTTATGTGCCCAGTCAGAAAACAGAAAACCGCAAGGTCGTCAAAGCGCCATCAGCAGCGTTGTGCCTCGTGTTGACTGTGTGCTGCGTTATCACCGCTCCGTGACGCATTCTTCCGCCATCGATTACCCGACATGGTACGTGAATCGCCGTCACCTGAAAATCGCGTTTTATCAATTACCCAAGATTTACCCAACACTAAACCCAATTTTCAGACCACACTGCACCCACCAGCTCACAGACGGCAATCTTCACAATGGGTACCACCAACGGGGCCACTCTACAACCCTGTGGAGATTTTCAAAGGGAGATCGAGCAGAGTGAAGGGGTGAGTTTCATTTAAGGCCTTAATCACCCAATAAAATCGATTTGTTTCACTTATGACCTTGAAAACCTAATTAAAACCTAAAAACATACTGTATTGTGTTCCTTAAGGCCTTGAGCACCCAAAAAAATGATTTTGTTTTACTTATCACCTTAGACAACCTAATTAAAACCGCAATTTTGCCCGCTCCAGGCCTTAAGAACCTTAAAATTCACGGCCTTATGTACCTAAGGAAAATTAATTTCAATGCAAAAGGCCTAAAAACGAACAAAATACATGATTGTAAACCTCGAAAAACCTTAGACCTAATTGAACCTAGTTTGATTTACATAAGCCCATAAGTTATGTTCACTTACGACCTTATGAAAATTATTTTTAATCACTTTTAAGTCTTAAGTCCTTAAAAGACCTAAAGACCCAAAGACAAACAATTGATCTTTTATGGCAAAACCCGATGAAAATCAAAGAAATCCGGTATTTTAATTTTTTCAAGGCCTTACGACCCTAAGAAAATTCCTATTGCTCCCATTTAACGTCATTAGAACCTAAGAAAATCAAAAGTTTTCCACTTAAGGCTTTAAGAACTTGAGAAAATTGATACATGTTTTCACTTAAGGCCTTATTCCGTAATGAAATCAATTTTTAAACCCACTTAAGACCTTAGTGCCTTAAGGAAATTCCCACTTTCACCCACTTAAATCCTAAAGACACCAGTAAAATCGATTAATCGATATTTTCAGGTCCCGCATGATCCAACCCAACCACATTGAAGAAGCTGCTAGGTACGATCTCCCAAATTACCGCCATTTTACTAATAATTCAATTTCAACCACAAAATACAGGTTTGTAAACTTTAAAAAATCGATAATTAGAACTTCAGCTGGCTCACTTTCATTCCATTGAATATTTTTCACCAGCTGAAGAGTCGTTACGCAAATTTCTACTTTCTCCTTATTGCAGGTAAGAAATCATTAGATTTACGGTCTCAACTGCTTTAAGGCCTTAATTTTATCCCAGCCCTGGGTGCGTATAGTAAATGGCTTGCTCTGGTTCCTCCATGTTTTGTTTTTGGAACTACTATGCTTAAAGATGGTTATGAAGATTGGAGGCGGAGGAGATTGGATAAGGAGATTAATTCAAGGATGTGTCATGTTTGGGACAGGTTGGTGGTTTAACGCGGTTAAAGCCTAACTTTTCGGTCTAAAAAATCGATTTATCGATTGATTCTTATATCCTTTGATTATTTTCGAACTTCAATTGCCCGAGGGACTAACAATACTGAAACATGTTTTCGAATGGATCACAGGAAGCAAAGATATGCATTTTCGCGCCTGAAATCGATCGATAATACCGGTTTATCGATTGATTCTTAATTTACGAACATAAATTGCCAGATAATATTGAAATATGGAATCAAATAGTTGACGGGAGGCTAAGATATGACATTTTGCGTCAGGGAACAATCAATATAATCGATTTATCGAATGACGTTTGGCAACTTGCACCCATTTATACTTTTGCCTTTAAAAGTGCACTACGATTTTACTTTTCTTAAATTATATTCTTTTGTAAAAATATAGCCAAATTTCATTTAGGAAGAGTAAAATTCTGGCAAAAATGACGCAAACACATTTTTCGTAGCACTGATTATTGCGTACACCGATCAAATAAGTGTTTCCAATCAGGAAATTCAGAGATATGAGGAGTTTTTCACTAAATTTCAATTTTAAAACAATATTTAGGTTCAAATTGTAAAGTATACATCTTTAGAAAGAGGTTTGATAGTTATATTCTTTTGCAAACGAATTATGCAAGAACATTTTTGTTCGCACGGAATATTGTGTACACCGGCCAGAGGACACGCCGAGAAACGCGGTGTTTTACAAAAAAAATTCATTTTTAAAAGAATAATTGGAATAAAACTATTAAGTATAAGTCTTTAGAAAGAGATTTGACAGTTGTATTCTTTTGAAAATAGCTTATTCTATAACATTTTTGTTTGCACGGAATGTTGCGTACACAGAGAAACGCGGCGTTTTACTGAAAATTTCGTTTGCAAAAACAGGTTTGTCAATTTTTTCAGTAAATCATAATTTTAAACTTCGATAAATTAACGAAAAAGCTAGATTTTTTGATGAGAAATATAGTTTTTTTGTTACATCTACAAAATATTAGTTTTTTATACCTTCAGATCTCGTCAAATGTTTCGAAAAATGCAATGGAAATATATTCTCGTAGGAGACATTGTGCACGTTTCAAATGATCAAGACATTCCAGCAGATTTGCTATTCATTCGGTAATTTTATATTTAAATCGATTTTTAATAAAAAAAAACCTTTTACAGTTCTTCGAATGACACAGGAACCTGTTTCGTGGAAACTAGCAATTTGGATGGCGAAACTTCCTTGAAACAAAGACACGTTCCGCGGAGGTATTTGTCATTCTCGGGGGTATGATATAGACTTTGAAGTGAAAAAATCGATAATTTAGGAAGAAAGTGGTTTCAAGCCTAGTGAATTTACGGGTACGCTATTTTGTGAGAAACCGGATAAGTCGATTCATGCAGTGAGGGCCAAGATTGAATACGAACCAGGTTAGTGACCAATATGTAGAGACCGCAGACTAAAAATTATAAGTAATTTTTAGCATTTTTGAAACAAATACAACGCTATATTACAGTCTAACTTAAACTTTCTCTTTTTACACTTTAAAATTTCATCCAGAACGAAGTGAGATATTCCGCTTTGAATGGCCGAAAATGAATGCAATTTTTACAATGCAACCGTTGTTGGGCTTGGTCACTCTCGGCCGAGTGCACAGGCGCCGTTAAACACCGGGCATATTTTTACTTGTATGGGAAATCCCCATTTTTGAAAGAATGCACATGTATACATGTATTAAATGGTTGTTCATATTTTTCTCATATTTATAATACCAAATGTTTCTTAAAAATATTTAAAATACACGCGTAAATGACCTATAGCAATTATGTCCTCTTGAAAGCATTTAGCACTGGAGCGCAGAAAATTGGCAGTGGAGCGCGAAAGTCGTTAGGTTTTTTTTATACTTTTGTTTCATTTTGCGCATTTTATACTATCTATGGCGGTAGTATATAATACAAAAGTGTTACCGATTTGACTTAAATTTTATGGCCGAAAACGCGAAAAAAGTGTGTTTTTCGCCAAAGTGCCGTTGAAATTCCATTTTTAACCGATTGCATCGTTTTTCTCGAGTGATTTTACGTCGGATTCAATGTTAAAAGTGACATTTTTTTAAAATGTGCGCGGGCCGTGAAAACCATTTTTTCTTAAAATTTTGGACTGCCCGCGTGGGGTGGGCCTCTGTGGTCCCTACCAATAAGGGCAATTCAGGAAAACTGTGGTACGAAAAATGGAATCTATGCTAGCTTGCACCGATTGGTCCTTTTATTGAAACAAAATACTGAAATATCTACGCGGATTCACTTAGCCTACTCACTTTATTTTATATTTACAAATGCGAGAAATGTACCCAGAATTTTTTTTTTTGAAAAAAGGATTATCCATTTTTAGACCAACGCTTATCACACTTTGAAAGGAAGTGATGTCACCTTCTGAAGAGTCTGACAGTTCCTGATCGCAGTATCCGAACTTTTGCTATTTGCTGAAATTCCTGCACCGAAGGTGACGCAAAGTTTGCACGTAAAAACCGTGCACTCCTATTTGGAGGCGCACTGTGATTGCTTGCATAACGTTGTGTTAGCCAAACATTCCAGCGCGTTACTAAACTGAGCAAACTATAGCTGGCTGATCGAAGGAATACAGCCAGAACGAAATTTTTACGAAAAAAAGTGGTCTCAAAGGGACCACATGGGCCTTTTGATAATAAACACGATAAAACATAGCATTCCACTCGCGAAAGTGGGAAACAAGCCTAATTAGCCTTAATCCTTAAACCTTAACCTTAACCTTAACCTTAACCTTAACCTTAACCTTAACCTTAACCTTAACCTTAACCTTAACCTTAACCTTAACCCTAACCTTAACCTTAACCTTAACCTTAACCTTAACCTTAACCTTAACCTTAACCTTAACCTTAACCTTAACCTTAACCTTAACCTTAACCTTAACCTTAACCTTAACCTTAACCTTAACCTTAACCTTAACCTTAACCTTAACCTTAACCTTAACCTTAACCTTAACCTTAACCTTAACCTTAACCTTAACCTTAACCTAAACCTTAACCTTAACCTTAACCTTAACCTTAACCTTAACCTTAACCTTAACCTTAACCTTAACCTTAAAGGGGCAGTAAGGGGCCTTTTCAGATTGGAAATGAACCGCATGCAAATTGGCTCATTTCAATTGAAATCATTTTCCCGAACACCGCTCCAGACAACGGCCGGGCGCAAAATGCTTGCCAAGTCTTCATTAGCATACGATTCTGAAAAGGCCCCTTACGAGCCCTTTAACCTTAACCTTAAAATTAACATTAACATTAACCTTAATTCAAACCATATCCTTAACTTACCCATAGAACTTACCTATCTGTCCGAGGCCGTTAAACTGTTTGATAACCGTGACTTGTGCTAACGTGTGATGCCTACGTGCTGGTCTTATGGAGTTTCTGGAAACAGGGAGGCCATTACCTTTTTATCGCGATTGGAAGAAAGCTTCTTAAAGCACGTGCGGGGGAAATCGTAGATCGTGATCAAAACAAACTGCTTGATTTTTTTTTTCAAGGGGATGAAAAGAAAAGCAATCAGTGTATACGATTTCAGAGAATTTCGAAGCGGTGGTCAAAGAAAATATGATCCTACGTGGGTCTCGGCTGAAGAACACTACTTTTATCGAAGGAGTTGTTATGTACGCGGGACATGACACTAAGGTAAATCTGAACCTTGACCTTAACGTTATCCTTAACCTTAGCCTTAACCTTAATCTTAGCTTTGACCTTAACCATAACATTAGCATCAACCTTAAACTTAACTTCAGCCTTAACATCAACCTTAACCTTAAACTTAACATCAACCTTAACCTTAACGTTATCCTTAACACTTTGTCTTAACCTTGACGTGTTATTTTTTTAGGTTATGATGAACAACGGTAGAGCTCCATTGAAAATCTCCCAAATCGAACGCCTCACCAACAAGTTCATCTTAATTTGTGTTCTAATTCTGGTTGCCCTAATCGTGCCGGGATGTTTTTTAGCTGCATATTTTATCAAACGGCATGAGGATCCTTTCGGTCCTTTTGTGCCTTCAGACAGTCCTTCGCCAGCTGTAGATGGAGTTCAAAGCATAGGAACGTTTCTCATTTCATATCAGGTATGCAAATTTTGGCCACGCCCTTTATTACTTGCCGAATTATTTGAGTTAAAAGATATATATGAAAATGTTACAATGAAAAAAGACTACAACCGGTTGCTTTTTTTCTCCCAACTTTGTAAATTTGGACACGCCCACTTTCAGGCCCCTCCCCTTTAGGCCAAGTCCACTTTCAGGCCACGCCTACTTTCACGCACAAAAAGATCTACTTTTATTTTTGTATACCAGTGCACATGTTTGAAAAACGATTTACAGGGTTTGTACAATTAGGCCACGCCCTCTTTTTCAGGGCACACAAAATAAGCAAAACTGCAGTAAGCTAATGTTTATGAATGTATAATTTTTTATATACAAAATGAATTGTTCATCATTACGGCAAAATGGAAAGTTTCGGAGTTGAAAAAACAACCTTACTGCTAAATTTTGGCCCCGCCTATTTTAGACACGCCCACGATTTCATGCGACCATGTAAAACACCTTCACAAGCCAATTTACATATTATTTTTGTAGTTGGTTCTTCTGATTTTTTTTATATTTTGCGTATATGTATGAGATCAAAAAAATTGGCCACGCCCACTTTTCGGCTTAGTCTGTTTTTCCTCAAAAAAGCTACAATTACGATTCTTTATTATTTTTACGACAATTTTTCAAGGTTCTCGTGCCAATTTCCCTCTACATCACAATCGAATTCATCAAACTCGGTCAGATTTTCTTCATCTCTCAAGATATCGAACTTTACGATGAGGAAACGGTAATTTTCACCTAATTTTGTTAAATTTCACTAACTAAAGGATTATTCAATTAATTGCCGTGCTCTGAATATTCCAGAAGAGTTGGGCCAAATTACCCATGTGCTATCCGACAAAACTGGAACTCTTACTGAAAACAAGATGATTTTTCGAAATTGCGCCGTGGATGACGTGGATTATGGAGGAGAATTTGATCCGGTAATTAACATACTTACCTACTAATTAAGCTAATTTTAGGCTAAATTGGACCCTTCCAACCCGGTGGCTTCGCCTTCTCTTAGGCTGCGAGTTAAGAACAATTGGAAAAAGGACCATACCCTGAGGCACTTTTTCATGAACATTTTGGTAAATAACTCGGTGGTTGTGAATAAAACACCTCATCAGGATACAATTGAGGTAATTTTGTTAAAAAAAGTTAATTAAATATAATTAAAAATAGGTTGGAACATTTCAAGCTGGGATTTACACAATTGGCAATACAGCGTTTTACGATGTGACGATGGAACAATTTTTGAAGAAGGTGGATGAACATAAGAATCAGCCGATGGCTAGGACGTAAGTACTTTTTATAAATACTTAATATAATTGAAATGGTTGTACAAAATGGGCAGTGTGAACGCGCTCTGTTGCTAATGAGACCCTACATTCACAAAGTTCCGGTAAAAAATTTGTTATATGAAATAAGACAGCGTTGGTAAACTCGAGCACGCCACTGTCTTAGGAAAAAGTTGATAGCCTCAGAATTGATCCAAAATTGGTCTGTGACCTTCCTTGGGCTCATGTAATCCATTTTGAAACTTTGAAGTCATTATCGATTATTTGCGCCGGGTTAAGGTAGGGTACTGTAATTTTTAAAAATTGGTCAAAATGACTGTAACAAATGTTTATTTGTTAGCTTATCTGGTGCATAGATGAAATCTAGGTCTCAATTGACAAAAATGTCGTGCACTTTCATACAGAAGTCCAAAAACCTCGAAAAAGTGAATTTTTGCATTTAAAATTGCAGTTTTTCGCATTTTTCGACCTTTGACATAAAAGTTGCGCAAAATGGCTTTATCGTGATTGAATTCTCCGTGGTTTTGCGCACATTTTCAAAAATTAAAGTCAGAATACGTCCGTGACCTTCATAACGAAATTCGACTTTGAAGATGAATTTTTCCATCTATTTGATTAGTAAAAAAATTCAAATTTGGTAGGTCAAAAATATTTTTTGCTCGAAAATTGAACAAAACTTAACAAAACACGCTAACTGTAATTGTGATACATGGTAAAAATGTTTTCTGCCGGTTGAGGGCAAAAATATTTTTGACCTACCAAATTTGAATATTTTCCTGCTCAAATCGATGAAGAAATTCATCGTCAAAGTCTCTTTTGAAAAATTCTTTTTTAGAATAGCCAAAACTCCGGCAAAAAAGCTTACAGTTGGATAAATTCATAACTATTATTCTTTAAGGGGAAAATACGTTAAAAAATTACAACAAAACAAATTTATAAATACAAAATTAACAGACCTGTGTGTCATATTGAATTGTTTCTTGACCGTAAAATTCGTGCAAATGTGCGCATTATATTCTTCTTACAAGTTACATGTGAGGAAGCTACCTAAAACGAAATTTTAATATGTGACCTCAGGAAGGGGGATAGGAAAAAGGGATGACTGGTTGGCGGAGAAAAAAGCAATGTCTGCATCGAATGTTTGCAGTTAGCCGGGTCAACCGGTACATTTTCGCTTTTGGACGCGGAATTAGTATCGTTCGGGCCTAGTTTGTCATTAAACTTTTCTTTATTTTATATTTATTTTTTCAAGATGCCTTGGGGCGATTTTGTTCAGTGAGTGAAGAAGTGAGAGAAAGAGGAAATGATAGAAAGAGTGAAATGTCTCCAGACTGAAATTTTCAGCCGCTTCGAAATGCGAGCCGACTCTTTCTCCTCATCTGATGAAGAATCTCCAACCGAGCCCAGTCGAACCTCAAGCCCTATGGACTCCAAGCCCGTCAGTACCGTAGTGTCCCGGGTGTCATCGGTCTCCAAAAATCTGGCCAATGTCTTCAGAAGAAACATCGTCTCACCAATTCACTCCAGTGTGACGAACATCAAAACAATGTAGGTTTCATAGCAATTGACCCACAGATTCGCAAAAAAAAAATGCTTTTAGTAAAATGTTAACATGGCGGATATTTCAAAACCGTGAATTAGCTTTTTAGTCTATCCCCCACTTCATCAAACGCCTTCAAATGGTTCAACCTTATGGACAATTTCTGCCCCTATGAAGCTGAAAGCCCTGATGAAATGGCTTTAATTCAGGGTAAGCCAATTTTTTTGTTAAAAATTCGTTTAACTACCTTTAGGTGCTGTTCTTTACGACTTTAAACTGATAGATAGAACTGGAACTCATGTAACGGTGGAGAGACCCGATTTTACGCAGAAAAAGTGAGTTTATAATAAGTACCTTAAAATAAACGCCTTAGCGTTGGATCATAGTGTTTTTGTCTTGTTTGCTAACCCTAAGGTTCAACCTAGTCCAATTTTTAGAAGTTTGTCTCAAAGACCTTAAGGGGATACCTTAAAAAGTATTTTAATCATTTGTAACAAATAGGTCATCTTAAATTTCAAGATAGACAGTAAGCTAATGACTACTCGGCCACTAATTTGTTCGTTAAGGTCCGAAGGATTTATAACTTTTAGCAATAGGGTCAAATCACTGCATAGCAATCAAATCAAATCACTGCAATTATTGCACTATGCTAAACACGTTTAGGTCTTTGCATCCTTAAGGTATTTTTTCTATATGTCTTGTACCTCAAGGTGCCCTAAAGAAACCTTAAGACACTTAATTTTTTACGGTGGTTCATGTTGCCTCAATGAGTCTTATTTGGAAAGATTTGGGTGTTTCATAGTGACAAATTCATAGCTTATGAATCTTACCGTTAATGGTAAGGACATTTTGTGCTTAGGCCCCAAAGTAGTATTAAACATTAAGTTTTTCAGCGAAGTGTTAACAAATTGAAAAAAAAGTCAATCTAAGTTGTGTCCAGAAAATATTGCGTAACCGCGCCCTATACTACAGTAATGCCCTAGTCTGAATTGTTTAGTTTTCCAAAAGCTGAACATAATCTGGATCTCGCACATTATAGCTAAAACATACAAAGTGTTTGTTTTAGAATTCCAATTCGTCTCATCTTACCGTTTGACTCTAAACGAAAGAGAATGTCAGTTGTGATAGAAAGTGGAAGAAACCTCATACTCTACACGAAAGGCGCCGATTCAGCTATTTTGTCAAGGTAACTGAAGATTTAAACCGAAAATTCAAAATTTTAAGACTATGCTCAACTTCTGATTCGATTAAGATCAAGCTCTCAGCGCATATACATAGATACTCCTGTCATGGTCTGAGGACACTTTGCTTCGCTATGAAACGAATATCAGAAGATGAATTCGAGGAAATGAAGCAGAGCTATGAGTAAATTTTGTAGTTTGCTCTAAGGATACAGACACACATTTTTAGGCAAATTATGATGGATTCAACTGAAGGAAGAGAGGATATGCTGTCAGACTTGGGAGATCATCATGAGAAGGAGCTGACTTTGCTAGGGGTTACTGGAATTGAGGACAGATTGCAGGTCAGACCTTCAGTATGCAACATTAAAACCCTTTCCCTTATCCTTAACCTTAACCTTAACCTTAACCTTAACCTTAACCTTACCTTAGCTTACATTTCTTGACCTTAAGTTACCTAAAAGAATCAATTTCAGGAAGGAGTCAACGACACAATCGTATCAATGAGACAAGCAGGGATCCAAGTTTGGGTCCTAACCGGAGACAAGTTAGAAACAGCCGAGAACATAGCCAGAGCATCGGGTCTTTTCTCAGAAGCCACTCCTCTTCTCAGAATATCAAAGCCAGAAGACGTTAAACCCGTTCAAATTACCGGATACAGTCTGGTTTTGAACACTTCTGCATTGAAAATGCTTCAAGGTGACGGAGATCCACTGCTTGTCAAACTCCTGCAGGGGTATGCCTTTTAAAGAAGCCTCATGAAGATGGATCTTTAGGTCGGACAGTGTGTTGTGCTACCGGATGACTCCAGCTGAAAAGGCCATGGTTGTCAAGACAGTTCAGAAGCATTTGAAAGTGAGTTAGGTTGAGTAACTTAGGCCAATATTCGGTAAGGGAAGACTTAGGGTTAAGGTTAGTGTTTTTAGGGTTAGGTTTAGGGTTAGGGTTAAGGTTGTGGTTAAGGCAAAGGTTGAGGTTAAAGTAAAGGTTAAGGTTAAGGTTAAGGTTAAGGTTAAGGTTGAGGTTAAAGTTAAGGTTAAAGTTAAGGTTAAGGTTAAGGTTAACGTTAACGTTAACGTTAACGTTAAGGTTAAGGTTAAGGTTAAGGTTAAGGTTAAGGTTAAGGTTAAGGTTAAGGTTAAGGTTAAGGTTAAGGTTAAGGTTAAGGTTAAGGTTAAGGTTAAGGTTAAGGTTAAGGTTAAGGTTAAGGTTAAGGTTAAGGTTAAGGTTGAGGTTAAGGTTAAGGTTAAGGTTAAGGTTAAGGTTAAGGTTAAGGTTAAGGTTAAGGTTAAGGTAAAGGTAAAGGTAAAGGTTAAGGTTAAGGTTAAGGTTAAGGTTAAGGTTAAGGTTAAGGTTAAGGTTAAGGTTAAGGTTAAGGTTAAGGTAGGGGAAAGTGCTAAGGCTAGGGTAACGTAAGACCTTAAGTAACACCCATGTTTAGGGAAACGTCCTTGCCATCGGCGACGGCGCCAACGATGTTCCAATGATTCAAGCTGCCCATGTCGGAATCGGAGTAAAAGGAAAAGAAGGAATGCAAGCCGTTATGGCCTGTGATTACGCCATCCCAAGATTCTACTTCCTAAAGAAACTGCTTTTGGTGCATGGTCATTGGTGCTACCACCGCCTAGCTCTCTCTTTTCTTTACTTTTTGTACAAAAACACGGTAAATTTGCTAAAACTAAACACCAAATTCAGTTTTGCAGAACAACGTTTTTATCCTATTTTTCTACCAGTTTTTCTGCGGTTACTCAGGGAGTTTCACCATCGACCCTACTTATTCCGTGCTCTACCCCATCATTTTCACAAGTGTTCAACCAATTCTTGTTGGTGTTTTGGATCAGGACAAATCGGTTTATGATCTGACGGACCACCCAGAATCGTACGAGTCGGGAAGACTAGGCACTCTTTATACTACGAAGCTGTTTTTGGCTAATATGATTGATGGGATTTGGCAAGCAGCGGTCATGTTTTTCTTCTGTTACTATGTGAGTTACTTTACCCTAGCTTACCTTACCTTGCATCACATTACCTTAACTTGCTTAATAAATTGAAGTTTTTTAGACTCTCTGGGAATCGGAAGAAAGCTTGTGGACTTTTGGTTTCTATCTTTCTACCACAATGATGTTGGTTAATTGCTCCCACTTAGCTATTGAAGTTCGCAGTTGGGTAAGGTTTTTTTAACGTAGAACCATTCTGAAAAGTCTAACTTAAAGGGGCGATTAGGGGGGGTTTCCGCGTCCTAAATAACATCCAACTTCAATGAAAGAAAACGGACGGCGGGCGGCGAATTACCCTTCCGAGAAGCGTTGCATTGGTCTGGCAAGAATGCGCGAATCTCTCGTTGCGAGACGCAGACAACAAGAGCACAAAGCAAACACAACATTTAAATTACTTGAAAAGCATTTTTTATTTTTTTCAAAGTAGTTATAAATTGTATTCTTCCAAATTTTACATAAATAATTAAAATATAATATTCGATTAAATAAATACGGCGAATTACGGCTCTTTTAAACGGATAATTGTATTTTGGTCCTTCGAAAAAACGCTGGAGCACGTTGAGATAAAATATTCTCGGTGGTTTCTTTTTTTTAAATTTTGCATTAAAAACGGCAATAAAAAACAATAAACATTAAAAATTCAGTTTAAATAAACACGTAAAACGCCCCTGCTGGTCCCTTTAAGGAAAACCCGCTAAACTTCATTTTTTGCATAGAAACTGAGTTTGTCCTCAATTTAGATTTTCCTCTATTGTTTCCATTTTTCTCACAAAATACAAAAAATAAAATAATGTACAAATGTTTTTGAACAATTTATATTAAAAAAAAACATAAACGAATATATTTCATGCAAAAAAGTTATTTTGATAAAAATAAAAAACAACCAGGAAAATTTCTCGATGAAGATGAAATAGCCCATGCCCGCGTGTTTCGTTTTCCCCTGAAATAAAATAAAATTTATTGAAAAGATAACAAAAATAATCAAACGCAAGCAAAATCAGTTAAAACATGCTTGTGGAAAAGAGAAAATTGGCTTGAATTTTGTTCGTTAACTTGATTTTGGTTAAAAATATATTTTATTAGTACCAAAATATATAATGTAATATGTTGAATATAGAATTGAAAAATAAATAAATAGAAACCTAAAAACAAATGAGCAGATTGTGGTAAGACCAAAAAAAAATTGCCGTGCGCAGAAAAATAGGAAGGTTGTAAGTATCGCGGCGGGACCCATTTTTCTGAAAACTAAAAATGACTATTTATATTTTTCAGACAACTCTCCTTTCCGGCGTCTTCGTCTTCTTTTTCGTCCTACACTTTGGCTACTTTTGTTCACTTTCTGTAATTGCTCAACCAGGTGTAGAGAATAATTATTTTTTTAAATAAAACGAATTTCAGGATTGATACCGGATCCTCCTATTGAAATTGCTCAAAATTGCATGGAAGACATTCGTTTTTGGGCTTGTATGATAGCTGTTCTAATTGTTTCTCTCTTGCCACGGTAAGCAAAAAATAAGGTTAAAAAATTGGCCTAATTCAGGTTTTTGCTGCGGATTGCCTCATATTCGGGTTTCGTCTGATGATCTTCATTTTTTTGTTAAATAAATAAATTAGTTTTCTAGGACAAGGAGCAACGTGATAACATGATTCTTGAACACCTAGACCTGTAAAAACTGAACTATCTTTGTTTATGCCCGTTCATGGCGCCACCTTTATCATTCTAGTCTTCCTATCCTTGAAGTTGACGTATGTTCGTAGTTAGATAGGAAAGTTGGATCAAAGGGTTCAGGAATTACGCATACATCTAATTGACAGTCGATCCAAGAGTGTAATGTAAAATCAACGTATTTTCGAAAACCTACGGGGTAGAAAAATTTGTGTCTCTTGTCTTCCTCGGCCCAAGCTCTCCAAATCGTTTCTTCGCCGTTTCTAGACAGAAAACACAGCGCAAACAACTGATAACAACTTCTCAAATCTTTTAAGCGGCACTGATCACAAAACCTCCATATATAAGGCACTCCTGAACGTTGCCTCCAACAACCATGTCAAAGCTGTGCTCTCCCCTGTTGCTGGTCTTCTTGGCACTGCTGGCCTTCTCAGGTTTATTTAATCACAATCTTAAAAAATACTTAGTTTTTAGCAGTCGAAGCCCTCTTTTACGTTGGAGCGTGCAATGAAGTATGTGGAAGAACACCAGTTGAACGTGATGAGTGCTGCCGTGCTCACGGCTACACGAACGGAAACGCCGGATGCTTGGCTAATCGTTTCTTCTGCAAGTGATCAATTTTGAACGAAAAAGTCTAGTATTGATCCAAATGTTTTTGAAAAACTACAAGATCAACTGGCTTACTGTAATCGCTTGAGGACCTGCCATCCTGATTGAGGATAACTATCTTCTGCATTCAATCGATCTCTCCAATCTGGAAACAGTCATCTCAGGCACAGGACCAGCTATCCAAATCTCCCACAACAATTTGCTAAAATCGATTGATTTGTTGGGTGTGAGTAGGGTAGAATCATCGGCAGAGCATAAGATAATCATAGCTAGGAATGGAGACTACCTCATGCCTGCCAACGAGTGGAAACCGTGGGTTTTAAAGGTCTAAGGGTTACTGTAGATCTCTAGGCTTATGCAAAGGACCAACTTTGAGCTAAGAAAGGATACCATCATCTACGTTGAACAGAACGCAGCTCCACAGTTATCGGGGGGTCTTCCAAGTGCAGTCGCTTCTTGGCAAAAACCCCCGTTTGACCTCTACATTTTTGATAAGAAATGGGTTAAGGCCTTAATATTGGGTGATTTAGGCTCTACTGTTGCTATGGGGATGAGTGTGACGATCTGTGCAATCATTTTCTACTGTTTGTATGTACCTTTAATTAACACACCCAACAGACAAGAACAATATAAACTTTATTGCGTATAGATCCTTTAATACACAAATCTAGCACAAATTTGTTCCATTATTGGTGTGGCTCCCTTGGCGCATCCGTTTGCACAAGGCAGATCAAACCAGTTGTAGCCACTAAAAATGTGCATTTTGAAGAGTCGAGTTGCTTCACTTACAATTGAAGGGAAATTTGAAGGCAAGAAGGTTGGTTCCCAACCATGTTTGGCTCCGTATGGGACCAGTGGTTATATCCAAGCGTAGAGTAATCCATGTCCCAAATGAAGTGAGCTTTGTTTTTCACTGCATTCATGTCTCCAATCTTGTGACCACCTAACCACATGGCGTCCAATGCCACTCGGTGCTTAGTGTTGTGCTTTTTTTCGAAAGCTTTTACCTCGTTGTAGTGCTCGTACATGGTCACTAAAATCAAACTTTTATATAAAACCTCAAAAATTATCAATCAGCTCAAAAGCTTACTTGAAGCTGCGTATTGTTCGGCTTCACTTTGAATTGGAGCCAGTTGAGTACCCGGCATCTGCTGACAGAATTGTTGCGCTTCGTAGTAAGTTTTACACGTGTGGCCCTTGCCTTCGGGGTAGAGTGGACTCAAATCTTTAATAAAGGCCTGAAAATGTATAGTCGTAGACAGCCAATTCCGATTCTAGCTCAGCAGCGTTTCAACCACGTACGTAATTGCACGGCCAATTTTTGACCGCACGCGAATTCGGCATCTTACTGTACTTAGCTTAATGTTTCACTTTGTATTCACAGCTCGCCGGAGTGGGCGCTTTCAATGTGTCCGGTGTTTAACAAAGCCTGTGGAAAATTCTGTGCACCGTTTGCATGCCGTTCTCCGCATGCTTGTTTGCAACGTGCGCACAGAATTTTCATCATCAATAACTTGAATTTTGGCCCTTTTGTACTGTAACGGCTCGGGACCCAACGCCTTCGCTACGAGACCCGCCTTCTCAGAAGCTCAAGTTTTTCCCGACTCTAGTTCTCTGCCATTTTTAGACGAAAATTATCTTTGAAAACATGAAAAAGTAGCTGATAAATTGAATTACCGGAGGCAATTTTCCTGAACAACACAAAAGTTGCTCCGGTGAGATATGAAGTTTCATGTGTATTTCTTTTTATAGGATGAATTTTGAGAATCCAAAAAATTGCCTCCGAAAGTTCAATATATCAGCTACTGTTTCGACTTTTAAACGCAGACAAATATGCAATGTGCGCAAATCGCTAGAGTCGGAAAATTTTAATTGCTGTCCGATGTTTAACAGCCGGTCATTTTCAAAGCGCCCACGGTTTCCATTGGGCGGCGAGCTGTGTATTTCTTTTGTTTTAACACTTTCTCCTAATTCTAAGCATTATTTATGTTTCAGATTCTCCGAGCCGTCTCACCAAGGTTCTTCAACTATCTAAGCCGGAGAGGAAGACTAAACGGCCGCATATCCGAACGTCAGCAGAAGAAAGATGTTAGAGCCCCACCCCTTGTAAGTCGATTTTGGCACCGAAAAATTAAATTAGCGTAGTTTTAGCTTAAGAAATTAAAAAAAGCCAAGTAATGTGTTTAATCATAGCTATCGCGTACTCCTTAATTAAAAAGTTACTGCTTTTTTATGAAAATGATCAACAGTTTCGATATTCAAACAATACCACTAAACTAAACGTCAGTTGACTTCTAAATTCTTTAAAAAGGTATCTTAATTGGGATTTAAGGTTTGAGGTTGTAAGCGCTGTTGGTTCTAAAGTCTTCAACGGCTTCCACGCTATTTAGAAGTATCATCATTGTAAACGAAAGGCAGTATGCTGGAGTCCGTTGGAACAAACGATTTTTGTTTCTTTTAAAAATACAGACAATTTTTTGGCTAGGCTAGGGCATCTAAATTGAAACTGAGCGCAATTTTAAATGTTTTATATACACCATGTTAAATTTACTTGGCCTACTATACGACGCCATCCGAGTAAAAGCCATGCTGGGGAATCTTTTTACCAAGTTTCAAGCTTAATTAGGGTTCAGTTAGATAAGGAGCGTAGCGTCTACAGTTTAGAAGTTTCGCCTGTCCTCTGTTTAGCGCCTTACGGAAACCCTGCGGCAAATTGCGGAACTGGTCATATCTACTTTCAAAGTAAGCAAAAAGTCAAAATTCAAACAAGTTTGACTACTAGATCTATAAAGTGGTAATCTTTTTGAAAATAGACTGAAAAAATTGGTTTACGAGGCCACCCACAAGGGCAAATGCAAAAATTACAGAAACGGCGTCCAAATGATTCTACCACGTTATGGTATTGAAATTTGCGGTTTTTAAATTTTTTGTTATAAAAGCCGGCCCACTTGTTTTAAGTCAAAATGATAAGATTCGGTTATTTACCTTAAAACAGATGACCCGCCCATTCGGTCGCTCAACCTTCATCCACCCAGAGCGGAACCAAGCAATGCGGGAGAATGGGTCATTACATTCCACAATTCTTTTAGTTGTCTGAAAACGTTGTTGTAAAATTGTTTATAGAAACAATTACAGTGGTTCTCTGCGTGGTAGTAGTAGTAGTTGTAGTTGTAGTGGTGGTTGATGTACTTGTCGTCGGTTTAGTCATAGTCGACGTTGTGGTGGTACTTGTAGTTGTCAATTTTTTCATCATTTCCGCCACATAGTCAGATTCCACTTTTTCATTCACAACATACTCATTTCGAACTGGTTTTGAACAAATATAACCATGTCTAAAAATTTCATGAAAACTCGATTTTTGACGTTTTTCACCTCGCTTTTGTACTTTCAGCAGTCATGTAACCAAAGTAGGAATGATTCTTGGCGCCACTCCAAAGCACCATGTTTTGGAGTTTCTTTTCAAATTCTGAAGAGAAAGATTGAAATTCATAAATAACAATTGTTATTACTAGTTTTGGGCATCCATCTGAAGAAATCCACGGCAGAGTTGTCATGAAACTGCCATTTGTTACACTTGCAAAATGTGCTCCCGCCCATCCAGTACGAATTGGTTGAAACAGATTGCAGAAATCCTGGACATAGACACCGTTGCTTTTAAAAACAAGTTATGTTGTTTTTTAAAAGGCTGAAAGGCTGAAGATATACGCCTTGCGAAATCGAGTCAATTTTTCAATATGACAGTGGCATAAAAGAAAAATTATTGGTAATGTATACATTTGCTTATTTTTGAAACCCGAATGTTACAAATTCTTGTCTTCTCGTTAGTGAACTTTATTAAACTTACCCATGATTTCTTTAATGTCTTCATCACCATGGGCAACTAAAAGAGAGGACTGGTGCTTTTCGAAACAGTTCTTGGAAGCAGTTGCTAGGTCGGCTTCTGAAAAAACGTTAACTCATGCATAGATCACAACAAACTTTTATTGATGACATTGATGCACTTTTCTCCAATTGGATCTCCATCACATTTGCCAGAAATTTCTAAAAGGCGCTTTTTGTGTGTATTTGTATGTGTTTGCGTATGTGTTGGTGAGTGCGTGACTGTGTGAGTATGCGTGTGTGTGTGAGTATTTAAATATGTGAGTGTGTGTCTAAATGTGTACTTGTGGGGGGTGAATATGTATGTATATGTGTATGCGTGTGAGTTTCTATGACTTACTGAAAGCACATTGACGAGTTTTCGACTTTGAAGACGCTCCAAGAAATCTTGTTCCAGCTTTAATTTTATTCCCTTTCGCCAACTTCGCCATCGGAAGTTGAATGTCAACGCATCGTACTTTCTTTGGAATCGCCACAAAGCAGGTTTCCTGAAAACATACTTATACCTTTCAAGTGATTGAAAACCGTTGAGTCGTCAAAATAACTCCGATAAGGCATGGCTTGGCACTTCATCTTCAAAAGAGAAATCATCGAAGCCGAAGTTGTCTTGGACTTGGTTTCAGATTCAGTCCCATCTTCTGCACCTGATACCAGTTGGCATACAGGCGCCCAGATAAACTGAAAGCGTAACTGTAAAGAAAACAAAGAGGTATGATCTCACAAGAAAAAGTATAAGCATGCCAGAAGTGGTAGAGGGACTAAACTCTTCAACTTTTATACTATTACATGGTATTCCCATACATATACTGTGGGTAAATACGACGAAACAATTAAACGCGTGGTTTTGCAGGTGTGCGCTGTCTATTGTGATTTGTGAACTGGCGGTTTATCAATAATGTAATGCTGCCCATGTCCCAGGCGGTGGGCACACACTCATACACACTCACACATTGAAATCTGGGGCTGCTCACAATCAGAAGTTCGATCATCTGTTGTGCACTGACTATTGTGATTTGTGCTCTAATTGTTTATCAATAATAGATTGCAGCCAAAAATGTTAGCGGATCCACGCACACTTACAAACGCAAAACATTTGTGAAAACTTTGAGCAAATTGGATAGATAAAGAGATAACTGCTTAAAAGCAAAGTTCAATCGCACATTTGCATCAGAAGAATCTGAGGAAGGTGAAGAACAGCGGAGAAGGTAGGTCAAAATTCAACTGGCTTACTGTAATCGCTTGAGGACCTGCCATCCTGATTGAGGATAACGATCTTCTGCATTCAATCGATCTCTCCAATCTGGAAACAGTCATCTCAGGCACAGTACCAGCTATCCAAATCTCGGACAACAATTTGCTAAAATCGATTGATTTGTTGGGTGTGAGTAGGGTAGAATCATCGGCAGAGTATAAGATAATCATAGCTAGGAATGGAGACTACCTCATGCCAACGAGTGGAAACCGTGGGTTTTAAAGGTCTAAGGGTTACTTTAGATCTCTAGGCTTATGCAAAATACAAAATTCACAATGTTTATTCAACCAATTCAAACTTCTTCCGTCATTTTTAACCCAAAATTTCAGAATCCCAGGAAACTCTTGAACTTCTGCACCAAGTCATCCTCCTCAACTTCTTCTTCATTATTCTCTTCGTCCTTGCTCTCATTCTTGTTCCCAATCTTCTTTATAGCCATCATGTTGAGCTTCTGGAGTTTGTCATTCAAAGCGCTAAATTATTTTGTCAATTTTTCCATGTAGACAGTTTTTATATACCTCATAATGCCCAAGTCATTTTTCAATTTGCCATTTTCGGCCTCCTTCTGAGCCAACTCCTTGTCCTTCTCCTCCAAAATGTTGCTCGATTTGGTCAGAGCGGAGTCGTAATGCTCCAATTTAACCTTGTAGTCATCTAAAAACAGTGAAATTATGGGAAAATACAATTTTAGGGACTTCAGATAATAAAGTTTTACGATTTGGGTTTCGCAAGAGAGTTATCAAATGAAACTATAATATTTGAAATTTTATAATTTTAAAACCGTATAATGTACTTTTTTCAATGTTTATTTGATGGACTAAAAAAAAAGCTATCGATTGCTATACGGCATGCAAGGGGCCCAGTTTTTAGCATAATCGAAGGTTTGCGCTCGCCGCGCGCACGGGAAGAAAGAAATCGATAATTCTTTAATTTTCTGTTTTTTTTTTGCTTTTTGTAATAATTTTCAAAAAGAAATCGATTGACATACGGAATTTTTAAGGGTTTTCTGATACAACGGCTGTTTAGCGCGCGGCGCGCACCGAAACATGGAAAAATCGATAATTCGTAAACTGATAAATTTAAGCAACTTTTGATTGTGTTTAGTGTAGCAATGATTCTGATGATATTATTCTAAGACATAAGAAACAACGATTTAACAAAATTTCAAAAATATAATTACAGCCGACTCTTAGGTTACTCAGATAATGGTTTTTTTACATTGAATTTTCTTAGTGTGAGAATTTGCTATCGATTGCTTTTTTAACTTTAAAATTTGATCAAAGTTGAGCCGAGATACAGTAACCCATTGTCAGGTACCGTAACCTGATGCTAAAAATCGATAAAAATCCAAATTTTTTAATAGGCAATGGTTTTTTTTAAACTTTTGCCAATTTTAAGACTTGGCTAAACATAAGGCTGTTTATAAGTTTTAAAACTAAATATTAACGTTTCTAAAAATATAAACACTTTAAAACTATTTCGACAACTCACCAAACATTTTCGCAACTTCGGGCTGAATCTTCGCAATTACATCTTCAGTGACTTTTCCCACGATATCTTCTCCCTGCTCAGCTGTTTTGGAGTTTCTAAATAAAAAGTGTACTGTATTTGCAATGTAGCATCTTTACCTCAAAGAAGCGATTTCGAGCTGTTGTTGACTATTCTGCTCATTTGGGTCTTTCATCATGTTGTGAAGAGAGTTGAGATTATCCTCCCAACACCCACTATCACGGGTGTGAGATTCGTCACCATCACCGTCGATGTCGTCCTCCGGTTCCTCGGCCAAGCGAGTTGCGTAGACGGGCTGTCCGTTCTTAATGAGGGAAACGGTCGATTCTGAAACGAGGTGAGTTACCAAAAGATAAGGTAATTCAGGGTAAGGTAGGTGAGTTAGGGTGAGTTATGGATAAGTTCTGGCGAGGAGTTAGGGTAAGCGGGGAAAATTAAGCGTGAGTTAAGGTAACATATTTCTTTAAGTAGGTTAAGGTAACATATTTACTGACATATAGAGTTTGGTTAGGGTGTGTTAAGATTTTTGAGGGGAGGGAAAGTTAGGGTAAGGTAGAGTAAGTTTGGGTCAGTAAAGCATGGGTGAGTTAGGGTAGGATAGGGTCATTTAGGGTGAGTTAGATTAAGTTAGAGTAAGAAAACTTAACCAGGATTGGGGTGAGTTAGGGAAGTAAGGAAAGGTTAGAGTAAGAAAGGGTAAGTATGGGTGATTTAGGGTAGATAAGGGTATCTTGTGGTAGGTAAGGGTGGTTTATTGTAAGTTAAGGCAAGTTACGGTACGTACGGGTAAGTTTGGGTAAGTTAGGAAAGTTAGGGTAAGTTAGGGTGAGTTGGACTAAGAAAACGTAATCAAGGGTAAGTTGGGGTGAGTTAGGGAAACTTTAGGTCAGCTAGGGTGAGTTTGGGTAACATAAAGAAAGGTAGGGAAGTTAGGTTAAGTGATGGTAAGTTTGGGTAAGTTAGACGGAGTGAGGGTAAGTATTGATGAGTTAGGGCAAGTTTGGACAGTTAGGGTCAGTTAAGGTAAGTTTGAGTGAAAAAAACGTAATCTAGGTTAAGTAAGAATAGTTAGAGTAAGTTAATTTAAGTTATGGATAGTTAGGGTGAGTTAGCGTAAATCAGTAAATTAGGGTGATTCAGGGAAAGTGAGGGTAAGTAAGGGTAAGTATTATTCCCGCCAATCCGACTTCGGCGGTTCATTTTTTAGGGTTACTTAGGTTGGGGTAAGTAAGGGTAATTTAGAGTCAGTTAGGGTCAGTTAATTTAGGGTGAACCATGGGATTTTAGGGTAAGATAATGTAACGTAGGATGCGTTAGGGTAAATTATGGTAAGTAATGGGCTGTTAGGGTGAAGTCAGGGGAAGTGAGGGTTAGGGTGAGTTGGGGTATTAAGTTAAGGTAAGGGTAACTGAGAGTAGTCTAGGTGAGTTTGGGTAACTTAGCGTAAGCAAGAAGGGTACGTTACGGTAAGTAAGGGTAAGTTAGGGTCAGTTATGGTGAAATAGGGTAAGTTAGGGGTCAGTAAGAGTGAGTTAGAAAAAGTTAAGATAATTAAGGATAAGTAAGGCTAAGTGAGGGTGAGTTAGGCAAGTTGGGGTAATTGGGTAAGGTACGTAAGGTAGGGTAAGGTATGTAAGGTAAAGAAAGACATGGATAGGTAGGTAAGGTAAATATGTAAAGGTAAATTAAAGTAATACCTACCAACATTAAACTCCATAGAGCAGCAAATGCATTCAAACTTGGTAATGTTGATTTCAAGGCGGTAAATGTATCCCATCGGTTTGCAATCTGTGATAACATATCTAAAATTTTAAATTTCAAATGTATTGTCTGATAAAATAACATACCGGTTGCCTTCGGGGATAGGCATCAGGTTCAGATTTCTGCACATTTCGTTGCAACACTGAACTCCCCAGGAATTCTCTCCTAGGGATCCTGGGGTACCACAGATTTCACAGTGGATCAGTTTTGGGGCCTCGGTCTCGCTGGGGCGCAGTTTATCAAGCTCCCATTGAAGAATTTTAATTTGGTTGTCCTTGGAAAGAAGTAGCTCATTATCTGAAACAATATCTTGGTTAAGGTAAAATAAGGTAACGTAAGGTTAATGCTAATGCTAATGCTAATGCTAATGCTAAGGCTAATGCTAATGCTAATGCTAATGCTAAGGTTAAGGTTAAGGTTAAGGTTAAGGTTAAGGTTAAGGTTAAGGTTAAGGTTAAGGTTAAAGTTAAGGTTAAGGTTAAGGTTAAGGTTAAGGTTAAGGTTAAGGTTAAGGTTAAGGTTAAGGTTAAGGTAAAACTCACTTTTCTGCTTCTCCTGCTCCCATTTACTAGTAGCCAATG
The DNA here is from genome assembly GCA_964057215.1 of Oscheius myriophilus. Taxonomy (NCBI): domain Eukaryota; kingdom Metazoa; phylum Nematoda; class Chromadorea; order Rhabditida; family Rhabditidae; genus Oscheius; species Oscheius myriophilus. The sequence continues at coordinate 21,936,917 of OZ059902.1, forward strand.
CTTTGTCATAAGAAACCTTAGCGTTTTCTGCCTTTAAGGCCTCATTCTTCTCTTCAATGTCCAGAATGTAGTCCTCTCTGTCTCTCAGCAGAATTTGCAGATCCCGTTTGTCTTTCTCCAAGTTTTCAATCACATGTGACAGCAAATCGCATTCGTAGACGTTTTGGCCGCAAACTCGGCGAACAACCTTAGAGCCTTAAAGTGAGGAAAATAAACTTTTTTAAAGGTAAATTTACCAATGCGGTACTGTTTTTCACAGCAACGGCAAGAAAATCCGCCCGCCTTGCAAACGGGGACGTTGTAGATCACCGGCTTGGGTGACATAGAGCAGTTGATCTCGGTATACCTAAAAAAGTGAAAATTCACAAACAAATTTTGGCCCGATAGTGAATTTGAACCCATGGCCGTTTGATTCACATTCTTTAGCACTCGCTTAACTAAAAGCTTAAGGAATCTAAGCAAGGTCTTACGTGACTTTGTAAATTTAACATTTCCTTACGCAAAAAGTTATAGGTTGGCTAAATTGTCACCAAATTACAGTCATACAAAATTGTAAGCGGTGGGGAGTTGAACCAAGTACCTCCAGCGTATGAAGCAAACACGTTACCGCTGCGCCACCGAGACACTTGCTCCGGCTGGGCGCGACCAGAACCTGGTATTAGTGCGACAACACTGGCATCATAACTCCAAAACTAGCACTGTTTAGCAGATTTGACGGCTTTCGCTCTACTCAGAATAAAATTTTCTATCAAATGATAAAGGGCTCATTCTTATCGGCGTTGGCAGCTTGGAACCATGCGCATTTGAAAATACCCTCACATATACAATTCTGCATAATTTACATTAAGTGCACACGTTAAGTCCTTAGTCTAAAGTGAGTTTAAGCCGATTAACCCCCAAAAATGAACGAAAACGTACTTATATCCTTCTTTCTGAGGTGCTAAGATTGTGGCTTGACACTGGAAACACTCCTTGCTCCAGAGCGTAGTCAGGACATTGTTACCAACTTGGCAGTTGTCACAGTAGATGAAGTAAAACTGATCCATTCCTAAAAAAAAATATAATACGTTTCATTTTTCACCTGTAAAATTTGAAAGTTGAAAAAACTGAGAACAAACATGTAAGGACAGGCACAAAAAAATGCGATGAATACGTCCACTGTGCAGTTAGAAAGCGAATTCAAATAAGCTTTGTTCGGCATGCACGGCGTTCTACCGTATTCATATCGTTTTCTGCTATTAATAGGTCAATTGGGTTAGCGTTGCGATAGCAAAACAAGCATCTGAAGCATCGGATGTAGGTGACCAACAGCGGAGAAAGTAGGTCAGAGGTCAACTGGCTTACTGTAATCGCTTCAGGACCTGCCATCCTGATTGAGGATAACTATCTTCTGCATTCAATCGATCTCTCCAATCTGGAAACAGTCATCTCAGGCACAGGACCAGCTATCCAAATCTCCCACAACAATTTGCTAAAATCGATTGATTTGTTGGGTGTGAGTAGGGTAGAATGATCGGCAGAGTATAAGATAATCATAGCTAGGAATGGAGACTACCTCATGCCTGCCAAAGAGTGGAAACCGTGGGTTTTAAAGGTCTAAGGGTTACTGTAGATCTCTAGGCTTAAGCAAAGGACCAACTTTGAGCTAAGAAAGGATACCATCATCTACGTTGAACAGAACGCAGCTCCACAGTTATCGGAGGGTCTTTCAGGCACTTCTTTTGAAAAATCCACTTCGACCCCTACATTTTGGGTAAAAGATGGGTTAAGACCTTAATATCGAGCGATATAGACTCTGCTATTGCTATGGGGTTGATTGCGATGATCTACATCTGTCTAGCAGTCTGTCCGCTCGTGCATGTTTTATGATTACGCTTGGCATTTTGCGTGCAATTATATATAAAGCGTATTGATTGGCGTGCACATCGCTTTTTGACACAAGAGGTCACTGTAATAACGAGCCAAAAAGCCATTCATTGTAACAACTATGTCCGCCATGCACAGTTGGCGTATTTTTCTCTTAGCAATTGTTTGGCCAATCAATATTTTTCAATTTTTTAGAATGTCTATCTACGAGAATCTGAGTGACGTCGCTCAGCTGCCACAGAAAACCAAGGACGATCAGGCTGCTAATGGTGAGTACCTGGAAACAAAAAACGAGAGAGACAGAGACAGAGACAGAGACAGAGACAGAGACAGAGACAGAGACAGAGAGACACACAGAGAGACACACAGAGAGGCACAGAGATGCAGAGACACAGAGATGCAGAGACACAGAGACAAAGAGATGCAGAGACAGAGAGACAAAAAGACAAAGAGACAGAAAGACAGAGACATATATAAAATCCACTTTTTCAGCCAAAACATCTTCTGGAATTCGAGTGAAGTGTCACAACTGCACAGCTGAAAATCTCATCCCTTCTAATGATTGGTCTGTGAGGTGCTCCTGCAAGCGTGTGATTCTAGTTCCTCCTACTCCAGAATTTAAGTGAGGTTTTTTTCATATATTATATAATTTCTTTTATACAGGTATGTTGAAACCAATTGCAATGGAGGAACAACTTTTCGCCTCGAAGCCGAGAGGCGTTTTCTTACCTGCAAATGCTGCTATATAAAGTTTCGAATTGGTTAGTCTTGAAACTTTTTTAAAACTCTAAATTTCAATGTTATAGGAAACAACGTTGTCGAAAAGAACCATGGTCAAGATGTCTATGAAACGGAACTGGTAGAAAACTACATTGCGAAAATGGAAAAGGAGACTGAGCTTCTGAAGAAGGAGAATGAGGAGCTGAAGACGGAGATTCAGAGGATGAAGCTGTCCGAGAGGAAAATGAAAGAAGCAGCGATGAAGGAGACGGATCAGCAGAATGAAAAGAACCTTACAAACGATAATGCTAAGGAAAAGGAGGACATGAAGAAGAGTGTGAAGAAAGAGATTGAGGACTTGAAGGAGTCGCTGAAGAAGGAACTGAAGGAAGAGTTGCTTCAGGAGCTGAGCCAGGAAAAGCCCAAGGAGAACAAGGAAGGCGTGCCTGAGACAAGTGAGTGCAACCACACTTTGAAAGAGAGAGAGAGAGAGAGAGAGAGACAGAGAGAGAGAGAGAGAGAGAGAGTGCGTCTGTGTGTATGTATGTGTATTTGCGGGTGTGCGTGAGTGTCTAAGTGTGCGTGCGCGTATGAGTGTTATAATTTTTCAACCCAATCGGAGTCGAAACAAAATTCGCCCTACTGAAGGGACGAAATCCCCAACGAACGGCCGAAGGCCTCAAGGTGCCAAGAGTGAGGGCCGCATAGACGGGCTGAAAGAATCCCTCGGTGGTAAGAGGATTCCTACTCATATAAGAACACTACTAACAAGGGAAGTCCGTAATGATACTCGCAGAGTTTGAAACGACACTCAGACCATTGGATAAAGCATAAAACGTTGTCCCTAAATGTGGTCTCGAAATTTGCTGCCGACACTTGGAAGCCGAGAAATGTCGTTTTTAAATTTCATGCTAAATTTCTCATTTACGCAAATGTGCCTTGTCTTGGGAAGAAATCAACCGCTAAAACGTGGTAAAGTGGCTAAATGAACTGAAAAAAATGGGCTATGCTGGATGTATCCCGGTGGTACTTTTTTATTTTTATTTTTTGCCTTTTGCAACTTTAACTTTTTTTATGACATTTTTTGTTTTTGAAATTTGGGATCATTCCGGTGATGGTGACAGGGTTTGGTAGAAAAACATTGACTAGAAAACCAAATTTCGAGATTTAGGGACAACTTTTTATGCTCTATCCAATTGTCTAGGTGTCGTTTGGAACTCCGAGGGTACCATTACGGACTCCCCTCGTAATGGTGATTACATATTTATTATAGAGGTAGAAGTTATACATAAAATTCAAGAGAGAACCGCTCTCGCGGGACATCTCGAAGAGAGTGCCCTCCCCGACGGATCGGGTGACGGGTATCGTGGCTACAGAATTGTCACGACACGGGCCGTGACTCCTGGTATTAAACAAACAGATAAATAGAAAAACAGTGAAACTTTAAGGGACAGTGAGGCGGGTTTTACAACATAGGCTAAATGAAGAGAGAAAAATTCGCTGATCATGAAAATA
>OZ059902.1:21948517-21994671 GCA_964057215.1 Oscheius myriophilus
CTTGTGGAGAACAAGGAGAGCGCTTCTGAAACAAGTGAGTTTTTCAATTTTTTAACAGCAGTATTCTGTTAGGAAACTTCAAAATTCATTTTTCATTTTTTCAATTTGAAATTTCACCCACTGCGAAGCGAAAAATTGTGCTTCGAAGCAGGGGTGGCACGGGGGCCGGCCCTCACGGCGCCGGTCATAGTTCTCACGGGCCGGGCCGGGCCGACTTGAAAAAAATCCTCGACCCGGCCCTCTTCGGCCCGTCCACTCGGCCCACCCAGTCAAACTGTCACCCACACGACCAAGGTTCGATCCCGGTCGGGACACTTTATTTTTGCTAACTTAAAATTAGTTTAAATGTGTAATAGAAGCAGAATTAAAGTGTTTCCGGGGTTTAAAAAAATGACGTAAGCTGAAATATCGATTTGAAGAATTATTAATTTGGCAAGTTTACAAACCGGGCCGGGCCGGGCCGACACTTTTTTCGGTCCGGCCCGGCCCGCGTGCCGACCCGTCATTTCAGAACTATGGCCCGGCGTCAGCAAAGGGCCTTACACGGCCCCGCGGCCAACAATTTGGCAAGGCCTGAAGAGAGAAAATTTGAAAATTGTTAAGGAATTCAAATTTTTTTCCCGCGCTTCCCAATCTGTTACCCCGGGGCCGTGTAGGACCCTCTGATACCGCTAGGTTCCTCAGGCCCGGCCCCCGTGCCACCCCTGCTTCGAAGTACCGAAAAAGACACCACATTACCGCCGTGGGTGGGCGGGGCTTGTCTGACAAGGGCCATAGACACTGCTAAACAACGGACATATACTACTCGCCCATAGAGCTTGACCGGAAATATTGGGGATTAGCATATGTTTCAATCATAAACAATCGACTTTCATGCAAAAATGTGAACTTGTAAATCTGTCATTGTTCACACTAATTAGCTTAGATTCGCAGGTTCTTTATACTTCCGGTCAAGGTCTATGGGCGAGAAGTATATTTTTGTTTGACTGCCAAATTTTCCCAAACTGCTTAAATAGCGCATTGTATGCGACATTTAGCAATGGAGCACGCGATTGACCATGGAGCGCAGAAAATTAGCAATGGAGCGCGAAACTCGATAAATGAAATTTCAATTTGCATTTTAATATTGAGATTGTAAACGAAAGGGAGCATGGAAATTGGGGGTTTTTTTGTCTTGAAAAACTATAAAAATACTTGAAATACTCAAAAATATTCTGAATCCCTCGTTTAGTTTGCCTAGTATCCGGAGAAAACGGAAAAATGATCGAACATTCATATTTTCAAAAACGTTGATTACCTGCTTGTTAGTTTTTTTTTTAAATTAAAAAATACAGTTTTAAAGAGCGGATATGGCCTCGTTTCCTGAGCAACCATAATCGAATTCTAACGTGATGGGTAGAAAAATCAAAGTAACTTTTTTTCGAGTATAATGGATTTTTGATTTTAGCATTTCGTTTTATTCAAAATTTTATGGCTATCAAAGTAGTATGTAATGCTAACATTTTCCGGGCTTGATTTGACTGAAAAGGTCAGAAAACGAACAAAAAAGTCATAATTACCTTATTTCAGATGTCTCCGAAAATCCTAAAACTCACTCTCCTACGAACACAGCTTCTTGCGACCTCTGCAATGCCACCCGCAGCTTCGAAGACTGGGCCGTGGCCTGTACCACTCCTGAGTGCTGTGGAAGAGCGATTTTGGCTAGCATCGAATCAGGCTTCCGGTAAGCTTTAGAGTTTTTATTGTTCTAATTTTCATTTTATTCCAGCTACGTAGCTATTAATTGCTGCAGAAATATAGAAATCAAACGCCTGGCTGAAACTAGTCTTTGGCTCACATGCAATTTCTGCTTCCGTGAGAGGATAATTGGTTGGTTTAGCTATGAAATCCCTTTTTAACTCAGATTTTCAGAAAACACTATTGGAATGACTGTGAGTGGCCAGCCGATCTACAAAACTTCCTCCACAAGAGAAGTTGCCGATGAACTGAAGATTCAGCTGAAACAAGAACAAGAGAAAGTGAAGGAGCTACAGATGGCAAACGAGACCAAGGAGAAAGAAATGGCTGAGTTGAAGCAGACACACGAGAAGGCAGTGGAGCTGGCTGAGAAGTTGGCCAAGGTAACTGAGGAGGCCATGAAGAATCTTCAGCTGAATAAGACTGATTGACTGTGTTTCCAAAAATTGAATTGCACCCGTTTCAAATAAATGTTGTTGGCTCAATTTTTCTAAGCAGCTGCCCTTCTCTCTCTCTCTCTCTCTCTCTCTCTCTCTCTCTCTCTCTCTCTCTCTCTCTCTCTCTCTCTCTCTCTCTCTCTCTCTCTCTCTCTCTCTCTCTCTCTCTCTCTCTCTCTCTCTCTCTCTCTCTCTCTCTCTCTCTCTCTCTCTCTCTCTCTCTCTCTCTCTCTCTCTCTCTCTCTCTGAAGGATTTCAGGTATTTGGTCCCGCCGTGAAAAGTCCCAAGCTGCGTAAATGCACAAAATCACGGCCTTCGGCCGCTCAGACAGGTGGCCTACGGCTAAACAGCTTTTTGACCATTTGGGTTACTGTAGCCCAGAATAGAATAGCGATGTCTAGGCTGATTTCTTGTTTGAAAAATTATATGGACCCGCCGCGAATGAAGCAGATTAACATTATTTTGCGTAAAATGGCGGCTAGGAACAACCAATTTATTCAATTGCTTAATAAAAATTCAAATGTTTACACTGGGAAAATAGTATGTTTTGGTCATTTCTAGGGCACATGCAGACAAATTTTTTAAAGTTACAATTTAGTTTTATCAAAAAAGTCTTCACGATTTGATTTTTAGTGCTAACAAAAATTTGATGCCGAAAATATCTTGAGACGCTGTTTTGAACATACGTGTTTGTGTCTCTGATTCGAAAATGTTACTTTGTCTCGAAAAGCTAAGATGGGCTTTTTTTGTTACAATGCGAACTGTATTGATTGACCCAAAATGGCTTTTAGGCTCCATAGCAAGGTGTGAGGTCACTGTAGTGGTTAGGTAGAAAGCCATTCATTCATTCCAATTGCACCCACATTGAACAGTCTCCTAAATTTTTCTATATTTTATTTTTGCAGTATGCTGTACGAAAATCTGAAAAACTACATGAACCTGTATCAGACAACCGAAGCGGAGCAGAATTTTAAAGGTAACACACATAAACTCACACACTCACACACTCACACACTCACACACTCACACACTCACACACTCACACACTCACACACTCACACACTCACACACTCACACACTCACACACTCACACACTCACACACTCACACACTCACACACTCACACACTCACACACTCACACACTCACACACTCACACACTCACACACTCACACACTCACACACTCACACACTCACACACTCACACACTCACACACTCACACACTCACACACTCACACACTCACACACTCACACACTCACACACTCACACACTCACACACTCACAACTTTTTTCAGCTCAAACTTCTCCTGAAAAACGAGTGAAGTGCGGCTCCTGCACTTCACTCGTTTTGAGACACTTTTGCCTCCCACGGTGAGATATCAGTATTGCAACTGCGGACAATTGCTTCTTCCTCCTCTGATTCCAGGATTCAAGTAAGTTGAACAATAGTTTTTATTTATATTTTGTTATTTAGATATTTTAATGTTTCTTGCAATAGAGGAGGAACCTATCCGCTCCCAGCCAAGGACCGTTTTTTCATCTGCAAATGTTGCAATATCACATTTTGACTAGGTGAGATTTTAAATATCATTTTCCAATGTGAATTTTTTAGGAAACAAATTGATGACAATGCACAATGGTCAGGAAATCTACGACTCAGAGATGGTTGAGGCCTATGTTGAAAAAATGGAAAAGACTTGTGAAGATTTGGAGAAGAAGAATGAAGAGCTGAAGAAGGAGCTAAAAGAGTTGAAGCAGAAGGGCTTCAGGGAAGAATTGGAGCAGATGAAAGGAGAGATGAAGAAGGACCTCGAGGAGTATAAGCAGAAGAATCTTCAAGACATGGAGGACATGAAGGAGAAGCTGAAGTTTGAGGTGCTTCAAGAGCTGAGCCAGAGAAAGGATGAAAACAAAGAGAACCAGGAGAGCGTTCCGAAAACAAGTGAGTTCAAATTTTTTGTTTTTTAAACCTAGGCAAATTCCTTATTAGAATTTCGTTTAAAGGGACAGTCAGGGGGTTTCACAACATTAGCTAAATTACGTGAGAAATATTCGCTGCACATGAAAATATATCTGCCTATGGGTCGAAAATTTACAGTTTTCGAGAAAATACTCTTCAATGTTTTCAAAAACGGGTCTCCGTCTACAGATTTGAAGACTTCCAGTACGCCCTGCGTGTCCGGCATTTACAAAGCATGTTAATGAGCCGAATTTCATTCTAGGTGGTTGAGAGAGCGCTGGAAATGAGAAAGGCGCGAATTTAGCATAGTTAATTTGCACAATTTCCGACCGTAGCCGATCGAAAAAGACATGAAAAGCCCTTTCTGTCCTTATAAGTGTCATTTTCGAAAGAAGAATAAAAAAAAACAATTTACATTGGCCCAATTTTCGATCTGCACTTAAATAATTGTTAAACCGAAAACTAAAAGAAATCGAATTTTATGCAATGTTTGACTATTTTTTCCACATTTAAGCCATTTTTTCAAGAAAAATTATGGTCGAACTTCTTCAAACAAAAAAACAAAAAAAACTAAACTTTTACAATGGCAATTTTGCAATTTGCAATATATAATTTCAAGTCGACTTTCAATACAAATGGAAGTGAAATTTTTTAAACCAAAAAAACTAAACTTTAGCAATGCCAATTTCCAAATTTTAAGTCGATTTTCCAGATAAATGATATAGTCTAATTTGTCCAACAAAAAATAACTAAATATTTTTTACAATGCCAATGTTTGTGTCGAATGTGATGTTGTTTCGTATAGAGATGTTTTTAACCGCTGTTATTTGAAAAATGGGCAAATTACCATTTTTTCTCGATTTTTTAATCTAACTAGTTTGCAAATAAGAATTCGTGATAGAATTAAAAATTCAGAAAAATTGAAGTTTTGACACTTAGCGTACCCCTAAGTCCCTTTTGACACCTACCGTACCCCTAAATCTCCACGGAAATGAGTGTTTCCATTCCATATGAAATTACTTTACCCAACGTTGTTCCAAGTAACGGTTGTTTGCAAAATACTTTTTCATTATAATACGATTTGCATGAAAAATCCCATTTATGCTTCCGTTGAACAAACCTGAAACACAATTTTTAGTTTTACACATTATTTTCAGCCGGATCCGAAAACCCGAAAACCAACCCTGTCATCAACACAGCTTCTTGCGACATCTGCAACACCACCCGCAGTTTTGAAGGCTGGGGTGTGGCCTGTACCACTCCTCAGTGCCGTGGGGGAGCAATTTTGGCTGCCATTGCACCAGGCTTCCGGTAAGCTTCACACATTCACTATTCTAGCTTTATATTTCAGCTATGTGGCAACGAATTGCTGCAAAAACATAGAAATTAGACGCCTGGCTGAAACTAGTGTTTGGCTCACATGCAATATCTGCTTCCGTGAGAGTATAATTGGTTGGTTTGGCTATAAAACCCATTTTTAACTGAGATGTTTAGAAAACACTATTGGACTGACTGTCGGTGGTCAGCCGGTTTACAAAACTTCCTTTACCAGAGGAGTTGTCGAAGATTTGAAGATTCAGCTGAAACAGTTGGAAGAGAAAGTGAAGGAGCTTCAGATGACTATCGATGTCATAGAAGCAGAAAATAAAGCTCAGAAGGAAGAGATGGGTGAGCTGAAGCAGACAAAGGAGAAGGCAGTTGAGCTGGCTGAGAAGTTGATGGCCAAGGTGACCGAAGACGCCATGAAGACCCTTCAGCTGAACAATGCTTCTGACTGACCGCTCTTATTTTCAAGATATGCAACTGTATCCATCTCAAATAAATGTTGAACCAACTTTTTGTTGAAATTTTGTAAACATTGAAAAGGAAAAGGACCTAAACGATAAAATTCGTGAAAAACGCATGTAACCATTCAGGTACGCGCGCGCACTCTCCTGGCTTGCGGCCTGCTGCTGCAAGAACACCATTGCGATTTTTTTATATAAGGGGATCATTTCGGCCTTCGGCCGCTCATTTCATTTCGTTTCTGCATTCAGCGCCGCTCAGGTAAGCGGCCTGCGGCCGCAACATTCGTGGCCATCAAGGGCGCCTTTGTAATTAACTTGCAGACAGCGCGAGATCGACACCCCGGCAGAGTGGTAACGTCTTCGCTTACAAATCCCGCGACCCGGGTTCGAATCCGCCCTCTAATATTTTGTTTTGCCTACGTTCAACCAACTTCATAACCAATGTTGACGCGTTTCTTGTGCATTTTTTTGGTGTTAACAGAAAAGTTGTGCCAAATGATGTCTAAAATTGAAATATAATTCTTATTTTCTTACACCAATTGAACAATGTTTGGAGAACTTGAAATAACTTGAAAATGTAGCATTTTTTGACGATAACTTTTTTATTTGCTAAGATTTTGGAAATTATTATGTTACAGATGTTGTTGAAATTACATTTGCCGTCAGAGAACATATTGAAGTCACCTTTTTGGTGCATTTTTATTATTCACCCTACCAAAGTTTAAACTACCGTAACCTGGGAATAAAAAATTATATGAGCCTAAAAGTGTCAGGACTTCATAATTGGGTCTTAGGAACGTCCTACACGAGTTTTCAGAAAATCCGATTTTTTCCATGTCACTGGTCTGAGTCTTGCGGAAATGGCGTCTTAAACACTGTTTCAGTTTGCACGACATAGTCACAAAGTTGTGATTCAATCGATGAAAAAATCCAAAATCGAAGTCACTTTTCGTTAGGTCACAAAATCACGGGTCACGCAGTTTCTTTTTAGCTTCTATGATGTCTGTTTTTGCACTCCTTTGATGACAAAGGCCGAAAACAGGAAAAGTCCATTTTTAAAGGCAAATTTTCAATTTTTCGAGGTTTTTCGACTCCATTGCGAAAGTATACGAACCTTCGCTAATTTTGTGTCAGATTCGATCTATTCACAACGTTAGTGTTTACCATACCACTACTTGCAATGATTTTGCCATTTTCTAAAAATTACATTGCTCTACCGTAACCCGGGTTGAAAAACTCGAATCGTGGCCTAAATGTGTAAAAATGGCCTATTTCCAACATAGAAATATTCTTGGCCAACTTTGGGCCAACTCTGGGACTATCAACATTTTACTTGCACAGAGGCTTTTGAAGTGGATTCAATGCTATTCGGAAACATATCGATTAATCGGCCTATTACCTTTTATGGTTTTTATAAAAAATGTCTATCGATTGTTCAGCAGATGGCTTTTAGCATTGCTTGTCTGATAAAAAGCGGGATAGGCACTGTTGAGACTGAAAGCCATTGATATTTTATTTATACATTAGTTAATTTGATATCGCTTTTATTATAAAAAAGCGGGGGAGAAGTCACATATTGGCAGGGTAGAAAGCAATTCATTCTATCAACATACATTCCCACTTCCATTTCACTTTTAATTGTTTCAGCATTAGATATATATTTTTGCATTTTCACAATGACAACCTTCGAAAAACTGACCAACTATAACAACATTTATCAGACAACAACTGACGATATAATTGTTCAAGGTACGTGTGTGCGTGTGCGTGTGCGTGCGCGTGTGCGTGTGCGTGTGTGTGTGTGTCATTGAACTTTCTTTTTTCAGCCGAAACCCCTTCCCAAATTCGAGTGAAGTGTGACAGATGCTCCGCTGAAACCCTCATGCTTTCTGATGACTGGGGTCTGGACTGTTCCTGTGGTCTATTGCTACTTATCCCCCAAACTCCCGGGTTCAAGTAAGTAAAACCATCTAACCTTGAATATTTATACTGTTTAAGGTACTACGAAACGCGCTGTGGAGGAGGAACCATGTTCAAAATTTCGTCTGAAAAACGTGTCCTCGTTTGCAATTGCTGTAGAATCGCTTTTCGACTGGGTTGGTTTGAATGAACATGCTTGATATTCATTTGCATTTTTTTAGGAAACAGCATTCTGAAGAAACAGTGTGGACAGGATGTCTATGAAGCGGAACCGGTAGTGAACTACATGGATAAGACAGAGGGGGAGAAAGAGACGCTGCTGAAGGAGAATGAACAGCTGAAGAAGGAGCTTCAGGAGATGAAGCAGAAGAGCTTCAGGAAGTACATGGAGATAGCCGTGGAGAAAATGAAAGAAGATATGAAAATGGAGCTGGAGAAGCAAAACGAGATGGCGGGGGCTATGAAAAAGGAACTCCGGGCCCAAATCCAAAAACTGGAGCTGGAAATGAAAGATCTGAGGGAGGCAGAAAAGGAGAAGCCTCTTCAGAAGATGGATGAGCCGAAGACTGTGAATAACAAGGAAACAGCTACAGAAACAAGTAAGTTCGGGTTTTACAAAATTAGGGGGCATTCGCGCTGAAAATATAGTTTTTGGCTGACAATGAGCATTTTTCAGTCAATAGACGCAAATTTTCTCTATCCAAATCTGCTTTCAAAAATTGCTGCGCGCAACTAGTTATCAAGTTATGACAGTTTACATTTCAAAATGTATGTGAAAATGCAAATAATCAGCTTGAGAGTATTTCACAGCGCGCATACCTCAAAAATCAAAGAAACTCAACAAATTTGAAGGGTATTCTATCTAATCAATTTTCATGTAAAAACCGTTTTGAACAACATAAATATGTTCACCTTCCTAACATAAATGTTTCACGTTTCAAACACCAATAGTTTGACCTACCAAACATGAATTAAGTTCATCATTATTTCATCGATCGAATAAAAAAACTCACTTTCAAAATTAATTTTTATCATAATATGGCCCAGATAATATCAATTTGAATTTCGCATTTGACGGACATAAAATAAGCTGTATCCGGAAACAGCAATTTCAACGGCATTTTTTTCGCTTTTTCAAAATTTTCGGGCTCCTACACAAAAACTGTCTATTTAAATGTTTCATTTGTTATATTCACAATTTGGACTTTAAAATAACACCAATTCCAATGATTTTAACCAATTTTGAAATTGTTCCCTACCTTACCCGTAACCCACCTAAACAAATCGGTATTGGACTAAAACTTTGAAAATTCCCATTTTAGCCCCCCCCCCCCCGAAATGGCAAACATTGCAGAAACAACAATTGAGTTCTGAGATAGGCTTATGTATTTATAGTGTTTCTATGGAAACCAGTTTTGGTCAGTTTGGCCAAATGAGTCTTTATTCTATACCCCTCAGGTTCCTCTTTCATAATCAGCTTTCAAAAATTGCTGAGCACATCTGACTCTCGAGTTATGACCATTTATGTTTCAAACGTTAAAGCTTGAAAAGCTTAAACACTGCTTTAAAAATATATAAGAGGGGTTAAAAGAGTGCATCATTCAAAAATCAGCCGAGCACAGCAAAATTTGAAGAAAGTTTCTGAAATAGAACATGTAAGCCTATATAAAACTGCGCCATTCGATAAACAGAAGTTTGGCAAAACTGTTGTAGAAACATTATTTTAAAACCTACTTTTCAGCTGTTTCCGAAAACCCAAAAACCCACCCTCCCACAAATACAGCCTTTTGCGACGCCTGTCATGTCAGTCGTACTTTTGAAGGCTGGGGAGTGAACTGTACCACTCCACAGTGCAGGAAAAGAACGATTTTGGCCCCAATCGAACCTGGATACCGGTAAGTGTATCAAATATGTTATTTTTCTAAACTTTTGTTTCAGCTACGTTAGCCTAAAATGCTGCTCACCCAGTGGTTACGTTACACGAGTTGATGAAACTCACACTTGGCTCACTTGCAACAGATGCTTCACTGAAAACACGATTCTTCAAAATGGTTGTTTTTTTCTTAGAAATGACTCTAATCAAGATTTTCAGGCAATTTTGGGGAAATCAGGAGTGGCCAAACCATATACTCCACTTCGTTGTCCATGAAAGTTGTGGAAAATTTGAGAGTTCAGCTGGAACAGGCGGAGATGGCTAATAAGGCTATGGAAGAAGAGATGGCTGAGTTAAAGCAGACAAAGGAGAAGGCAATCGAGCTGGCTGAGAAGTTGGTGGCCCAGATGACCGAGGAGGCCTTGAATCAGCTGAACAACAATTTTGACTGATGATATCGTTTTCAAGATATACAATTGTAGTATTTCAAATGAAGTTTTTGAATCAAATTTTGGTCTGGGGTTTTTTAAAACCTAAGGGTGCCTACGGCGCGCCCCCTGGCTCGTGGACCTGCGGCCGCACCGACATACGGCCATCGGCCGCTCAGTTTGCCGGCCTGCGTATATTGATGGCCACTCAATATTCGATCGCCTCAATTTCGCTTATTCAGTAAGAGTTGATCTATTCAAAACATAAGGGTTTGGCCAACATTTGAAAAATTACAGTACCTTACCGTAACCGGAGTCGAAAAACCGATATTGTCCCGGAAATTTCAAAACGACCTATTTGGAGACCAACTTTGGGTTAATTCTGGGACTACCAACTTTTTTCACAATCTTTTCTGAAATCGCACCGGTTTTAAGTAATCTTTAACTATTTGTATTCCAAATGTTTGATTCAGATTCATGTCTATGCTCTGTTTTCCAAATGCCCATCGATTGATCGATATATAGCTTTTATTAACCCATTGTGGTTTCAAAAGTTTATTGATTGGTCTACATATTGCTTTTACACAGCTTGTTTACTGAAAAGCGGGTAAATTGCATTGTCAAGACTGAAAATCACCGATATTATTTATGAATACAATAACACATTCAATGTCGCTTTTACTATACAAAGCGAGGGAGAGGTCACCGATTAGACAGGGTCGAAAGCTATTCATTCTGTCAATCGGCATTCACTCTGACCACACGTCCTTTTTTCTGTATATGAACATTCGATACATAGTTTTATATTTTTAGATGTCAATTTTCGAAAAACTGATGAACTACAACAACATTTATCAGACAACAGCTGACGATAAAATTGTTCGAGGTACGTGAGTGTGTGAGTGTGTGAGTGTGTGTATGCGTGTGCGTGTGTCATAGAACCTTCTTTTTCAGCCGAAACCCCTTCCCAAATTCGAGTGAAGTGTGACAGATGCTCCGCTGAAACCCTCATGCCTTCTGATGACTGGGGTCTGGAGTGTTCCTGCCATCAATTGCTTCTAACCCCCCAAACTCCCGGTTTCAAGTAAGATTTATCACCTACCTTTGAATATTTATACTGTTTAAGGTTCTACGAAACGCCCTGTGGGGGAGGGACCGTATTCAAAATTTCCTCTGAAAAACGTGTCCTCGTGTGCAAGTGCTGTCATGTCGCTTTTCGACTGGGTTGGTTTGAATGAACATTTTTGATATTCATTTGCGTTTTTTCTAGGAAACAGCATTCTGAAGAAACAGTGTGGACAGGATATCTATGAAGCGGAACCGGTAGTGAACTTCATGGATAAGACAGAGGGGGAGAAAGAGACACTGCTGAAGGAAAATGAACAGCTGAAGAAGGAGCTTCAGGAGCTGAAGCAGAAAAGTCTAAAAGAAGAACTAAAGCAGGCGGTAGAGAAAATCAAAGAGGAGATGAAAAATGAGCTGGAGAAGCAAAAGGAGGCGGCGGTGGCTATGAAGAAGGAACTCCAGAAGCGAATTCAACAACTAGAGCTGGAATTAAAAAATATGAAAGAGGCAGAGAAGGAAGAGCCTCTTCAGGAGACGGACAAGGAGACGGCAGAAAACTGAAAAGAACAAGGAGACATCTCTCGAAACGCGTAAGTTTTCTCTTCGTGTCTCTTTGTCTCTCTGTCTCTCTGTCTCTCTGTCTCTCTATCTCTCTGTCTCTCTCTGTCTCTCTGTCTCTCTGTCTCTCTGTCTCTCTGTCTCTCTGTCTCTCTGTCTCTCTGTCTCTCTGTCTCTCTGTCTCTCTGTCTCTCTGTCTCTCTGTCTCTCTGTCTCTCTGTCTCTCTGTCTCTCTGTCTCTCTGTCTCTCTGTCTCTCTGTCTCTCTGTCTCTCTGTCTCTCTGTCTCTCTGTCTCTCTGTCTCTCTGTCTCTCTGTCTCTCTGTCTCTCTATCTCTCTGTCTCTCTCTGTCTCTCTCTGTCTCTCTGTCTCTCTGTCTCTCTGTCTCTCTGTCTCTCTGTCTCTCTGTCTCTCTGTCTCTCTGTCTCTCTGTCTCTCTGTCTCTCTGTCTCTCTGTCTCTCTGTCTCTCTGTCTCTCTGTCTCTCTGTCTCTCTGTCTCTCTGTCTCTCTGTCTCTCTGTCTCTCTGCCTCCCCTTACTCTCCATCTCTATTCTTCTAATCAACTCACATTTCAGAATCTTCTGGAGCACATATCTTACCTGGAACCGTGGAAATCTTTACTGAAAAGATAGAGGCTCGTTGTGATTCCTGTCACACTGTGTACGAATTCGAAGGCTCGGGCTACATCTGTAAAAGAGCCGAGTGCGCCCAAAGACCCGTTTTGTCCAATGTTGAGCCCTTCTTCCGGTGAGTTTGAAAATCTCCTCCACCTTGAAACATTAACGATTTTAGCTGGGTATTGATAAACTGTAAAGCTAGTCATATTGGATATATTTCTGTGAACAACCAGTTGGTGTTTTGTATGTGCTGTCAGCAGGTGTACGTTGTCGGTAAGTAGATTCCGTAGTAGCTGTGGATGTGTGTGTGTGTGTGTGCGTGTGTGCGCGCATGTGTGTGTGTGTGTGTGTACGTGTGTGTGAACCTCGTTAACCTGTTTTTTACAGGTGACACTATTGAGTTCACTTTTAGTGGCCAAAAAATTTACTCCACGGAACCAGTCCAATCAGCTTTTAACAGAACAAAACATGAGCTGAATGACCAGAAGAGCCAGCTCAAAGAACTTCAGAACACAATTAATGAGCTAGAAGAGGAGAAAACTGCACAGGAGGAGGAAATGGCTAAGCTCAAGGATTCAAAGGAGAAGGCTGTTCAGCTTGCGGAAATGATGGTGGCCAAGGTGGCTGAGGAAGCTATGAAGCGTCTGAGCTTGAATGGAACTTCGAACTAAAGAAACCATTACACATTAAACCGTGTAACTGTTTCGTTGTCAATAGATGTTGTTGAATCACTGTTTTTACTCACATTTTCACACACACACACACACACACACACACACACACACACACACACACACATACACACACATACACACACATACACACACACACACGCGCGCGCGCGCGCGCGCGCGCTTGAGGACCTGTCATCCTGATTGAGGATAACGATCTTCTGCATTCAATCGATCTCTCCATTCTGGAAACAGTCATCTCAGGCACAGGACCAGCTATCCAAATCTCCCACAACAATTTGCTAAAATCGATTGATTTGTTGGGTGTGAGTAGGGTAGAATCATCGGCAGAGTATAAGATAATCATAGCTAGGAATGGAGACTACCTCATGCCTGCCAACGAGTGGAAACCGTGGGTTTTAAAGGTCTAAGGGTTACTGTAGATCTCTAGGCTTATGCAAAGGACCAACTTTGAGCTAAGAAAGGATACCATCATCTTCGTTGAACAGAACGCAGCTCCACAGTTATCGGAGGCTCTTCCTGGCGTTACTTAGAAAAAAATCCCTTTCTACCTTAACATTTTGACTGAGAAATGGGTTTAGGCCTTAAAATTGGGTAAATACCGAATAAAATTGATTTACCTCCTCCTTTCTCCGTTCTACGTGCCTTTGTGTCTGCGTCTCTAACTCGAGCAATTTCCCTGCCTTAGTGTCCACAGGTTGCGCTTGGCCTATTTCTGTTTCTCTGTTTCTCTGTTTTCTCTGTCTCTAGGGCCTTGGCCCTAGAGACAGAAAAAACAGAGAAACAGAGAGACAGAGAGACAGAGAGACAGAAAGACAGAGAGACAGAGAAACAGAGAAAACAGAGAAACAGAGAAACAGAGAAACAGAGAAACAGAGAAACAGAGAAACAGAGAAACAGAGAAACAGAGAAACAGAGGAACAGAGAAACAGAGAAACAGAGAAACAGAGAGACAGAGAGACAGAGAAAACAGAGAAACAGAGAAACAGAGAAACAGAGAAACAGAGAGACAGCGAGACAGAGAAAACAGAGAAACAGAGAGACAGAGAGACAGAGAAACAGAGAAACAGAGAAACAGAGAGACAGAGAAACAGAGAGACAGCGAGACAGAGAAAACAGAGAAACAGAGAGACAGAGAGACAGAGAAACAGAGAAACAGAGGAACAGAGAAACAGAGAAACAGAGGAACAGAGAAACAGAGAAACAGAGAAACAGAGAAACAGAGAAACAGAGAAACAGAGAAACAGAGAAACAGAGAGACAGAGAGACAGAGAAACAGAGGAACAGAGAAACAGAGAAACAGAGAAACAGAGAAACAGAGAAACAGAGAGACAGAGAGACAGAGAGACAGGGAGACAGAGAGACAGAGAGATAAAACGACAGGGAGAGAGAGAGAGAGAACTAGTCAGAGAGACAGAGAGACAGAGACAAATTGAAGTAACATCCAGTTTTAGATGACTCCTCTTCTTATATTCAAGTAAAGTGCGACAACTGCTCATCTGAGAGTCTCGTGCCTTCTGATGCTTGGGGCAATGCGTTTTGCTGCGATAGGCTTCTCCTACCTCCTCCACCTCGTGGGCTCAAGTAAGCCAGCTGTTTCATAATTTTCCCTTTTTATAACTTTAGGTATTTCGAAGCCTCTTGCAAAGACGGTGTTAGACTCTTCAAAGTCTCGGATGATAAACGCTTCCTGAAGTGTACCTGCTGCCATACCACATTTCTAAAAGGTTGGCTCTTTGAGGTGTAAAATTGAATTTCGCTTTTCTAAGAAATTATGTTGTTAAACAGATGTGTGGTCAAGATATCTACGGGAGTGTGAAGCTTGATCAGTACGCAAAGAAAATAGAAAACATCAATGAAAAACTAGAAAACGAGAATGAATGCCTGAAAAGGGAGAATGAGGAGTTGAATGAGGAGAAAGAGGATCTGGAGAAAGAGAATGAGGAGCTGAAGAAGGAGCTTCAAGAGATAAAGCATAAGAGTCTCAGGGACGACATGGAGCGAGACATGAAGAAGATTTACGAAGAAATGCAAAAGGAGCTCGAAAGGCAGACCAGAGATTACATTAAGAAAGAAATAGAGAGTGATATGGTGGAGGTGAAAGAGGAGTTGCGTCAGGAGTTGATGATAAGTAAGCCGAAGTGTGAGGAGACCAAGAAGATCGTTTTTAAGAGAAGTAAGTTTAGCCCCCATCGAGATTCAGGCCTTTCACATAATTTTGGGAATGGGGGCTAAAGCTTAATTTCTTGGGTGCTCATCCGCACTCCCAGCACTCGTATTGGGCCTTATACGCAATGCTTGAAAGAACCCAAATACCTTTGGTAATTTTTTAAGATTACTATTTCACATGCTGAACAGAAAAAATTCTTTAACTTCAAACGAAATTTTGAGACTTTTAGTATTAACCGATTTCTAAGGCGTGAAATGCGAAGTTGTACAATACAACCTAAAAAATAATTGGCATTAATTAGTTAGCCTTTCATTGCATTAATTGACCTTTTTTGGTGAAATTTCAATTTATACCTTATTCAAATTTAAGCTACCGTAGCACAGGAATGAAAAAAATCTGCTCTACCTAAAATTTTCAAAAAGTTAATTTTTTCGGTTAGTAGGAAGGCGCTAAACAAATTTTCAGAAAATTCAGTTGTTTCCAAGTCACTGGTCTGCTCGAACCTTAAAGAAACGGTGTCTTAAATATCAATGGCCGAACTTTATCGTGATAACTTATTATCGATTTTTGGTTCGGGGTACTTTAACTACCATCAAAATTGAGAAAAAAAAGATGTTAGCCATGCAAACAAGTTTATGCAAACTGAGTAATTTTTAAATTAGTGCAAAATTTGATTTCCGAAAAACGGAAAAAAAAGAGGCCAACATGTATTGAGAATGTTAAAAAACACACCATGCACAAAACCGAGGGTTATAGCTGTTGCCAAATTGGAATCATGCCAATAACATTAGAATGACCCAGTGATCCTCTGTTGATATTGAAATTCATAATCTAATCAGTCGTCGACAGAGCATGCCTTGCATGTTTCCGCAATTAGCTTAGGATTTCATTTTGGCGACAGCTATAATAAAAGTTCCCCGACCCAAAAAAAAAACCGATAACCGATTTTCATGGTCATTTTTCAGGTTAGTGGGTTTTAGATAGTTACTGCGAAACATTTGTCCCTTCCCCCATCTGAGTTGAGTTAAGCCCGCCAGACACCAATGTTGCGAAGCACGGATATAAAAGCGTATATGTATGAATGCATAAATGTCTTTTTTCAAATGAAAAAAGACACCATTTTCTATATGCAAGAAAGGGTTATTTAGTGACTCCGTTTGGAAACCAATATAGCCTTTTTATTTCCCTTTTCAAACCCACTTTTATTTTTTAGAAGCTTCTGAGACAGAACAGCCACCTGAGACCAGCGAAACCTTTGCGGTAAAGAAGACGGCTTAAAAAAGACAGAGAACTAAGTGCAAGGGAAGACTCGTTTTGACGCAAATTGAAAAAGGTCTTCGGTTAGTTTTGAAAATTGGGTTTTTAACCGTTTTGTTTTCAGCTACATAGCCGTTAACTGTAAGACTCGCCATCTTACACGTTGCTCTGTGAATCACTCTTGGGTGATTTGTGCCTGTTGTAACTGGACGCACACAGTTGGTAAGTTTTGACCTTACGTTAACCTTAACCTTAACCTTAACTTTAACCATAACCTTAGCTTTAACCTTGACCTTAACCTTAACCTTTACCTTTACCTTTACCTTAACCTTAACCTTAACCTTAACCTTAACCTTAACCTTAACCTTAACCTTAACCTTAACCTTGACCTTAACCTTAACCTTAACCTTAACCTTAACCTTAACCTTAACCTTAACCTTAACCTTAACCTTAACCTTAACCTTAACCTTAACCTTAACCTTAACCTTAACCTTAACCTTAACCTTAACCTTAACCTTAACCTTAACCTTAACCTTAACCTTAACCTTAACCTTAACCTTAACCTTAACCTTAACCTTAACCTTAACCTTAACCTTAACCATAACCTTAACCTTAACCTTAACCTTAACCTTAACCATAACCTTAACCATAACCTTAACCTTAACCTTAACCTTAACCTTAACCTTAACCTTAACCTTAACCTTAACCTTAACCTTAACCTTAACCTTAACCTTAACCTTAACATTAACCTTAACCTTAACCTTAACCTTAACCTTAACCTTAACCTTAACCTTAACCTTAACATTAACCTTAACCTTAACCTTAACCTTAACCTTAACCTTAACCTTAACCTTAACCTTAACCTTAACCTTAACCTTAACCTTAACCTTAACCTTAACCTTAACCTTAACCTTAACCTTAACCTTAACCTTAACCTTAACCTTAACCTTAACCTTAACCTTAACCTTAACCTTAACCATAACCTTAACCTTAACCTTAACCTTAACATTAACCTTAACCTTAACCTTAACCTTAACCTTAACCTTAACCTTAACCTTAACCTTAACCTTAACCTTAACCTTAACCTTAACCTTAACCTTAACCATAACCTTAACCTTAACCTTAACCTTAACCTTAACCTTAACCTTAACCTTAACCTTAACCTTAACCTTAACCTTAACCTTAACCTTAACCTTAACCTTAACCTTAACATTAACCTTAACCTTAACCTTAACTTTAATTTTAACCTAAATCTTAACTTTAACCTAAACCTTAACTTCAACTTTAACATTAACTTTAACCTTAACCTATTTTTTTTCAGGAGAAACCATCGACTCCATTATCAGTGGCCAAATCGTTTATTCCACCACCCCAGCCCATTTCACTCACAGCCGAACTAACTTTGAGCCCTATAAGAAACTTGACCTCCACGGAGCCCAAGTCAAGGAGCTTCAGAATACTATTAAAGAACTGAAAGATAAGAACAAGGCTCAGGAAGATGAAATGGCTCAGCTCTGGGATTCAAAGGAAAAGGCGTTTCAGCTGGCTGAGTTGTTGATGGCCAAAGTGAATGAGGACGCCATGAAACGCCTTAATTTGAACTGATTGAATTTTTTTTCTAAAACATTGTAATATTGTATTGTATTCCTGAAAAATGTATTGTAATCTTGTTTTTGACACTGAATCGTTGGAAAATTCTGGGTGCCGCCAAATAAAGTGAAATTTATATTTATAAAAACATAAAATAATTAAAAATGAATGTTTAATTTTAAAAATACAAAATTAAAGCAAAATACTGAATTTCAATATAATTATTTCCACGGATATGCTAAAAACGCCGTGAATTTGCGCCAGCGCCTTGGCATTTTCGATCGCACGCCACATTGTCTTCTGCGGTTGTTTATCTGCGCAACCGCGTTCGCTTTTTTATCCAAACGCGTTTCTGTCGCTGGTTTATTGATCATTCTGATCTGTTTTCTTGGTTTCTTTTAATTTATTATATAAAAAACTAAATATTTATTTATTTCGAATTTAATTGAAAAACAACATATAACTTACCAAAAACGCAATAATTGATCGATTTCTTTGTATATTTTCAGACTAATTATTGTCTCTGTCTCTGTCTCTCCCTCTCTGTCTCTGTTTCTGTCTCTGTTTCTGTCTCTGTCTCTGTCTCTGTCTCTGTCTCTGTCTCTGTCTCGGTTTCTGTCTCTGTCTCTCTCCCTCTCTCTCTATCTCTTTCATATTCTCTCTTTCTACATTTCACTTTCTCTTCAAATAATCTCTTTTTCAGAAAAATGATAAGTATATCCACCAACCCGTCTGGGTTCTGCTGTCCGCATGGCTGTGATTGCTTCAGCAGTTCAACTAGCTTCACCTACACCAGTTTTAACAATTCATATCATTATTCACACTCGGAAGATAAAACATTCAAGGAAATTTCTCGCAACGTCTTGGAGAAGGGCTTCATCTCCGTTATCAAGATGAAAAGCCAGGATTTCTATTTAATAGGTAGGTATTCTCTTAAATAAACAACCACTTATAATTCCCACTCTTTTCTCAAATGTTGATCTGTCCTACACGTTATTCCGCTTATTGAAAAAGGGTTTTGGGGAATTTAGAAAATTTTGCTTGCCTAACTTTTTTCCCTTTCTTCCGGCATTCTTTCCGACATTATACCGGCTCTAAGTGGCATCGAATGAAACACAAAGAAATGCTTGAGTCACATCTGGCGGGGCCTTTCCCTGCGCCAACAGCTGTAAAATTTTTGTTGGCAACTCGGAATTGCTAACCGAAAAAAGGATGAAAACTTTTCAAACACGATTTTGCGAATGATATTCTAATGGTAGACCTATGGTGTACAGAAGCAAAAAATGCAAAATTTTTTGTAGAATTTGAAAGTACCCGCCTCGTTTCCCGTGAATGAACGTTTTGAGCAAATCTTACAAAAGTGAGTATTTTTTTTTTCAACCGGCATAACTGAAACCAATGCATTGAACTACATTTAATAGGAAAAATCAAAGTTTACAAAAAATTAACAGAAATTTGGAAAAGGCTTTTTTTTAAAGGGGCAGTAAGGAGGCTTTTCACTTCACTTTCGATCGGCTACGGTCGGAAATTATGCGAATTACCTATGCTAAATTGTTTCGCACCTTCCTCTTTTCCAGCGCTGTCTCAGCCAATTAGAATGAAATTCGGCTTATTAGCATTTCTTGTAAACGACGGACACGCAGGGCGTACTGCCCGTCTACAAATCTGTAGACGGAGACCCGTTTTTGCAGACTTTGAAGCGTATTTTCTCGAAAACAGTAAATTTGCGACCCCTAGTCATATACATTTTCATGATCAGCGAATTTTTCTCTCCTAATTGAGCCAATGAAGTAAAACCCGTCTGACTGTCCCTTTAAGTGCCTCGGCTGCTTTATTTTTTTCTGTCGTTGGGACTTCCTTGCGAAATCGGTCCGCCGTTGCCAGGAATATTGTTACAGTGCAGGTCAAGTGGCTCAATGATATAACGTGTTGCTTACGAATCTGGCGACCAGGGTTCGAATCCACCCTGCGACATTTGTGTTTTCCTATTTACTTTTTGTTTTCATTAAAAAAACCCAAAGTGTTTTTTTTAAGCGGATTCTGCTCACAAACATGGCAAAAGTTCACAGTCATACTTTTTTAAACTCCAGTTTTTGAAGAAAAAAAAGAAGAAACTCCTTTATTTTTTAACGTTTTCCCAACTTTTTTTCGGTAATAGGAAATCCGGTCTGCCCACTAGTGAAAGAATTTCAAAATTCAAGCTACTAGAAAAATATTAAAACTTACCTTTTTTGGAAATATTTGAATTTGCTACCGCACCCAAGTTGTGTCTACCGTACCCGATACCAAAAAATCACAAGGGTTTAAAAAATGTTCAGTTTCAAATCTCAGAAAGTTTTAACCAATTCTAAGGTTTTTCTTTTAAAAAAAAATTCCCGGGCCCTAAAGGAAGACGACTTCAATTTTTACGGCGAAAGTAGATGAAATGGGGGTGTTTTAAATCAAAAATCAATATACACAATGAAATCTGTGTTAACTCAAATCTTTTTCAGGAAACGGCCCCACAATCCTCTCCGGAGAATGCTACGACAAAGAAACGGATTGCGGCATGCTGCTCTGTCCCAAGAAATTCATGGAAGTCAATGTTTTTCCACTGAATCCTGTAACCCTCACCGGAATGATCCCAATGCCTCAAGAAAGTGAGTAAATTCAAAATTTCAGCTAAAGGCCAGTTTTTAGGATACGTGGTAGTTTTTGGAGGAATGTTCATGGCCTTCGTTTCATATGATCAGATTTTTCGAGGAGGGGATTTGTGCCAATCTAGGGTGGTTTCAACCCAGAGAATTATTGTAGGAGGGAGGAGAGTTGAAGTGGGAAAGGTGAGAAATTTTGGAAAAGTTAAAAAAGTTTTCTTCAGATTCAAGTTTTCTATGACAATGGAAGTTTCGAGACTTTGGAGATTAAAATGAAGAAGAAAGTGGTTTTGGTTAGGAGTGGAGCGAAAAAGTTGGGATTGAATGGAGCTAAGGTAAGAAATTTTTGTCTTTGAAATTAGCTACTCAAAGAAGCCCCCCATTATCACTATGCCCCACACACTCAAATTAATCTCGTATTCAGTAGAGCCCCCACACTGTTTGACCCCCAATTCACTCAAGCCCCACACAATTATGGCCAACGCTCAGTGTTTTGTAACTTTACTCAAGCCCCCCCCCCACAGCAGTACGGTCATACAATGAGTTTGAGCCACATTCCGCCCCACACATTCCCTCAAGGGTTCCTGTTTCCGTTGATTTCCGAATTTAATCTAGCCCCCCCCCCCACGAGAATCTTGCGCCTTTTCCCCACCGTTTGGATTCATCTCGAAACTTCCGAACTTCAAAATTAAGCGCGCCACACTAGTAAGGTCCACATTCATTTGGAGCACAAATTCACTTAAGCCCCCCCCCGCTCATTTGCAGCTACAGTTTGGTCAAACATTTTACCAGAATGATCTACAAAAAGTTGACAGACATTCACTCAAGTCCCACAATTGGACCTCAGCGGATTTTAAGCTACCACACTGTTTGGTCCCCCATTTCAAGCAAGCCCCAACACCAGTACGTCCCTGATTGGCACTAGCCCCCCATTCATTCCCCCTCCCAACGTTAACCAAACCCCCACTTTCACCCAACCCTTTACACTCTGTTCCTCCCAGAACATTATCAATCCCCGCACAATTCTTGCGCCCTCCATATTGTCATGCCCCACACAGGTTTAATCCCACAATCACTCAAGCTCCCCCCACATAGATGGATCCTATCTTTAATCACTCCTCTTTGTTTGACAGTTTGGCCCCACACACAGGATGGACGCCAACTTCAGTCAAGTCCCCACAGCGCTCTTTCCCATAGTTTAGAATGTCTCGAGGTGCAGTCATATGCAAAGCTCGCTTTCATACCAACTTGATTCAAACCCCCACACTTATAGACCCCAAATTCGGGTAACATAAGTATAGGCCCGCTTGATCTTTTAGTTCAGTCAAGCCCCCCCCCCGTCAAATAAAGTCAACCCCCCCACAACATTATAGCCTCAAATTAAGTTTAGCCCCCCAAATTCTATCATGTAATTCAGCCTCAAATTTCCCATTTAGATCACCTGTATCTGTGAAACTAAAACATCCGCCTACCTTGGCACTAGCTCTGGCCAGATTCTCACCGTCCAAGGAAAAGCTCTCCTCCGATCCAATCTCACAAGAGGAGCAGTTCTTCAAATAACAACCATCACAGACAATCTACTGGTTGTTTTGTTTGAAAATCACTCGATTGGCCTCTTAGATACGAAATATCACGCCATCAGGAGGTGAAACATCTCTTTTTCTAATACACGTAAGCTTTTTCAGCATCCGAACCGGTCGTTTCACCGCCATCGAAACAATCTTCCAGAAGGATGTTCTAATCGCAGGAGACATGGTTCAACTATATATAAAATGCGAATAACTAAGTTTTTAGGATGGAAACCTTCATTCTTTTCAAATTAACAACGAGAAAGTTCGTCTTGTGTCCGAAATTACGATCAAGTCAGCCGCCAGAAATGGAAAAATCACCAAACTCGTCGCAGTAGATGAAGACACTTTGGTAAATTTGGAGTATTTTCGGCTAACTATCCGGTTTTCAGGCTTTGGCTACAGAAATGGGACAATTCGAAACCATTGGAAGGTCTACGTTTCGCCCGAAGAAGAAAGATGTGGATAGGGCTGCTCCTATAATAAATGAAGGCTCGCGTTACGTGAAAACTTCAAAGGGAGTATGGTTTATGCTACAAGACGGAAACTTGTGAGTTTTTTGTTAGTGCGTGTGCGTGTGCGTGTGCTTGTACATGTGCTTTGGCGTATACGTATGCGTTGGTGTGTGCGTTGGCGTGTGAGTGTGAGTGTTAGTGTATGTGGGAGTGTGAGTGAGTGACCTATTGATCCTTTCCAGGCTTTCCCTATCGGATTACCCCGCCTTGGACAGAAAATGGCGCCTAGAGGGAAAAGGGCCATATCACACCCTGAAGCATTACAAAGACCCCGATTCCCCTTTCGAAGTTGTTTACGCCTACGGAGAAGAGAAATTTGTTCTTCACTATCCAGGTAGCGTTTTGTGATCTCCTCTAGATAGGGTTTCCATTTTTCAGGAAAAGGACAAAATAAATCCTACAGCTTCAATAGCCCAACCCATCCCACTATGTTGGTATCCACAGAAAGCATGGTGATTCAAAATGGAAATATGCTGGTTTGAAAATTTGGTTACCCAAAAACCATTTCTCGTTTCCAGACTTTTTACTCACTTACCGCTAAGAATGAACTCGAATTTGTTGCTAATTTTGCTCTAAGAAGAGGTGAAACCAAGGTTACGGCTTTCTCTAGAGTCACGGTTAGTCATTTTTTCACTATTGTACCTTACCTAAAGTTTCAGAAATCTTCGAAATGTTATCAAGTTGTGTACGCCCATAAATCTGGAGAAATCAGGCTTCTTACGAGTGAAAATCCGTCTGACAAGGTATGTTCAAAAGGGTGAAAACAAAAATTTGTTTTTAGGAAAAGCGTGTCACAAAGTGTGAATTAATGAGAGTTATGCTTAAAGACTATGTTGTTTCCATGATACCGGAAAGTATAAGTCCTATTATCCCCAATCTTCTGATGCTAACAGCCAAAGGATTCTATCTTACCTGTGGCAAAAAAGGTTTGCAAACGTTGTCATAAGAAAAAATCTCAATTTTTAGATCCTAAGTCGAAAGAAGAAAAGAGCGAGCTTGTCGTGAGAACTACGAAAGGGTACAAAAGCATTATTGGAAGAGGGTATCAAGTCGTGAAGTGTGGGAGGAATGTGGCGTTGGTTGGATTCAAGCAGGTATACCTCTCTCCTCATTCACTCACTCACTCACTCACTCACTCACTCACTTCTCTCTTGGTGTCTCTCTTTTGTTTGTCTGTTCTTCTATAACACCTAGAGTGAAGCATCTCAGATGAAGCATTTACTTTCTCCATTTCACTTTCTCATTTAACTCTGCTCCGCTCACTCTACTGGTAACCTCACCGTCAGTGGCTTAGGGGCGAAACGGTGTTTTGATCGTATTTACTTTCTTTTTCCACTTATCTCGTTCACCTACAGGTCTTTTTGCTACTACCTGTTTCTCTTCTTCTCTTTTCACTCACTCACTCTTTCTAATTAGTGTGAACAACAGTATTTCAGAGCACCATCAACATTTATGTACTTGATTCCGAACAGTTGTTTTCTTACCAAACCGCAGGACCTAAAAGTTGGTATATCCTAGAAAAGTATCAGAACAAATGGAGACTAAACTATGCCATTGTTGGAGTTAGTTTTAAAATGTGATTTTGGTAATTATGCTATTCAGCAACTCATTGAAAGAATTGTAATTGGTCACAGTCAAATTGAAATGAGCATGCCCCATGCGTCGCAAATCCGTTGTGCTGCGTTTGTAAATTCAAAGGCCGATTCCGAAAATTACACCTGGAGAATAGTCACGGGAGATGACAGAGGACTTATGACAGTTTTCTCTTGTTCAACTGGAAATGGTGAGAAATTGTGTGTGTGTGTGTGTGTGTGTGTGTGTGTGTGTGTTTGTGTGTGTGTGTGTGTGTGTGTTTGTGTGTGTGTGTGTGTGTGTGTGTGTGTTTGTGTGTGTGTGTGTGTGTGTGTGTGTTTGTGTGTGTGCGTGTGTAATTATATTTTTACAGATTTAAAATTGAGCTGCTACGGAACTCACCAACTAGACGGAGCAGTTCGCACCGTCGTTTCTTCTGGAGACTTGGTCGCAGCAGGAACTTCAAAGGGTATTTTCTATGTGTTCGATTCCAGACATCGAGGTAGACATAATCATTTTATACACGTTACAAATCTCAATTTAGGACTTCGTCTTATTGCGGAGCGAAATGTACGAAATGTACATTATGCTATTACTGCAATCAGTTTTATTGCCGAAAATGACTCCGACGACTCCGAGTCGAAAAAGAGAGTCGCAGTTGGATTGGAGTCCGGCCACGTTTTGTAAGTATATCCCAATTTGTTTTGTAAAACTGTTATTGTTTAGTTTGCAGAAGATCGACCTTGATGACGACTATATAGAGATGGACTTTAATTGGCCTGAAGTCATGGGAATCACTGAGGACCAACAAATCAAGTGGTTCAATGTTGAGTCAGGAAGACATGGGCAGACGGTTTGTCTCACTAACGACGGAATTGGATTCAGTGGTTATTTACGATCTGGCAACTTTATGAAGGGGGTTAGTTGTTCTTTTTTGATTTATCCCTGTCTCTATCTCTGTCGCTCTGTCTTCTCACACTCACACTCACACTCACACTCACACAGCTTCACGCTCTCACAGCTTCACGCTCTCACGCTCTGATTGCAGGACGACCGCTACAGTTACCTCCAAATCAAAAACAGCGAAGAAGAGGGAGACCTCCCATTCAGCTCACCCATCCACCCACTTGTCCAAATCTGCGCCGGTTTCTCAGACGGGCGGTTCATTCACTACGTCCCCAAAAAGTGTGCCTCAAATGTGCACTCTTTCCTTTTCGATAATATTCATTCTGATGAAATTATCGGTAGTTTTCTTATAATTTTCTATAAAACCAAATTTTTTCAGATGTCATCTACTGGGTTTCCGAAAACCTTCTGTTTCTAGCAACTTTGGATATTACAGGCCTAGTGGTCGTTAGGAAGCTCTTCTGCACTGAGGATGGAATTGTAAGTTTGAAAATTTTCTGAAAATTCATGTAAATTTCGTTTTTCAGTACCCGGCCCCAGGCGTTCTTCCTCACAAATTCTACACCGCCGTGCCTCAGCCAAAGAAAATGTTCTACCTTCCGAAAATGTAGCTTTTAACTTGAAAAGCTAAATTTAAATTATAATTTCAGCCAGGATATTGTCGTTTTGGGCAGAGGATTGACCACAATCAAGGTTGAGAAGCACAAATTCCACACCACTTCTCCCGTTCCTGTTGCAGAAATCGATAACGAAGAAGCTCTGTTTGAACTTGATTGATTTTGGGTAGTTGAATCTCTCAAAATAAAGTCTTGCCATTCTCGTAACTTTGTACGTTTTCGCACCTAATGCGCAATGCGTCAAACCTTATAAAGCGGCATGCACGGTGGCCTATGCCTAAATAACCTAACATCCAATTTGGTTTAGAGTATTGACCTTAGGCAATGTGAATCAAACGTTTTGGTCCCCTTTCTCTCAAAGCGCAAGACCTAATGTCACCATTCTAATGATTTACCTATCATTAAGGTTACCTTAAAGGGGAATGGACTCGTAAAATTGATTTTTGAAATCTTTATAAGAAAAACTTCATTGAATAGATACCGTTGTCACGATTCTGAAAATACCCTTTTTATATGTTTTGTACTGCAACCGGTGCAGGTGTACACGACAGAGAAAGGCGAGAGATCATGGGAAAAACGAGGCGCAGAATGGTGAGCTATTCAAACGAAATTTTTGCCAAAACTTCAGGCGCTCCTAATTTGGTTCATTTTGCTCCAAAAAGATAAAATGGACACTTTTCTGAATCAGAAGAATGAAATCTATTCATTTATCACAAGTCCAGAAAAAACTTTTTTACGTGGTCCTTCCCCTC
Organism: Oscheius myriophilus; assembly: GCA_964057215.1. NCBI lineage: Eukaryota > Metazoa > Nematoda > Chromadorea > Rhabditida > Rhabditidae > Oscheius > Oscheius myriophilus. Next base: position 21,975,174 of record OZ059902.1, read on the forward strand.
CCCTTTTGAACCTTTTTGAGTTTTTAAGACTGATGGCATATAGAGTTTCACAGAGACAGCGTCTTAAGATACCTGACGTTTGGGGCTTAGGTCTTAAAGGGGAATGACCTCGTAAAATTGATTTTTCAAATCTTTGTAGTAACAACTTCATTGAATAGATACCGTCTTTACGATTCTAAAACATACCCCTTTTATATGTTTCGGACTTCAACCGGCGCAGGTGTACACGGCCGAACAATGCAAAGGGTGCAGGTGTACACGGCAGAGAAAGGCGAGAGAGCGCGGGGGAAAGGGAGACGCAGAATTGCGCGCTATTCAAACGATATTTTCGACTGAATTTCAGGCGCTTCTAATTTGGTTCATTTTGCTCCAAAAAGAGAAAACGGGACACTTTTCTGAATCAGAAGAATGAGATCTACTCATTTATCCCAAGTCTAGAAAATAATTTTTTACGCGGTCCTTCCCCTTTAAAGGGACAGTAAGGCGGCTTTTCATTTCATTTTCGATCGGCTACGGTAGGAAATTATGCGAATTAACTATGCTAAATTGTCTCGCACCTTCTTCGTTTCCAGCGATGTCTCAGCCAATTAGAATACAATTCTGCTCATTAGCATCCCTTGTAAATGAAAAAAAAGCTGTCTACAAATCTGTAGATGGAGACCCGTTTTTGACGACTTTGAAGCGTATTTTCTAGAAAACGGTAAAATTTCGACCCATAGTCATAAAAATTTTCATGATCAGCTAATTGTTCTTTCCTTCTTGAGTTAATGTTATAAAACACGCCTGACTATCCCTTTAATGCAGCAGCCGTGCGATACTCAGGCGGAAATAGTGTGCGAGAAGCGAAGACGCAGAGAAAATGCGGCTTTTAAAAGCCGATGCTCATTTGGCGACAGCTATAGTATGTGTTTATTTCAAATTTACTTTTCAACCTCTCTAATTATAAAACCTTTGTATTCATGCATTGATCACTGATCACCGGGAATTTCCCGTTCAAGCTCCGTCATGTGTCATTCCGAAGTTTCGTTTCTTTAGAAAGTACAATTGGCAATTCTTAAGGGCAGACAAGCAATCCCTATAAAACATCAAACGTTGATCAAAGCTTACACAAACTTCGACAAGCTATTTTCATATCACCGAAAAGTTTGCGGTCTTTGATTCGCAAGTTTTTTTGTTGTTTGAATAATAGTAACACCGCATATATGGGAATTATCCCCATTCGCACTAAGCGGCTTTAACTGTTTGTCTGAAAATTGTGGTATAAAAGGAGTGGCACCATTTTGTGGCATCCACTTTCCTCTTATTGCCAACTTTTTGCGTTTTTAATTTATTGTCAGTATTCTTTTTTCCAGAAAATGCGCCTTCTGTTCACTGTCCTTCTCCTCGTATCCCTTGTCGCCGGACAAGGCGACTGTGAAATCTGCAGCATCGTGGTACCAGTTATCGCAACAACGCCGACAAAGGTTTACATGGTTTACAAATTAGAGTATTTTGTTCAATTCAGCTCCTCGGCACGGTGTGCACCCTCGTTCCCATCGGAGGATCTGAGTGCGGAAACTTTGTGAATACCTACGGTGCTCAGGTCAAAAATCTTCTAAACGCAGGACTCGGCATCGATGAGGTCTGCCAGCAACTTCAATTGTGCTAGATTTAATCTAAAATGTAATAAAGTTCTTTATTTAAGCTGTGTACCTTATCTTTGTAAAATGAACACTGTAAAAATTCATATTAAAGGAATATTTTTCGAACAATAACTTTACTATCTCAATTTATCATTTTAAAAAACTGATTTCGCCCTAGGTCAGATTTTTCGCAATGGAGCGCATATATTATTCACCAAAATTCTTCTATCGATACACCTTTTGCTGAAAACGATTCTTTGTTAAACGAACGACGTATGTGTGTGTGCGTGTGTGTATGTGTGTTTATGTATGTGTGTGCGTGTAAAAGTAGCCGCATTTAGCGTATGGACCCCGGATATTGATCGAAAATGTGTTAAAAGAAAAACAAGAACTACGGCAACGGGCCGGCTCAACTCTCAAATTTTCTCGGCCCCGCACCGATATTTCTTAACAACACCTCCCCCCCCCCCCAACTTTTCGTAATTTTCAGCGGCCCGACCCGAAAAAACCTCTGTGGGCCCGATCCGGCCAAAAATCTTGCCAGGGGTGCTTGGAACAAGTAGTCCCTGTCCCGAATCCGGGCTGTCATAAATTCTGATTCTCTTTCTCATCTTGTCTCCCACTGTTTTGTCTCTCACTCTCGTGCGTTCTCTCCTTTTTTACATGCAAACAGGAATTTACTACCATCTGGTTTTCATATATTCTATACGTACAACTTATGGAGGGCTACATGGGTTGTGATGTGGGTGAGGGAGTGGATTCAACGTCTCCCCTCCTTACAATTAGAGAGTGGGAACGTCCTTGTTCCGTTACAAAAGGCAGCTGAGGGGGTAAAGAAAAGAAAATACGAGCATCCCTAAAGAAGGAAAGTGGGGCAATGAAGGATGTGGCGTCGTAGTAACTTGCTTTGCCGTCTCTGTCCGACAAAGAAGTTTACGCTTAATTTCCCTCCCCCGAATATAGAACAGAAGTTGTTGTCTACCAGCTGAGTTTTATTGGCTGACGGTGAAATACAGGCATGAGGGGGAGATGGGAGGTCGCTGGCCAGGCGACCTCCCCAGCGGAGCAGCGGCCGGGGGACTAACCCGGGGTCACATGTTTGAGCGGACACGAGCGTTTGCTGTTTAAACTCAAACTAGAATCATTGGCTTGTAGGGCCAACGAGAGTAATGGAAGGAGATGAGTGGCTGGACAGATGGGAGGAGTGGATGAGGAGAGAGGGGCCACCTCTCTCCCCACCCGGGAGAAGCCAACTAAACCAAACTCATATTAGACACTCAGCGAGGGCAAAAAGGGCGGTGGAAAAACGTAGGCGAAGCGTAAGCAACGGTTCGTTCCTATATAGTTGTCCATTGTGTGGAAGTTCTTCTTATTGTCGTGCAAATTATAATTGGTGTAAGAATCATCGTACTCCATGTTGTGTTCAAATTGCTGAATGGGCTCCCTGAAAGATTTATTGGGTTAAAGAGAAAAGCTGACTTACACGGACTGTGATACCCTGTTCTGTAGAAGACCTTTGCTTCGGAAACTACGAGTAGGAGACTTCAGAAAGAGTTTCTTCACGTCTTGCTTGGGAATATCGTTCTTCAAACTTTTAAGGTAAAAAAACCAATCAATTATCGAGTTTTCTTCAGGGAAACTGTCAAAAGGCGATGTTTTGCTGGTTGAAGGTTGGACATGCTGAGGAATATATGTCCTGAAATTGAATTAATTATTAAAATTTGGGCCGAAAAATAAGAAAATTATTAATAATTATTAAAGGGCTCGTCAGGGGCCTTTTCTAAATAGCACGCTAATGAGGATTTGGCAAGCATTTTGCGCATAACCGTTGGCTGGAGCGGTGTTCGGGAAAATAATTTCAACTGAAATGACGCGATTAGAATAAATCCTATTTCCAGTTTGAAAAGGCCCCTGACGGTCCCTTTAAGAACATCTCAAAGACGACGTATCCAAGGCGGTTATTGCCGACTGACTAGGTTTTCTCGGCCTGTTCGGTTGTAAAGCACATTTATCGCCTGGGTCAATCAATAGATGTGCACAAACGGGTCAGCTCGGGCTCGTTTCAATGACCTATCACATTACAACAACACGCAATAAAGAGAAGTCTGTTATCTTGCGTCAGATTTGTCAAATTGCCTACAGAAATCCAAACTAGCCAAACGCAATTTTTTATGTTTTCAGAAGTTAAATCTATGTCACAACTTGATAAACGCTAGCTTGAGCATTATATAAATCGCGTCTTAAACTCGATTTTCAAATAAGTAACTTTTCTACAATTTCAAAAAAGGTTTTTTCGTCTCAGAAATATTTCAAAATGTTCAGATTTCTTTTGATTTACAATTGTAAACTGGGGGTTTCAAAATGCAACTTTTTACAAAAATCAAAAGCAAATTTAAAAACAGGGAAAGGGCTATAGGCAAGGACCTGACAATATGCTGCCGCAGGCCGCGAACCAGGAGGGTACGCGACGTAGGCGCGCGTACGCTCCTGGTTCATGAAAACGACGTGCTAAGGATCAGCAAATGGCCTGATTTCAGTTGTTGTCTTCTATTGATAAACACCTCTCTGATGTACATTCTTCACCAGAATCATAAAATCCTCAGACATTTGCAACCAGGGGTGGGACATAAGTTTGTAGTTCGTTTCTACTGCACTCCCTCTTGGTATAATGTTGACAAGAGTAGCAATATGGATTGATTTTTGATGCAAAATCGATAGATTTTGGAATATAGATCTGTTTTGGGACCCCCCTCTTGCCATAAAAAGGTTGTAATTACAAACTATGGCCCACCCCTGTTTGCAACTATGGCGGTGGGTCCAATTTTTTAGCCACTGACCGATATTTCTTAACAAAACCGAACAGGGTTCGATCCCGGTCGGTGAAATTCTTTTTTGAACGACTAATATTGACTTATTTGTTAGTAACAAACACTATTAAGTTATTTAAAACAGTTAACAAATTGTTGTACCGATTTATACAAAAATGAAAATTTTGTTTTTCATAAACGGGGCATTAATCGATTTTAGCTCGATCAATTTGTCGGGGTACAATGTGGGGTATCGATCGATGTTTTTGAGCGCTGAATTGATAGCCGGGCCGAGGGATTTTAGAAGGCCCGGCCCGGTCGGCCCGGGTATAAAAAATATATTCTTGAATTTTGTATAAATCTGTACAATAAGTTTTTAACTATTTTAAATTACTTAATAATGTTTGCACTAACATATAAGTCGATATTAGTCGTACAACAAAGAATGTCAACAACCGGGATCGAACCCTGGTCGTGTAGGTGACAGTCTAACTGGGTGGTAGATATTTCTTAACAAAACCCCCCAAGTTGCCTTGGTTAGACCCGATCGAATCTCCAAGCACTCTCCCCAAATTTTTCCTTGGTTGGACGAAAAGGCTTTCAATTTCAGGGTAAATTTCGCACTTTTTTGTAATATATTTTATAATTCAAGGGTTGTTTACCGTATTTCCTGCCAGTCGGGTCTCAGTAGGGTCAAAAATTACGTCATTATGGCAGCTGACGTATCCTCCGTTTGTAAAAAAACCATGAAAAGGCAAGGTTTTGTTCGTGACTTGTGGGAGACCAGCAACCATCAGAGCTTGGTATTTTTTGCCACTTAACCTTAAGGTAGTTTATGCTTTTGCCTCAAGCATGGAGAAATTTGGGGCCGGCCCGAAATTTTTTTAAAAATTTTTTCACACTAAAATAAGGCCTAAATGTTTGATCGGACCCAGGCCGAGTCTGGCCATGAAAGGCGGAGTCTGGCCCATTGGGAGTGAAAAGCATATTCAGACCGAATCGGTTCTAAAATCCTCTCGCGATATTGAAAAACCAAGATCCTATTTCCTCTCAGAGTTGACGCTCCGTATCTACCTCCCTTCCTGACTCTGAGCCTCTCTATGTTCTGTATTTCTCTCCTTCGCAGACACAAAATGTCAATAGAGGTAAAAGTGATTTATTGTGATCAAAACAAATTATGTACATAATGTGCAGTGGAATCAACGAGTGAAAGTGTTTAGAAGCATCCCTTCGACTACTTCTTTCCGATGTCATCAGGCGTGTAACTAAAAATGCTTAAGTTCAAAATGGCATTTGGAAAACCCACGTATTAGGCATTTCCGGGGACTTCGAATTAACAGGAAGGTCGAAGTTCTAGAAATCCCGCTTCATGGCCGATTCCTTCCAACCGTCGTTAACAGAGCCGCCATCCGGGTGAGCCTGCAGCCGGCGAAGCTTCGCCGCCCTCAAATCACACTGAAATAGGTGAAATATTGAACTGAAAACAAGTAATATCATTAAAAAATATACACAATTGTTAGAATACTCACCAATTTGTGCTCATCATCCGACTGAACATAGACCACGTGGCAGTTCGGCCTTCGACGCAGCACCTCACACAACACCCGATAGTTCTCCGTTTTCGTCATGTTCGCCTCTCCTTGGAAGTAGTCGTGATAAAAAGTGACAAAGTGCTTCTGATCCGTCATTATCAGAATCCTGAAGAAGAACATGAAATGCGTGAGATCTATTGGTAGTTAGGAAGATGTCGGGGTTCTCACGGGCAGGGCGTTTGGAAAATTTTGGTAGGCCCGCCTCCGACCACCCAGTTAGACTGTCACCTACACGACCAGGGTTCGATCCCGGTTGTTGACATTCTTTGTTGTACGACTAATATCGACTTATATGTTAGTGCAAACATTATTAAGTAATTTAAAATAGTTAAAAACTTATTGTACAGATTTATACAAAATTCAAGAATATATTTTTTATACCCGGGCCGACCGGGCCGGGCCTTCTAAAATCCCTCGGCCCGGCTATCAATTCAGCGCTCAAAAACATCGATCGATACCCCACATTGTACCCCGACAAATTGATCGAGCTAAAATCGATTAATGCCCCGTTTATGAAAAACAAAATTTTCATTTTTGTATAAATCGGTACAACAATTTGTTAACTATTTTAAATAACTTAATAGTGTTTGTTACTAACAAATAAGTCAATATTAGTCGTTCAAAAAAGAATTTCACCGACCGGGATCGAACCCTGTTCGTGTAGGTGACAGTCTAACTGGGTGGACGAAGATAAACGGGCTGACCCGGGCAGACCAAAATTTTCCAAATGGCCCGGTCCGTGAGAACCCCGCTCCCATTGTTATTTAAAACAAAAACAGAAATAAGCCATCCAGCCTCGGGCTATACCTTGTGTTTTCAACCTTTTATTACAAAGGGAGGGTGCGTTGGGGTAATAACGGCGTTATTTTAGTTCCTATTGACTCCCGGCTCTTACGATTTACAGTATACCACCAACGAAATTCCGCATTTATTACAAAAAAGGGGGTGCGTTGAGAAGATGAAGCGCAAATTTTCGGATCATGCCTGTCCTACCCCCAAATGCGGGTACATTCAATTTCACGACCCCAACCCATTAAAGAATGCGACCCCAAGTAATTTTCCAAAAAGACGACCCCAACCTTCATCAAACCCTTAGCTCCTTATCAAGAAAACGACCCCATCTTTTCAATAATGCGACCCCAGCGTTAAGTTAGGCTGATTGAACGTTAGCTCACGTGTCTGGTGTTAACCTCCGGGTCATTTCCACTCAATCTCGGCTGCGATGCGGTCACCGTTTAAGTTTTCGCAGTTAAGTTACTTCCAATACAATCGTATTTTAGATTTAACCCTGTAATGATGCTCGCATTGATTTGGAAACATAAACGCCATGCAATTTTCTTGAAATGTGGATGTGTCTGTTCCTGAACTTATAGAAATGTGGAAGCTGGAAGTGTGTGCATGAACGGTCGGTTTCTTTCCACATAAAGTCTTAATGCGCTGATCATCCACCAAACTACGATTAACCCTAGATAAAACGCCTTTTTATGTGCGAAAATTAAATCGTTACTTATATACGTGCGCTGTTCATTAAGGGGTCGTTTAGTTTAATCATGGGGTCTTAAAATTGAACCATGGGGGTCGCCTCCTTTAACCTCCAGCTAGTGACCCCATGATTAAAGTAAACGACCCCTACTTGGGGTCGCCTTCTTAAAAAATCTTTTGGGGTCCTTTAATTTAATGCCTGGGGTCTCATACTTTAATAGGTCCGGGGTCCCAAGTAGACGACCCCGTCAAATTAAAAATGGGGTCGTATAGTTTAGTCTGATTCAAAAAGACGACCCCAAATTTTCCTGCCAGGGAGACGACCCCACCCATTCTTATATAGGTATGGGGTCGTCTTTTTGGCACTGGGGTCGTCTAGTTGGGTGGGGTCGTCTTCTTGAATTTTCCCCCAAATGCTCACAGAGACCCGCCATCTCCTTTTTAGGCGAGCCGTCCCCAATATTCGTTACGCAACTTTTCGATGTGCGCTTTGATTTTATGGGTAGATTAGTCGACAAAAAACCTACTTCGAGTTAACGGGCAGCGTCTTCACGACAGCTGTCAGTGGCAGAATTTCGGCATCTTGAATGGTTGAATCTATCGATTGATCCAGAGTAAAGTCGTAGATTATGGGAGTTAGATCGCTGCTATTCAGACGAAATACAATGACGCAGGCCGCGCCGAAACCGTCTTTCAAGGAAGCATCTCCCACCTGAAATATGCAAAAATGTTGGATTTACAAACGCTGGGAGAGGGAGAGAGAGAGAGAGAGAGAGAGAGAGAGAGAGAGAGAGAGATAGAGACCTACCACTACGTAGTCATACTCCGCGAATCGCTTCCTCGTAGTTTTCTCCAGAAGAACCTCCTTCAACTCCACCTCACACTTCTTCGACCGCGGAAGGAGCTTGATTTTCTTCATAGGATCCTGATCCGCCAAGGACAAAAGGCGCTTGGGCGGGAGAATGATGTTGTGAAGGTGGGTGAGGAAAAGCGGAGAGGTGAGGTATCCCAATTGCGACGTAACTGCCGGAACTACACTCGCCGTCTAAAATAGGACATTTTATTGGAGTAACAGGAGAACAGTACCGTCTTCATCGTACTATCCTTTCCTTGCCTGACTTTGAGGTAATGAGTGTCCCTATTATTTTCCGTCACAATTGGAAGCCTGAAATTAGGAAAAGTAAACTAAGTACCAAAACAGACACAAGGGAGTAATTCAGTTCAGCCCCCACATATTATAGGGGTCTCCACTATTCACTTTTTTCGCCCGGGCCCCACCCGCATTGCGCGTTATCACATAGGTCCCGTAATACGGGTGAAACCATAGAAAAAAATCGACTGTGACTTTCGGTTGAGAAGGTCGCGCCTTTATATTGTGTGGGGTCGTGCAAATCGAACCCCACGGGTAGCTTGTTCAATTATGACCGTGATGTGTGTGGGTTCAGAGTGAATCCGTGCCAGACGGGTGTCAGCACGAGTAAAAACCAATGTCAAAACGACTATTCAGACCTTTGCCGTGATTCGAAAAAACAAAATAAAAATAAACGTCGATTGTGTAATGGAGGTTCGCGCAAACGTACCCCTCGGGGAGCTTGTTCATGTATGGGTGGTACCCCGGGCAAACTCACAAAGTGAATATTTTTAACATTTTCAACCTGAAAAGACGAAATGTAGTAACCGCTATTTTTAAGCGCAAGAATTTACGGTAGCTGCTGGCGAGGTTGCACTATTCCAGGGGCTTGGAGTTTTCAAATGACGGGCCGGACCTGGCCGAAGGATTTTTGGGACGGTCCGGTCGGCCCGGTATAAAAAATTAAATTTTGTATAAACCGGTACTATAATTTTTTTAAAACTGTGTAAATTACATAATAATGTTTACGTGTGGGTGGCAATCTGACTGGGTGGTCCAGGGTTAATTTTTACCGGGAAACTGGGCAGGGCCGAACAAAATTTTCCAAATGGCCCGACCCGTGATGTTTGGGTTACTCTAATCATGATTCTCGCGGGCCGGGCAATTTGGAAAATTTTAGTCGGCCCGGCCAAAATTTACCCTGGACCCCTCAGCCAGATTGTCACCCACTCGACCAGGGTTCGATCCCGGTCGGTAACATTCTTTTTTGTACGAATAATATTGACGTATATGTTAGTAGCAAACATTATTAAGTTATTTAAAACAGTTTAAAAAATTATTCTACCGAGTTATACAAAATTAAAATATATATTCTATACTCGGGCCGGGTCGTCCCAAAAATCCTTCGGCCCGGTCTGTCATTTGATAACCCCGACACTAATAATAGAGAAATCAGCACGAATTGACCCTGTTTTTCTTGCAAACGATACAAACCTTCTGAAACCGATTGAGGTCAGCTGCTTAACAAGGGGGAGGATTTCAGCTTGCTGAATCCTCATCTTGATCGCCTCGTTGGATTTGCAGTTGAAGATCTTCACAATGAGAGCAGTGTCATTAATGTGGAGAGAGACAATCGCTGAGCCAGCGAAATTCCTCCTCCTAGATGCGGCCTTTTTTCTACGACTGGCATTTGTCACCTGGAAAGTGGAGGTCAACAGGGCTTGAGAAAGAGAGAGAGAGAGAGAGAGAGAGAGAGAGAGAGAGAGAGACAGAGAGAGAGAGAGAGAGAGAGAGAGAGAGAGGACTCACCCCAGCAGAAAGGGGAAAATTATGGAAGAATCGCATCCTCTCCTTTACACCGATTGGCTTCAGACTGATCTTCTTCAGATCCTCGTCTCCCAGCTTCAGCGGAATGGCAATAGGTACAATATTCTTCTTCTCCGTGTCCTTTGAGGAGGAGAAAAGGCGGTTTCCAGGCGAACGAGCGTTGTGCAGACTGGGGCGGGACTGTAGGGCCGAAAGACTACGGTGGAACTGTAGGAACGAGGCCTGGCTGAGCCGAAACATCAGTCTCGGAATGAGACTCGTCATCTAAAAAAAAGAGAATTTAAATTTTTAAAAAAATTTAAAAGACGAAAACTACCATAGAAATGAGAGAAAAAAGCAAACATCTTTTTTTTTTTGTTTCCGCCTTGAAAGTTTTGCGAAGCTTGGAAACCCACGAAAAAAGATAATTAAATTTTTGAAGCAATTCAAGGCGGGAACGGGCTGGAAAAACGGGATCCGGTTAAAAACCCTTTTTAATTGGACAACTGCCAAATTCTTTCCAAAACGAGTTTACACGAGAACACAAACACGATAAACAAATTTGGGCACGAATTATGAACAAATAGGTCCCGAGGCGCGCTTAGATTCCCGTGAAAAATTTACAGAATCCCGCCCTTTAATCTGTGTAGTGTCCAACTTATGGCGTTGGAGCATATTTGAATCATCGCCGTGAAATAAAGTGATAATAAACAGATACTCCCCAGGAGCTACAGGAAATAATGAAACAAAAATGGAAAGTTAGTGTGCGGGAAAGCGGGGGCAGCTTTGAGATCGCGTGTAGTTTGTTCAAAGTACATTTTCAATTTTGATCAGCGGGCAGGCCCCACTTTTTTTGAAAATATATTTTTAAATGTAACTCTTTTCAAAGTCCTTATTTTTAAGTTCTGTTTGTTGAAAACATAGTTCTAATTGTGCAAAATATACTGTGTGAAGGAGGATTCGAACTACCCTATCAAAATTTTGAATGTTTTTCATGGCCGAGTGGCTAAGAGGTCGGACTGGTAATTCGAAGTTGCCCTAGTTCGATCCCTCGCCGGCGAAACTTTTTTGCCATAGTTGTTTTATACATTAGGTACAATAGAAACGGGTGGTAACAGCTGAATTCTGGGCACAAAGCGGCGCCATAGAGATCCAGGCGCCATTTTAGAGGATTGTCCCGATATTTTCAACGGAAAGCCCGTTAATTTTAGGTGGGAACGGCAAATGATAAAAATAAATTCTCTTAGGCAGAAAACTCGGCAACAAACGACGCAACGACTGAAAATACGGGAAGTGAAAAATCCGAGCACGAGACACACTACAAATTCAAATCGCATATAGTTTGGTGCGCCTCAAACTACAATTTTTGACCGGTCCCGTCAAAAAGCCGGAAACCTTGGAAGGTTGTTCATTTTTCGAAATAATCGGTCCCATATTGAAGTTTCTTTCACACGTGTCAACAGCGGAAATATGGAACGCTATGCTTCGCCACAACTAAATTTTGTAGATTATTCTTACCAAGAATCAAGTTTTGAACAACAAAAAAGACAATCAACAGAGCCAATACCAAGGGAGGCCCCAACCTTCTGAAACAAACACGCGGTAGCTCCAAAAATTCATGTCTCATTAATATCGGAATATGTGCAGATTTTGAAAATTTTAAAGATTATAACAACTTAGAATAGATATTGAATAAATATTAAATACAGACTCATAAAATTAGCCGAGGATGGACTCCATTCAATGGAGAGAATGAGAGAGAAACGAGACGTCTTGAGAGCAAAAAGGGAGGTGGTTCTTCATTGCTGAGGCGGCGGTTGGCGACGCGGAGTGGGAGTGGCGGGACGGGGAGCCGGGGACTGAAAAATGTAAAAAATTAACTAATTGAGTCAATTAAAATCAATTGGGAGACGGGAAAATCCTCAAACTGACCATCAAATTGGCATCGCGCAGCCGTCTGTTCGTTAGAAACCGATTCAGCGCCCAATTATCGGGGACGTCACGCTGAAAATTTGAATTTCAACGATAGGTGATTCAAACCGACCATAGAGGGCCGAACGGGTCGTACAGCCTGGACCGGCGAGAAACGAACACGACGGTTGAGGACGAAATGTCTCAGCCGCGCTAGCCTCTAGAATGTTATATATTAACTAGAGAGAGAGAGAGAGAGAGAGAGAGAAAGAGAGAGAGAGAGAGAGAGAGAGAGAGACTCACCGCGGGATCGCGCAGAACTGGACGAATGGGAATGCGAGCAGCGTCCTCCTCGGCAACTGCTTCATCCGCCTGGAATCTGTATCCAGGAGGCAGAGGGGCGAAGTCTTCTTCATCCGGAGACTGAGGACGATCAGCATCTGGCATAGGCTCCTCATTTACTCCCTGAAAATATAAACCGTACAAAAAAGAATGTCACCGACCGGGATCGAACCCTGGTCGTGTGGGTGGCAATCTGACTGGGTGGTCCAGCGAAAACCGGGCCGACTCGGACCGGGCCAACCAAAATTTTCCAGCTGGCCCGGCCCGTGAGAACCCCGGTAAATTTGAATGCGATAAATCCATTTAGGTTCATGGAAGGAAGAGAGATAGAGATAGAGATAGATAGATAGAGAAAGAGAGAGAGAGAGAGACCCACCGCGGGACGGCGAATAGGAGGTGGACCGTTGGGTACGCCAGTGGCGTCTTCGGGGGCTCCGTCCTGCATATTTCTGAAGTCAGGAGACAGAGGGGCAAAGTCTTGGTCCGGCGACTGAGGTCGGCCAGCATCTGGCTCCTCTTTTACTCCCTGCAAGGAAACAATTGTCATTAAAATGGTTGGAGGGAGAGAGAGATAGAGAGAGAGAGAAACTCACCGCGGGAATGTGAATAGGAGAAACGGGACGGTTGTGTATGCGAGTGGCATCCTCGTCCTCGACAATAGCTTCATCCGCGTCGAATCTGAATCCAGGACGCAGAGGGGCGAAGTCTTCATCCGGCGACTGAGGACGGTCAGCATCTGGCATAGGCTCCTCGTTTCCTCCCTGAAAAATAATCCGTCGAAAATAAATTGTGGATTATTATAGTTAAGGTGAGAGAGGGGAAAGAGAGAGAGAGAGAGAGAGAGAGAGAGAGAGAGAGAGACTCACTGCAGGACGACGAATGGGAGGAACTGGACGGTGGGGGACGCGAGAGGAGCCTTGGACCACTCCAATCGCAAGAAGTCTGAAGCCAGGAGGCAATGGAGCCATGTTTTGTTCGGGCGACTGAGGACGCCCACCATTTGGCACAGGCCGGTTGTTTGTTCCCTGAAAATATAATTAAATTGTAATAGAAGCGAAAGACAAAGCTGGACATAGGAGTTTAGAACAGGCTGTCATAAAAGGGATCAATGCTAAAGAACTGTTTTTATTTGAAAAATGCCTAGTTACCTATCAAAAACAAGTCAAGTCAAGACGAGGACATAAATACGACAGATAAATTTAGAGAAGAATTGTATGCGATGGGTCCCGATGGGTCCTCCAAACAACCTCGGCCCGGCCCGAACGGGCCCGAGTTCGGCCCGTCGCAAAATATACGCCTGCGGCACATTGGTATGGCACCTTCCACTTAATTTTTTTGACATTTTGCAAATTCCAAATAAGCCTTATAACCGAGATTCTTGTTCGTGGCAGTCTGTCCCCACCGTGCATGGCATACTTTGGACCTTCCCATTTGTAAACTCAGGACACACGAAAAACAGAACGGTTTGCCAAACTTCGCCCCGTTTCCAGAATTTGGACAAAGAGTCCTGCCACGAGCGCTGGTGACTTGCCGGAAACCGCGTATTCCTTGCAAATCGTTGCCTTGGCACTTTGCCAATGCAAATCGTGGCGGGACCAAGCTATCAATAACACTTTGTTCTGGGCTGTTGGCAAAGTGTCAATCATGGCTGGACAAGAAGCGTTTGTGGGGTTTACGACGTAAGTCCCACAAATGGAGCCTCGGAGGCCCCCCCATTGTTTTTGTTACCATTTTCAACCAAACGCCAAATTACGTAGGTACCCCAACCTGACGTCCAGCTATGGTGTCAATGCCGTTTTTGGCAGCTGGAGTTCCTTCAAACGTTAAGAAGGGAAAGGCGTAAGCAGTCATGGACCACAAATTTGCGACATATTCTGAACCATATGGCCGTCTTTTATTTTTCGGGAAAAAAACACATAAGGGGGACCACATGGGACGAAAAAATCGTCCATGTTTTTTTTTCAAATTCTTTGCCGTTCGCTGCAGGGCTACTCGCGGCTAGGTATATAAGTCGCTACGGGACCCAAGTATTGCATTAAGGAAATGGAATATGGATTTTTCGTTCGATTTTTACAAAAAGTAGGATAGATAATCATTTACTGTTTTAAGGAAAAATTTTTAAACAAAAAATACTGAAAAGTCTTCAAAAAATGCGGACTATTGCGCCTTTAATTAAAGTGATTCGCGTCTTATTGGTTAAGATCTCTTTTAAGTTCTGAATATCTTTAACTTGCGACGGAATCGTCCGGGTTTTTTTTTTGTAATTTTGCCGTATTTTTGACAACTTAAAATTACAAACCTTGAAAACCGATAAAAAAATTAGCGAGATCTGGGAAAATCGTCACAAAAGAAATATGTAAATGGCAGAAAATGCTCCATGGCAAAACACACAAATCGTCGGGGAGTTTTCAAAATTTTCCATGGGGGAGACCATATGATAAAAAAAATCATCCGAGAAAATTTCCAAAATCACCAAAATGTCGGCCACGTATGCCCTTAAGGTACCCTTCCTTTGAAATACTGGTTTGAAAATGCAAGGTACAGCCTATGACTGGCCGCGGGTGTAATTATCATGAGCCTCTCAGACTAGAACTCACCGGACGTGGCAGGAACGGCACTGGTTCGGCCGGTCGTTCCGGCAGTTCGACATTGCGCACCAGCACCTGTGGCATCCTCGGCGCGCCATCTCTATCCAGCCTGTGGACCCTCTGCGTCAAATTGACAATCCGATCGTGCGTTTCCGCTCGGTAACGGGAGACGCGCCGTGCCACCGACTTCACTCGGTTGAAGTTGGCCAAGTGCAGGTCTCCCATCTTTTTCATTGCGTAGCTGAAGGCTGCGATCAACTGCTTTTTGGTGACGGTCTGAAAGTGGATTTTCATATGGAATGGGTCCCGAAACGAACCTGGTCTGGATCCAGACGAGCCAATTCCAAAAAGTCGGGGTTGTCAGCAAAAGCTGGATGAGCAAGGATCCCTTCTTGTGCAGGTGGATCAACGGGAGCAGCGGCTTCAATACGAGCTCGGGGAGCCTCTTCCATGGGAACATCTGCTGCCGGAGGTGCTTCAGGACGCAGAGGCTCGTGGGGTTGAAGGAGCTCAGGTCCCGGCACGAAAAGAGGACTGTGTGGCCGGCCTTCGTCGTCGGTGCCTCGAACGGAGCACTTTCTGTGGTTCACGCGGGCCTTCTTAGCCTGCAGATCGGCGATGAGGCTGGCGTCCAATTCGGCCATTTTCAACAAAATCGCAACCTGAAAATATTATTTTATTGGTATACCCCGCCAATGCGAATTCAGTATGCCCAGCACAATTAGAAGTAGATTTTGCAACAAAAAAATACTAGCTTAAAAATATTAACTTTAATACTAGTTACATTAAAGCAAGATTTTTTAAAATAACTCGGATCAGCCCAATCTCAAATTTTCTCGGTCAGTTCCCAGTTTTTGCCACCATTGGTCTCGACACGAAGTTCCAGAAATCGGCTGTAGGCAGTTGTGCGTTTGAGTGTCAACAGTTGAATTCTAGAACATTCATGTCAGGACCCACTAATCCAGGATTTCCCTAGCTTGCCAATACCGCTGCAAGAGATACGCGAATTACGAAAACAAAATGTAGAAAGTTACAACAATTCTGGTTATATTGACGACGCGACGTTTTGGAATTGGAATTCTTCTAAATGTCAATAGCGGAATCCCGACATTTTGCCCAAGGATACTGCAGGTAGCGACATCGTTATTTATAAACATAAAAATTATTAACAAAACAACCCCTTCAACAGCCAACTTTCTTGACAAGAATAAACGGAAATTTTGGATACAGGTCCCGACACGAAGTCCATGAATATGGTTTCCACAAGTTTTTGAAATCGACAGTCGCGTTTCTAACGTCCCCAGCCAAATTTTAGAACGTTCGTGTTGCGACCTACTAATCCAGGATTTTCTTATACCATGCACTCGCCCTACGAAAATACGCAGGGCCACACACATGACACACATGCGTACGGAATCGGTCCCGCCGCGAAAGGCCTGAGGACCAATGGAGTTCGGTTTTAATAATTTCTCGGTTTTAGTTTCTAAAGGATTGATCGTCAGGGCCTTTTTATTATTACAAAAAAGAAATTAACACTTGTGCGGAACCTATTCCGCACAAATTCGTGTAGCGTCAGCAGGCGCAAGCTAAACGGAAATTCCGGATAAATTGGCCCCGACACGAAGTTCCATAAATCGGTTGTTAACAGTCGTGCCTCCCAACGTCGACAGCCGAATTTTGGGACTTTCGTATCTAGCCCAATAAACCAAAATATCCGTAGCTTCTTGCGATGGTCGGCAGCTGCAGCACGGTTACGTGAATTATTGTTACAAAAAAAGAAATTAACACCAACAAAAACCCACTTCGGGATGGCTTAGTCCTTCCCTTCCGTATCGGCGCTCATATTTACTCGTGAAATCGCATATCGACCTCTTCAGACGCTGCATTTCCTCGATGGCGGTGGCCATCTCCTGCTCTAACTCGGCTAACGCCTCCACACTCAGACTCTCCTTCCGCGGATCGTCCCAGAAGAATAAGATCTTGGCCTGGAGCATGAGGTGACGCTCGCGGAACTCCCCCTCCTGGACGAAATCCACCATGGCGTTGAGATGAGACCTAAACAAGACGATTTAAAATGAGAACGTGGTTCTACAACAACGAAGTTTTGGGAAACAAAAAAATGAACACTGGTGGGAAGGTACACTGGGCAGTTTTAAGCACGAAGTGAGGCGAGAAATGAATGCCAAGTATTCTTACAAACTATATGGATTTTCATTCTGAAACTGATCTGTTTCAAGAAAAAGGCTCAACTGAACAGCTCTTTTTACCAAAATTAGCGATAAAATGAATAATAAAGGAGCCGCGGCCTGAATAACGACTAAAAAAGCAAAACCAACGAAAATCCCACATCATCACGGGATCACAAGGTATGAAAGCTAGAAACAGCATAAAATGACTCTAAAAACAAGTAAAACTATTCATAGTTTATGAAAATACCTCGAAAACTCAATAAACCACAATTTGAATACAAGCCGTACTGCTGCGCAAAATCAATAGATGCTCCACATCGTTTTTCAAACTACAAACTACAGATATTCCGCGAAATCCGCTTTTATCCTCAATTTTGGTATTTTTGGAAAAAGAATTGCGCAAAATCACCAAACGTTTGGGCCTA
Organism: Oscheius myriophilus; assembly: GCA_964057215.1. Lineage (NCBI taxonomy): Eukaryota > Metazoa > Nematoda > Chromadorea > Rhabditida > Rhabditidae > Oscheius > Oscheius myriophilus. Next base: position 21,992,788 of record OZ059902.1, read on the forward strand.
GAACCCAAGCGGCAAACACGAAGCCCCAGAGGCAGCCGGCTGCCGCGGAAACTTTAAAGGACTAAATCGACTGTAGATCACTGGAGCGCGTTTTTAAAACCAAGTCAATCGATAAATTCTCAAAAACTCAACCAACTATTGAATTAAGTTAAAATAACGTTTATTCATTAGAGAAAAATATGATTTGCAGAACGCGCTTCGTTTTGCAGTACCTAAAATCTCTATGTTCTTGGCTTCATTTCGTTTTTTTCTTACAAAAACGACAGATAAACACGAAATGTCATGTGATAAGCAAAACACACGTCTTCAGTGATAAACAAAGCGGAATCGGCTTAACTTTGCCATTAAATCCCGACAAAGCGGCTGCGGCGCCGCGCCTTTAGGCCCAAAGGAGGCGCCGCCGCCGAAAAGCAGAATGAGGCTGGGCCTATCATGACCCAGCCATGAAAGTTTACAAAGCCATCCATTCTTACCACTTAAACATTTTAATCATCCCCAACAAACTATATTTATTTCCTTAAAAAATAATACAGTTTTTTTTAGTAAAACCATGTTGTACCCCGGCCACGACGATGGGAATGTGTCCTATTCGTCGGTCTACGAGAACATCGCCAGAACGGCCCATCTTCAGAAGAGAAGGGAGTCTAAGAAGACGGAAAAAGCGGTTTTGGAAGAACTAAATTGGTGAGTTTTTTTTCTGAATAAATGGAAATTATGTAAATTTCCACATTTCAGCCGCATTCCTTTCCTTTCGGGTCGCAGAGATGTTCCTAAGGTAAAGACTCTTCGGTTGACTGCTGAGTACATTCGACATCTTCAGAGAATTTTAAACGATGAAGAGGTGAGTTCTCTCTGTCTCTTTGGCTCTCTGTCTCTGTCTCTGTCTTTGTTTCTCTCACTGTCTCTGTCTCTGTCTCTTTCACTGTCTCTGTCTCTGTCTCTCTCACTATCTCTGTCTCTGTCTCTCTCACTGTCTCTGTTTCTCTCACTGTCTCTGTCTCTCTATTTCACTTTCCATTTTTTGTCTGTTTTGTTATAAAGTTGGTGTTTTGCAGATAACAGAAGCTGACGGATCCTCTCGTCCTCTCACCATCGACGACTTCCAACCTACTGTTGAGATGGAGATGAAGGTAAACTGATTGTGCATATATTTTTCCCCATATCTTAAAAATCACAATGTTAACAATTACTTTTAGAAGGTAAATGACTACATTACTGAAGCAAGGCGAGAGATGAGAGAAGAGGCGCTTGCTGTGAAGGAGGCACCGCTACCTTTCAAGGTTGGTCTCTCTCTCTCTCTCTCTCTCTCTCTCTCTCTCTCTCTTTCTCTCTCTTTCTCTCTCTTTCTCTCTCTCTTTCTCTCTCTTACTCTCTTTCTCTCTTTCTCTCTTTCTCTCTTTCTTTCTTTCTCTCTTTCTCTCTTTCTCTCTCTTCTCTCTTTCTCTCTTTCTCTCTTTCTCTCTTTCTCTCTCTTTCTCTCTTTCCCTCTTCTCTCTTTCTCTCTTTTTCTCTTTCTCTCTTTCTCTCTTTCTCTCTCTCTCACTCTCTCTTGGTGGCTTATTATGTCTCCTTTCTAACTGAAAACATTGATCTCTTTAGAAACCTCGTCTCGCTCTGGCTAACACCACCAACACCTTCGTTCCTCCAACGTCAAGCCAGCCTCCAGCGAATCATTTCTTCTCTCCGGTCTTCACTCCTGCATATGAAAATTTGCAGGTTATTCAGGATGACGGTAGTCAGTCCATCGATTGTGACATAAAGCCTTTTGCACCAGTTAGGCATTATTAATAGCTAGATATTTATTTTTATTAGTATAGATTTTTATCATATGTATGTATACAAAATTGTGTAATAAATCTATTTGTTTTGGCCTTTGTTTTGGTA
>OZ059902.1:21994871-22004871 GCA_964057215.1 Oscheius myriophilus
ACACACTCACACACTCACATACTCACACACTCACACACTCATACACTCACATACTCACACACTCACATACTCACACACTCACATACTCACACACTCACACACTCACACACTCACACACTCACACACTCACACACTCATACACTCACACACTCACACACTCACACACTCACACACTCACACACTCACATACTCACACACTCACATACTCACACACTCACACACTCACATACTCACACACTCACATACTCACACACTCACACACTCATACACTCACACACTCACACACTCATACACTCACACACTCACACACTCACACACTCACACACTCACACACTCACACACTCACACACTCACACACTCACACACACACACACACTCACACACTCACACACTCACACACTCACACACTCACACACTCACACACTCACACACTCACACACTCACACACTCACACACTCACACACTAACACACTCACACACTCACACACTCACACACTCACACACTCACACACTCACACACTCACACACTCACACACTCACACACTCACACACTAACACACTCACACACTCACACACTCACACACTAACACACTCACACACTCACACACTCACACACTCACACACTCACACACTCACACACTCACACACTCACATACTCACACACTCACATACTCACACACTCACACACTCATACACTCACACACTCACACACTCACACACTCACACACTCATACACTCACACACTCACACACTCACACACTCACACACTCACACACTCACATACTCACACACTCACATACTCACACACTCACACACTCATACACTCACATACTCACACACTCACATACTCACACACTCACATACTCACACACTCACACACTCATACACTCACACACTCACACACTCACACACTCACACACTCACACACTCACACACTCACACACTCACACACTCACACACTCACACACTCACACACTCACACACACACACACACTCACACACTCACACACTCACACACTCACACACTCACACACTCACACACTCACACACTCACACACTCACACACTAACACACTCACACACTCACACACTCACACACTCACACACTCACACACTCACACACTCACACACTCACACACTCACACACTCACACACTAACACACTCACACACTCACACACTCACACACTAACACACTCACACACTCACACACTCACACACTCACACACTCACACACTCACACACTCACACACTCACACACTCACACACTCACACACTCACATACTCACACACTCACATACTCACACACTCACACACTCATACACTCACACACTCACACACTCACACACTCACACACTCACACACTCACACACTCACACACTCACACACTCACACACTCACACACTCACACACTCACACACTCACACACTAACACACTCACACACTCACACACTCACACACTAACACACTCACACACTCACACACTCACACACTCACACACTCACACACTCACACACTCACACACTCACACACTCACATACTCACACACTCACATAAGAGAAATAAGTAGTTAATCGCCCAAAACACGGACATATTAAACCTTGAAACCGGAAAAATGGTCTTTACTCAGACCATTTTGATGAAAACCTAACTATTGTATTTATTGTATTTTGTACAATAAATACAATAGTTAGGTTTTCATCAACTACTATTGTATTTCCTGGTTTTCATTTTCCAAAAACAGTTTTTTGCCATTAAGGACCCAAAAACGAAATAGAAACACGTTATTCAGAGTTTTTGTCATTCCTTGCACAAACACTGTCACTTCCTCCAAAATGTTTGCTTTGATAGAAAAAACTGAGTTGATAACGTGTGAATATTTGCAGCAACAAGACGTCACATCGTTTCTTGTTGACATTTTTCCTGCAACACATAATATTTCAATCACACACACTATTATCGACCCTGTAATTGGCCCACAGTGCAATTATCCCACACACGTTGGTTCGCGGTTCCGAAATCAGTTTCCGGAACGCTGGTTCGAAACAGATGATCCCCGGCCTGCGTCTCCATGATCCGAGCGCTCTATAGGCCCCGCCCCTCTGTATTTGCCAGCCTCGCGTCTGCACCCGCAGCGGACGCGATGGCTACACGGAACACGTGCCTTCTACTGCTACTTCAGTTCATCTACCGTACTTACGCAGGTGAATGAAAGGTTACTGTATTCATAAATTACTGTATTCTTCCTATTTGGAGAGGGGGGTTAGGTATGTGCATTTGCTGTCTCGTTTTGCTGTCTCACCCTGTTTGTCTCACTTTTTGTCTCTTTTTGAATGTCTCCCATTTCGTTTCAGCGTCTCAATACCTCATTGCCTCAATGCCTCACTGAATTTGCCTCACTGTCTTCCCCTCTTTGCGTCAATTCAACTTTTCTCTATAGTCTCTCTCCTAATGTCGCATAACCATAAGTCTCACTCGTCAGCGAATCACCGTCTACCTCTTCTGTCTCAATGTCTCCTTCTCTTGATCTAAATGATCTCTTCGCCTCAAAATCTCTTTGTCTCTGTCTTTCTGTCTCATTGTACTTGCCTCAGTCTCCCAGTCTCAACGTCTCAGCCTTTCTTTTCCAGCGTCTCCGTCTCTAAATGTTCCTGTCTCTCTGCCTCAATGTATATATGTCTCCGTAGATCTTAACATATCAAATGTATCCGGCTCTCTTTGAGTGTCTTATTATGACTGTCTCTCAATGTCTCCGTCTCAATGTCTCCAAATCTCTCGATATAACTTCTCAAATCAAAATCTCTCTAATTCAATGCCTCAGTGTCTGAATGTCTATATTTGTCACTCTCTCAAGGAGCCTCCATGCCTCTATCTCAATCTCTTCATCTCAAAAAATGTCTCAGTCTCTGTCTAAATGTTTCAATGTCTGGGTCTCAATCTTATTCCTCCGCCTCTTTCTACCGCCTTTGTCCATCGCTTTCGTAAATCTACATGTTTCAAAGTCTCTCTATTTCTCAATGTTTCCGTCTCTCTGTTCCCACGTTTTTGTCTCTTGGTTTAAATACCTCAGTCTTTGTGTCTCAATGTCTCAAAGTCTCTCTCTCCCCTCTCTCTCCGTTTTTCTCCCATATTTCCCACCTAAAACCCCTTTTTTTATCGTTAAAGGGGCAGTTTCCACGAGCAGATTAGCACCTTACCAGAGCGTTACGTCAACGCCGCCGTTTTGGCGTTTTGTTTGCGTTTGCCGGAGGCGATTCCGGAGAGCAGCTCCCCGGAACCGGACGCGATGGCGGCGGAGGTGACAGATGGGAAATACAAGGCACTGGAGAGGGGAAGCGGGAATTCCATGAAAAAGAGATATCTCAAAATGTCTCACTCACTCTCTCTTTCTCTCTATGTCTCTCTCTCTCTCTCCCTTCTTGCACTACATTCTTAACCCTCTGTTGACCATTCTCAAGCGACTCGGAAATCTCTAAATTGCAGATTTGCCTGTAAAAACCTGTTGTTTTGTCTATGGCACACAAAAATGCATAAAAAGGTTCTTTCAGCCTTAAAATAAACTTTTATCAGCTTAACAAAGCTGTTTTCCAATTTCCAAATAACCATCCCCCAATATTTACAGTTATTATTGTTTTTGCCAAGTTCCAGCTAAACAAACAAACTATTTTGATGAATCACAACTCTCACAAACTCGTCCGCCACAATAAAAATTTGTCCTCCACAAAAAGCTACAGGAAGTCTGTAGCATTTTCGAGCGAAGTTGTACACGGGCATGAGAAATGCAGGAATCAAGATGACTTATTGTGCGTCAGCCCCGTGGCGCAGGGGAATTCGTATCCAGCATGTCAGTTTCATGGAAAAGACGTTTTTCATGGAGTTTTAGGCGTTAAAACTGATATAAGATCGTTTTCTAGCACCTTTGCGAGTGATGGAGGCCAAGTGCCGCCCTAGTGAAGTGCCTAGCAGACTAAATAGGGCCATGCGCCCATAGTTAAGTGGTTACAGCAGCGGGCTGTAATTGTGAAGGTCGGGAGTTCGATTCCCGCGGCCTACGTTGCGTTTTGCAATTTACTATGGATTCAATAGCGCGCTAATGGACTTATATATAGAAATTCAATATTGACTCGATCTCGTACTACTCATGTTTAGCTTCAAGGCTTGAAAAAAGAATGTTATAGAAAAAACAAATTGAAATCCCTGGTATCATTTTTTGTGAATTTCAACAATCGACAATTTAAATAAAGCTTCGGGGCGATCAATTTAAATAAAGCTTCGGTTAATCAATGATGACTAATTGTCAACTTAAAATCCCTTGAAAAATCCACCTGTGGGCCAAAAAATGGGAGAGAATATCAAAATTGTTCAAAAATTGAATTAATAAAAGCACCAAGAACCTTCATGCTTTTGGTTTGTACAGCACAATTAGATTTTTTTCGATGCAGTTGCATGTTTTGCGATTTTCATTGTTGGTTTGATAAACACGCTCCATTGCGAAAAATTTCGACCCACGGCCAAAGTGATTCCAAAAGAAAAATATGGACTTGTACATGTCATTTTTCTGTCGTAATTGCAAATGTTTGCATGTTCCTTTTCAAAAACTAAGTGAAAACCTACTAAAATTCCATTTTTATCATCTTACTTACAGGGCGTTTGCGACTTTATGTGTTTCCAAATGAAAAAGTTTTTTAGATTAGTCAAAGTTTGCTTGAAATTAGTATCGGAATTCTAAAAAAAACATTTAAAAAATTACTATTTGGCATCATTCTGGCACGAAATATGGATTGACTACTATCGATTTTATTAGAAGTTTCACCATTTCGTTCAAGTATTCTCTGTTGATCATAGATTAGCAAAAATCGTAATATCAACAGAGAATGAAGGCACAAATTGGAATGATACCGGTTTGGCGGCAACTATATATTTCATTGATGCCCCCTCCCTCCCCAAACTGGAAGCTTAACAATTTCAAAACCAAGTTACATGTAATATCATTTCCCCAGAACACTTTTTCAGCTGTAAAAACATTGAAAAATGTACTTTCTAACATGAAATATCTTGTTTCCTCTATATTCCCTTTTCTTCCGCACGCGAAGCCCCCGCCAAACGGTATATTGTAGTTGCAGTTGCGTGCCTTCACCTTGATGTTGTACCCGTGGAAGTAATTGCTTTCCTCCCGAAAAATTTCTAGCGCTGGCTCGAGGGGTGAAATGGAGGTATTGTGAAGCTATGAATCATTAATAGGCGAGCAGGGGCAAATGAATTAGTTTAAATAGAAAATGTGTTATAGTGATTTTAAAAGCAAACAAAAATTGATTTAAAAAATTTGAATTATGACCTACTGGAAGGTATCACTAAAATCAATATAAATGAATTTTTGGATATTGTAGTTTGTAGTCAATTCTAAAGGTATAATTCATGGTAAACGCGCTTTTTTGATTCCCTCGAGTTTCAAAGTGATTCTGTATTGCGTACTAAATTTTTTATCACACGACAGGTAATTGAAACTCAATTTTTGACGTGCGTGTCTAAATAGTGAAAAATAACATAATATTTAATTACTTTTGTGATTTATGTTATTAAACCAGCAAATGTTTTGAAAACTAGAGAAAAACCAAAGAAGTGCGGTTTATTATAAACATACCGTATTTCAAAACATGACGTGTGGCTAAAAACAAAGTACGCAATGCAGAAAATATTAGGATTATTAAAAGAATATTAGAAGGTTAGGATTTTTGAAAGCTATAGATCTTATTGCGCTGATTCGGAAACCTACCCCCTTTTCGTTTGTGAGCAATTTGAAAGGAGATATGACCGTTTGAATTTTTGGCGAAAAATTCGTTTTAACCGAGCGCCAATCTGGCGTCTCTCGGTTTCCCACGCTCTCTTCCTTGCGCGCTCTCTCTCTCTCTCTCTCTCTCTCTCTCTCTCTCTCTCTCTCTCTCTCTCTCTCTCTCTCTCTCTTGCCCTGTCTACTAACTATACCCTTTTGACGACCTCGCGGCTGGTACCTCTCTGTGTCGGTCGCTTTGCCCGATCAGCAGGTGGACCGGCGCTGACCGGAACCCTAATTGTCGGCCCGAGGGCACGCGCAACCAACCGAGCGCCTCATTTTCGCGGTCGCACTTCCAATTGTCCATAGACTAGCCGCAGGTTATGCAAATGGAGGCGATAATTGGAGAAAGAGGCATAGACTCACTTTCCGTTAGAGGCAATTGAGGGGAAACTTCACAAATAGACATCTCTTCATTACAGTCTCTGTCTCTATGTCTCTCTCTCACTCTCACTCTATCTCTCTCTCTCTCTCTCTCTCTCTCTCTCTCTCTAATTTCTCATCTCGGAACAATCGATCAGTGCAACAATTTATGTTTCGGCGCGACAAAAACACTCAAGGAGCCTTTAGGACGATCGCTTGCACTCTAATTATACCCACAAACGGACTATGTACACCTGCGCTAGTGACATGCGATGCCGGGCGCTAAGCAAACGAGAGCGAAAATAGGGTTGGCGGTGCCTCAGGGAGGGAGTTCGAAAGATACTAATATGTCTCACTCACTCACTCACTCACTCACTCACTCACTCACTCACTCACTCACTCACTCACTCACTCACTCACTCACTCACTCACTCACTCACTCACTCACTCACTCACTCACTCACTCACTCACTCACTCACTCACTCACTCACTCACTCACTCACTCACTCACTCACTCACTCACTCACTCACTCACTCGCTCGCTCACTCACTCACTCACTCACTCACTCACTCACTCACTCACTCACTCACTCACTCACTCACTCACTCACTCACTCACTCACTCACTCACTCACTCACTCACTCACTCACTCACTCACTCACTCACTCACTCACTCACTCACTCACTCACTCACTCACTCACTCACTCACTCACTCACTCACTCACTCACTCACTCACTCACTCACTCACTCACTCACTCACTCACTCACTCACTCACTCACTCATTCACTCACTCACTCACTCACTCACTCACTCACTCACTCACTCACTCACTCACTCACTCACTCACTCACTCACTCACTCACTCACTCACTCACTCACTCACTCACTCACTCTGCTTTCATTTCAAAAGGGATATACCTGTCTAGTAGCGCTGCGTGTGCCGTTTTGTTTGAATAATATCGCATTCACGGGGACCCGATTGCGAACAACAGACGCACTCGTCGTTGTGTACATCCTTGAGAATCGCAGTTTGTGAGCACAGGCGGTAGTTGATATAGGGCTAAACTTTAGAACTTAAGTTCTTTAAAAGTAAAACTGAGTTTTTCAGCTCCCGAAGAAGTGTCACTATGCGGGGCCGAGACCTTCGAGGTGGACGACACTTTTTCCTCCCCAAAACGGGAACACCTCGTAGCTATGCCGTTAGAGGGCCAGAAATTTCGAATACGGTTGGCTGATAATGAGACAAGTTAGTTTACAAAAAAATACATCTTTATATAAAGTTTAGATATATTTCAACCAATTCGCTGCTCAATGAGAATATTAGCTTGTGATGGCTGTGTTTTGCAATTTAAGTACCGCTCCCCTACTAAGGATATGCAAGAGGATGAAATGAGAATGGTGAGTTTAATTTTACTGTTTTTATAACCTAGTTTAATTGGGGAAAGGGAACAATAAATAGAAAGGTATTATGGGTTTTACTAAAATTAGTGTTAAATTTCGCATAGGCGCTCTCGTCCAGTCAATCCGCGCTACACTCTTTGCGGAGGCATCTTCATTTTTCAAGCAAATTAGACAGAAATATTTCTTGCCGTGTGGATTCAAACGTTTTTAACAATTTCATTAGAACATGAAGCGCATGTAGAAAAAAGTCAATTTTTTGTCATCGAGAGGCACAAAAGAAGGTGAAACGTAGGATTTTCTGGTGATCAAAATTCAGGCGATCAAAACTGTTGATTTCTAATTTTCAAAAGAGATTTTTTGCTCTTCTGCCTTTTGATCTCTCGTATGAAAGGGACTGTCACTGAGCTTTTCGTATGAAAAATGAATCTTTTGAAAATCGCGTCTTTCAATATTGAGCACTTTTCTCCAAAACCACATTAAAAAACGGTTGTTCACACCATGTCTGCTAAGTATTCAAAAGCATATGATTTGCAAGTGAAAAATCACCTTGATGGGCCATTTAAATGGCATGGACCTCGTAAAAAAGATTTTTTTAATTTTTTAAATAACAACTGCATTGAATTGATACCGTCGTCACAATTATGAAACATACCGCTTTTATATGTTTTGGACTGTTATCGGTGCAGGTGTACACGGCAGAGAAAGCGAGACAGTGCGGGAAAAGCGAGACGCAGATTGGCGCGCTATTCAAACGATATTTTCAACTAAACGCTCCTGATTTGGTTAATTTGCTTCAAAAATGGAAAATGGGACACTTTTATGAATCCGGACGCGGTCCTTATTTAATTATCGAAATTTAATAATGCAACCGTTTTCTGACAGTCATCTATTATGTATGACCTTCTAACTGTTACTTCCTCAACTACTGCGACTTGTAATTGACACCTCGCGCGAAGGTCGCGCAATAATTTTACCTCTCCACTACCTCATATTACAACCCAAGTTGGCTAAAAGGGGATCTTCAGGGATATTTAGAAGCATCTCCGTTTAAAATGCTCAGACAGTGTAAAGAATTTGGGAGCCGGTGAGGCAATAGGAACTTACAACGCATAGGTGGCATCATGAAAGCGTACTTTTGAATTCTATTGTTAGTTTCAGTAACACAAAAGGGTCCCAGATGGCCCCCTCAACAAATGTCTTCTTTCAGATGACCTCTTGCCAAGAATCCCTGGATCCTTGCTTCGATCTCCGGTTCATTGAAGAAAAAGCCGATACAACTATGGATCTCATCTATCAGAAGATCTCAATCTGGGACGAACCAACAAGAAATTCTGTTAACAGCACAAGTAATTCCGTTGTGGTTATGGTAACGATGTGGAACATCGAACCAAACTCCACTTTGGCGAAGTATTCAGAGGTTTGAAGTTTGAAATGCTGAAATTTCATCTTCAAATTTTAGAAACTGTTCCCTTTCACTGTCACAGCAGTGTCAAACGAAGAGTTTATCGAAGGAACCCCTTCAGATAGTTTACTTTTTCCGAACTTGACTTCGGTTGGATTTATAGAGTCACCTAGGTAAGTGCCTTAAGGTTAAACACTAAAATAAGGTTTTAGGTACCCAGCGGCTTACCCTAAGCAACTGTCGAAAACATACTCGTTAGTGAATACAAATCCACATGGGTTTGTAAGGCTGGTCTTTGATGACTTCCACATTCATTTCCAGAGTGAACTTCAGGTTAGTGATAGAATTTTCGTGTGTTTCAAGTCTACTCAAAAAATCGGGAAAAAACCTCGAAAAATTGAATTTCCAAGCTTTTTCAATAACAAATTCATTAATTACATGCAGTTTTCACGATTCCAAATCATATCCTTATATATCATTTGGGCTGCAACAGGTACACATATACAAGTTTTAGCAATGCAACTGGTGCACGGTTACACGGCAGAGAAAGGCAAGAGAGCGCGGTAAATCGAGAGACACCAGATGGGAAAACGATAATGTCGCCAAAACGTTATGCGCTCATATGTGGCTTAATTTTATTCCAAAATGGGAAAAAGGGTACTTTTCTGAGTCAGGAGAATGAGATTTACAAAATGAGACATACAAAAGTTTTACGTCAATTTCGATTTTTTTTACTTGAGTTACGGCGGTAGGGCACTGTTTTATACAACTGGTCAAATTCATTGATAAAGGGGCTTTAATCTTAGACATATCAAATCTAATCCAAAAATAGCGATAAGTTTGTGTTCTTCCGCACAGGACCCGAAAAACGTCAAAAAGTAGAATTTTTCGTTTGAAAATCCAATTTTTGCGCATTTTTGGACCTACGACATAAAACACGCACAAAATGTAACCCACATCACTGAATTCTAAGTTTCATTGCCCAAAATACTGGTGTTTACG
>OZ059902.1:22009871-22032371 GCA_964057215.1 Oscheius myriophilus
AGAAAGTGGTGCCCCCTCCGGCCTCTTGTCGTATCCCCAGAAAAGTCGCTTTTGATGTGAGTTTTATTTTTCTTCATTATACATTAATTTATTTACTTAAAACAATACAAAACAATTTCTAATTATCTATTTTCAGAGTGCTTCGGTCGTCCCCAGAAAACTGTTCGAGAGCAGCGATGAGTCGGAAGGAGAGGTGGAGGCTGTGCCTCAAGTTCGAGTGCCCAAGAGGAAGAGCGAAGGAGCTGTAATTCTGAAGAAGGACAGCCAGAAGAAGAGGAGGTGCACCAAGTAGAGTTCAGGGTACCAAAAATTGTCTCTGACATAATTCTTTGTTGTGTTTTGTAGTTGGTTATATTCTTCTCTCTCCCCTCCTCCCCACCCCGAAGCGAAGCTTCATGTGGCTGCCCCCTTTTAGGTTTTGCTTCCCCTCTCTCCCCTTTTCCCCTGATCCCGCCCCGCGACCTCGGTCAGTTCTCCCAGCCGCTCTAATTTCCCCCCCTCCCCGTCTCGAAGCAAATTTTTATCTTCTCCGATTGTCTCTCTCTTCTCCTCGGATTTAATAAAAATTTATCAAAAATACTGTTCTTTTTCATTTTTCCAATCACAATCATTTCGTAAGCTTTCACTAACTAAATGCGCGCGTCGAGCATCGCGCGCCACACCAAAATCGATAATTAACATGTAACGGTCCACAGTTTAAATGCCCTTGTTATAATAAGGGATATATATATAAGCAAACGTATCGAATATAGATGTTTCCTAACTTTGTTTCCATTCAAAGTTAACTGTTAAATGCTTGTGAATCTTTGTGAGCGTTGACCGAAAAATGTCGCACAGCCATCATTTTCTGCTGTTGTTTATGTTCAGCGAACTGATAAAGAATTAAGGAAAAACAGGTTTTCGCTAATAGTCATCTAGAGCTTCGAAAACAATTTCTCGTTTTACACCAGTTTGGGTCCTGTTTTGGCCTTGTATCCGCGGCTGCGTATCAAACGAATTCAATTTTTTTTTATATAAAATTTGTTTTAAAATGAGTTTATTAGACTAAAATGGCTACAATCGATCAAAAAGTTGCTTCATCTTGTCAAGAGGCGATAAGAGATGGTTGAACTGCTTGCATCTGCTGTTTTCCAGAAATGAACTCCTCCAGAATTCCATCCTCCACCAGAATTTCGAAGTCCTCGAAAGTCTGAAACATCCCTTCAGTTTCAGTAGGAATTTCAGCTTCTACCATGGGTGGGAGGTCTCCAACCATCAGAACGGGGTACTGTATTTGTTGCTCCTTAACCAGGTTACGGTAGATTGCATTCTCCTCCAGAGTTACGTCAATGAGCTCATATGGAATCCTCTTTGCATCCAGAATCTGTCTCATTCTTCTTTGGCGGCCGAGAACTTGGGGATTGGTGGAAATTGGAGAGAAAAGCAGCTTCAGACTGAATTCCATTGGAAAGACACGAATGGGTGTGGTTCAAAAACGGGGGCAGCGGCTTTTAAGCAACTTTTCGTTTGCAGTACCAGGTGAAAATTCATAAACAGCCTGCTACACCACGTGGTTTCTGATGAAAGTGTCTGGAAGTTGGCCGGTGAGACATTACTGATAAGTTTGCAGGAGAAATAGGAGACAACGTGGTTTTTGATTAGCTCAAACTGGAGTCATCTACAGCTGTCACTAATTTTGAATCCTGCCAAAAACAGCCTTAATGCAGCTTTCGTGCGATACGCAGGCGAAAATAGCGTGCAAAAAGCGAAGATACAGAGAAAAAGCTTTAATTTTATTTTAACAGTAACCAAAAAATAGCGCGCATTGACCCAAAAATCGAAAATTGGAATATTGGCGGCACCCATAAAAGTGTCTCGTTTTCATAATAAAACCTTTCTCTATTTTTCGGTGATTTTTAAGATTCATTCGGTACCCATGTTTCACGAAACGTTGATAAATGGTAAAATTGGCTAGGCGCCAAATTTTTGCACCGTCTTCGATTTTTGCTGTCGTCTAGATTTAGTTGATAAGAAAAGCGGAAGAAGACTTTTATTAACAAACATTCTAGGCAAACCATGAGAACCAAAACAAAGCACTTTCGAAAATAATTTCTCACCCTGTCAATTAGTTTTCACAAAATCTTGCCAGATTTAGAGTTCTCTTTGAAAAATTTGTTTAACTCAAATTGGGACTGCATACCGCATACTTTGCACGAAACACAAATTTACCATGGGATTAGACAAACCAGTTAAGATTAGACAAAGACAAATTTATATAAACCAGGAAGGTAAGCGCGGCCAAGGCCGCGCTAACCTTCCTGGTTGCGTGGGGTCCGGTCAGTTTTTATAGTTCCCATTCTAACAGTGACAACTTTACAAACATGATATCCACCTCTAACAATTGGGAAGTCGAGTCCGGTGGTGGTTTCCTATCCCGGCCGCAGGCCGCCTAACTGAGTGACCGAAGGCCCCGAATCTGTGCGGCCGCAGGCATAGTGACAAAACAGACATAGTGACTAATAAGGCAGAGACAAAAAGAGACAGACACAGACACATACAGAGAGATAGAGAGAAAGAGACACACAGAGACAGAGAGACAGCGAGACAGAGAGGTAAAGAGACACAGAGATAGAGGCGCAGATACAGAGACAAAAGAGAGAGAAAGAGAGAGAGAGAGAGAGAGAGAGAGAGAGAGAGAGAGCGGAAGAGAAAGCGTGAGAAAGAAGACAAAGACAGAGGAGACATAGAGAAGCACAGAGACCGAGAGACAGAGATAGACAGAGACACATACAGAGACAGAAAGACCGAGAAACAGAGACGGAGACAAAGAGATAGAGTGACATATAATGCAGAGACAGAGAGAGACAGAGAGGTAGAGAGACGGAGAGACAGAGAAAGAAAGAAAAAGAGAGAGGAGATAAGAACTGACCGGACGGAGGGAGAAGAAAGGAGTGAGTGAATGAGAATGAAGGGTGCTTTGTTCACGGAGAATTCACGTAACGGACGGAAAGGAAAGAATTGACCGACCGAGTTTGCCTTCTCCCTCTGGGGAAGTGAACACGTGGTTTTACGCTGATAGACCATACACACACACACACACACACACACACACACGCACACACACACACACACACACAGAAACCGTAGCGTTTTATTATAAGGGATTAATGCGATACAAGCGACTTTTCAACCGTTTGTGGGCGCGCAACCCAGCGCGCGCCGCGCCGCCGATATACCAACTTTTCCAAGGTTGGGTCGAAACCGCCCATATTTTCATTAACTTTTGTTATAAATATGTAATTTCTATTGTTCTAATCCACTGTTGCAAGCTAACGGGTTAACTAACTTCAATCTGTGCCCCAGCATTTTTGCACCGTCATCATTTTCAGCTTTTTCTGGGTTCAGATAAGAAACAAGGAAGCAGTCTCCTTTCACCTCCAACCTGAAATATTCGTCACACAAGGAAATGAAAACTGCAAACTTGCGAAAGATGACACGTGAGATAGCTGAAGACACCTGTTTACCCCGATAAGTACCGGTGATTTCAGGTCCTGCATGACACGACAAACAGAAAAGACCTTTAAAATGTTGTTCCCGGTTGAAGTTTTCAGTCTACGCCTTCCTTTTGCAATGGAGTTCAACCTGAAGCTGATTTTCTCTCCAGTTTCTGGAAATCTCCAAGTCCACAGCCGCCAAAGAAGAATGAGACAGATTCTGGATGCCAAGAGAATTCAATATGAGCTCATTGACGTAACAATGGAGGAGAATGCAAGCTACCGTAATCTGGTGAAGGAGAAACAAGTAAAGTACCCCGTTCTGATGATTGGAGACCTCCCACCCATAGTAAAAGTTGAAATTTACACTGGAAAAAAAAAGAAATGTTTCAGACTTTCGAGGATTTCGAGATTCTGGTGGAGGATGGAATTCTGGAGGAGTTCATCTCTGGAAAAACTCAGATGCAAGCAATTCAACCCCATTCTCTGATCGCCTCCTGACAAGATGAAACAACTTTTTAATCGATCGTAGCAATTTTTAGTTAAATACTGTATAATCTTCTGTATTAATTTAATAAAAATATATTAAATTGTAATTTTTTCACAGAAAGAAACCAAAAAAATCGAAGTTTAGGGAAAATTTTGATTTCACAAGATTGTCTATATTTCATTATATTTATAAGTAGAATTCTACTTCCTTTTTCTTATCAACTGAATCTATACGACAGCAAAAAACGATGACGGTGCAAAATTTTTGGCGCCAAGATTGAGAAGAACTTTGAACGACAGTGTAGTTTAAATGGATTTATAATAAAGGTTGAGATACAAAAATTGTTTAATAACGTTTTCATTCGTAAAACATGGTCATTTTATTGTGGTATGGGCCCTACAAGTGAAATAACGATTTTCTGGCTCAACGCGCGCCATCGCACAACATTCTTGTTACGGTAGCGCGTTTACAAAAGTAAAATGGATTTTGTTCTCAGTTTTAACTTCAAAAACTCAACAATGGAATATGAAACCTACCTAGATCCCTTTTAATAAAAACCTACCGTGTGTGTGTGTGTGTGTGTGTGTGTGTGTGTGTGTGTGTGTGTGTGTGTGTGTGTGTGTGTGTGTGTGTGTGTGAAACTTTGAAGATTCTTCAACAAAACACGCCCGCTAAACACAGGGCGATGTGCTCGGTAAGCGTTATATGTATTGTATCCGCGTTCATTGGGTGAGTTCGGCCGTAGACCGAGTTTCACATGCTTCACGGTTCTTTCACGACCAAAGGACGAGTAATGAATGGCCGTAGGGCATGAATCTGCGGCCGCAGGCCGCATAATTGAGTGGCCACAGGCCGCGTGTCGCTGCATCCGCGTGTCGCTGCGGCCGCGTGTCGCAGACCACGAGGGTGCGAGCCGTAGGCGCGCGTACCCTTCTAGCGATTTCTAAAGACTTCAGTTTCAGCTGATCGAAAACCAAGTTGTCTCCACTTTCTCCTGCAAACTTATCAGTTAAGTCTCACCATCCCACCCCTCCCAGACACTTTCATAAGAAACCACGTGGTGTAGCAGGCTGTTTATGAATTTTCACCTGGTACTGCAAACGAAAAGTTGCTTAAAACCCGCTGTCTACCTTTTGGAATCACACTCTTTCGTGTCTCTCGAATGCAATTCACTCTGAAGCTTCTTTTCTCTACAATTTCCACCAATTCTCAAGTTCTCGGCCGCCAAAGAAGAATGAGACAGATTCTGGATGCCAAGAGGATTCCTTATGAGCTCATTGACGTAACTCTGGAGGAGAATACAATCTACCGTAACCTGGTTAAGGAGCAGCAAATACAGTACCCCGTTCTGATGGTTGGAGACCTCCCACCCATGGAAAACTTGGAAACTTTCACGGAAGTTGAAGGGATGTTTCAGACTTTTGAGAATTTTGAGATTCTGGTGGAGGATGGAATTCTGGAGGAGTTCATAACAGGAAAACAGCAGTTGCAAGCAGTTCAACCCCAGACCCTTATCACATCCTGACAAGTTGGCTCAACTTTTAAATCGGCAATTGCGATTTCTAGTTTAAAATGTATAATCTTCTGTTTTAATTTAATAAAAATACATTAAATTGTAATTTTGTTCAAAAAGAAAGCAAAAAAAAGTGTCGAAGCTTAGGGAAGTTTAAACTGAAACGAGTGAGAAATAGTTGTCAAACCAGACGTGTTGTTTGATTTTTCAATATGGTCTATATTTTATTATACACATACATACACACGGTTTATTCTCTAGGGATCTACCCTGAACCACCAGAATGAATCACAGCTGTCGACTTCAATTCCACGAAGTTGACTTGGTTGTTCCCATACTCATCTGATTTGATTTGATTATATTTATATGTAAAACTCTACTTCCTTATTTCATCAACTGAACCAATACGACAGCAGGAAACGATGACGGTGCAAAATTTTGGCGCCAAGTTTGAAGACCTTTAAACTGACAGAGACAGTGTAGTTTAAATGGATTCATAATGTAATTTGACTTAGAAAAGTCGTTTAATAAAGTATTCATTCGTTAAACATAGACATTTAAAAGTGGTATTGGCAAAAAAGGTGTAATATCGATTTTCTGGCTCAACGCCCGGCAATGCGCAATATCCGCGTTACGGTAGCGCCTTCATAAGAGTAAAATGAAGTTTGTTTTAAAATGCTAGATGAAAAGTTAGTTTCAACTTTACAAACCCACACTTAAATATGAAAGTGGATATGAATAACTAAAATGACATTTTCAGCCGACTAGACGATTTCTAAAGACTCTCGTTTTAGCTGATCGAAAACCACTTTGTCTCATCTTTCTCTTGCAAACTTATCAGCTATGTCTCACCGGCCCAACCCCTCCCAGACACTTTCATAAGAAACCACGTGGTGTAGCAGGCTGTTTATGAATTTTCACCTGGTACTGCAAACGAAAAGTTGCTTAAAAGCCGCTGCCCCCGTTTTTGAACCACACCCATTCGTGTCTTTCCAATGGAATTCAGTCTGAAGCTGCTTTTCTCTCCAATTTCCACCAATCCCCAAGTTCTCGGCCGCCAAAGAAGAATGAGACAGATTCTGGATGCAAAGAGGATTCCATATGAGCTCATTGACGTAACTCTGGAGGAGAATGCAATCTACCGTAACCTGGTTAAGGTGCAGCAAATACAGTACCCCGTTCTGATGGTTCGAGACCTCCCACCCATGGTAGAGTTTGGAATTTGAAATGAAATTGAAGGAATGTTTCAGACTTTCGAGAATTTCGAGGTTCTTGTGGAGGATGGAGTTCTGGAGGAGTTCATCTCGGGAAAACAACAGATGCACGCAGTTCAGCCACAGTCTCTTATCACATCCTGACAAGAAGAACCAACATTTTGACCGCTTGTAGCACCTTCTAGTTTAATAAACTTGTTTATCATCAAATCAGGAATATTTCTAGTGTTCTCACACAACTTAAACGCAACAACAAAATTCGCTCAATATGTTGGATTCGCAGCCGAGGGCTCGAAGTTAAACGCGCGATGTTAGGCGCTCGCCTTTGAAAAAGAAAGCTAAAAATGAAAGAACCCAACTTTGATTCTAATCCAAAAAGTACAAAAGTAGTGTTTTTGATAAACATTTATTAAATTTAAGGAGAAGATAGAGAGACAATCGGAAAAGATGAAGCTTCGCTTCGAGATGGAGGGATTAGAGCGGCTGGGAGAACTGACCGAAGTCGCAGGGGGAAGGGGATACAGTGGAGGGAGGGGGAGGAAGACCTGAAAGGGGGCAGCAGCCACATTTGGCCCCAGGAGCGCCAAGAAAGAAGAGCTTAGCTTCGAGAGATGGAGGGATTACAACCAACAACACAAACCGGGTGGTACCTTAGCATCACTTGGTGCACCTCCTCTTCTTCTGGCTGTCCTTCTTCAGAATCACAGCTCCTTCGCTCTTCCTCTTGGGCACTCGAACTTGAGGCACAGCCTCCACCTCTCCTTCCGACTCATCGCTGCTCTCGAACAGTTTTCTGGGGACGATGGTAGCTCTCTGAAAATAGACAATTAGAAATTGTTTTGTAACTTGTGAGGTTACAATAATGTAAAATGAATGAAAATAAAACTCACATCAAATGCGACTTTTCTGGTGGAGCGGCGAGGCGCCGGAGGAGGCACAGCCTTCTCCTCTTCCTCCTGCTCCTCCTCAAAGATGAGTCTACGGGGAACAACAGCGTCACGCTGAAAATGTCATTATGTTCTACATATAAAGAGAGATTTAGAAAGAAAGTATTAATTGATTTGAAAAGATTTCTTACGTTCAGACGAAGTCTGAGGCTGGGACGGCGAGGGGCCGGAGGGGCGACGGCCTTCTCCCCTTCGTCATTTTCATCTTCAAAGATCAATTTGCGGGGAACTACATTTTCACGCTAAAATTGAAATTATTGATTGATTTGAAAAGATTACTAACGTTTAGGCGGCGTTTGATGTTAGAACGGCGAGGGGCCGGAGGGGCGACGGCCTCCTCTTCTTCTTCTTCGCCCTCCTCCGCGAAGATGAGCTTGCGGGGAACGACGGCGTCGCGCTGAAATTGTTATTGGGTTAGACAGAGAGTTTTAGAGAGTTTTAGAGAGAGAGAGAGAGAGAGAGAGAGAGAGAGAGAGAGAGAGAGAGAGAGAGAGTAACTTACATCGATCGCCTTCTTCGTCCTCGGTCTCTTCGGAGCCCATGTTTCACTTCCTTCCTCAGCCGGCTCCTCCTCCATCTCCCAGTCAGCCTCAGCTTCAACGGCAAAATCCACAATCTTTTCCAAAACAGAGGCGACGATTTTGTTAACGTTCTTCATATCTAAAACATAAAAAATTAATTTTTTGATGGTAAATTTGTAGCAAAAATATAAAGGAATAACACCAAAAAAGGAGGGAACGTTGTAAATTTGACAATGAAGAAAATTAGTGGTAAAAACATAATGGAAAAGAAAAGTTGTAAATCAACCTGGTGGTGGAACAAGTTCTGACCGAATGAGGAATGTTCCGAACAGCCGTTGAGGTGAAACAAAAACGGTGGCGCAGATGCATTTGTTGCAGATGATCGCTTTTTCAGGGGTGACCCCGAGCCTAATTATAATTATTTCCGAAAATCGATATGATGGTGATAATTGAAATAGGTAGCGGCTTTAATTATCTAGTCAAAAGTAATACGATACTGTTACCAAATTATCATATGAATCCACGAAAATATGAAAATGATTCTTTTTGGTCTTACTTTCTATTCAAATATGCGTTTTTATAATTTTCATTTACGGAGTTCACAAGAAATAATTGAAGTTGTGTCGGAATAACTATAATCGTACTTTTTCAAAATTCTGTTGATCTCATAGTTATTCTCTCTCTCTCTCTCTCTCTCTCTCTCTCTCTCTCTCCAACAAAATGTGCAATAAAGAAGACACAGTTACGTGCATTACAAAAAGTAATTTCTTGAAACGAACTCATGTACCACAATTATTTCAAATTTTCATCAACCACTTACTAATTTTACACAAATTTTGAAAGAGCTACAGTGTTATAGTTTGTTTCCAATGAAAGGACGCCGATATTCCACATACTTTGATTTCCACTCGTATTTAACCACCAACGATTTGAAACATTAAAGTGAATATAAACTAAATAAATGAAATAGCACTGTAAAAGAGGAGTGCGCAGACAAATAAACGATCGTGGCTGTGGGGTGCAATGACCGCAGTCCTTTAAGAATTGGCCAAATCATGTTCCGTTTTTTGGAAACAAACCATAAAAGGCCTTTAACACAACTTCTTTGCTCTTCCTCTTTGACGGTCTGGCCTGCAGGCGTGGTTTTCACTTCGCCCTATAGAAAAAATTCTTCTGCAAGCGATCTACGACCTGTTTTAAATTATTTTCGAGAATCGCAAGTTTGATTGGCGAGAATTATATTTTTTCGAGATACTACCCGAACTATTCATACAAACCCATCCTTTATAGGCAATTTCTGAATTACCTGTGCTTCTAATGCTCTTCACAAAGTCTGACTTTAGAAGTTCAATTTTCGCATTTTTCTGAAAATAAAAACATATCAAGAACAAACAGTTTGGGTAGACGTTTTATTAATGCTGTAAAATGAACAGCTTTATAACCGTACAACTTCAAGAGATTATAAATACAACTGACAAACAACGAAAAACAATCTGTTGGTCAAGCAAGAGGTTTTTACTTGCTGTATCTCTTTTTCTGCTTGCTCTCCTCCTTCAAAATTGCCCCTCCTTCGCTCTTCCTCTCAGTCACTCTCCTCACGGGCTCCACTTCTTCCCCCGGATCTTCTCTGAAGAAAAGTCTTCTACGAGCGATCGACGACCTCTGAAAACAAACAATTATCATACATTTTGTTATTTTTTTTAAAGTTTAACTTAAGAAATGAAAGCAAACTTACATCAAATGTCACAGATCTGTTCTTTCACGAAAGTTCACGAAAGTACATGTCAAATTCACGAAAGCCAGATTTGTTATACAAAAATCTAACTACAATTTAATTCGGGGTTGAAGGTTATACAAAAACATGTATTTTCTAAATTTTTTTAAAAATTAAAGTAAGTTACAAAATAAAAGTTTAAAGTAAAATGTAATATTAAAACAGGTATTAAACCGAGTTTTTACCTAATGAGAAATGTTCCTAAGCCAGCTTTGAGGTGAAAATAAAAGCAGGAGTACAGATGATCGCTTTCGCAATGTTGACCCCGAGCCAAACTGATATGATTTTCGAAAAATCGATATTCTGGTTACATCTGAAAATAATAGCAGCTGTAGTTACCTGGCCTAAACTAAAACCATTTTGACAGTATGTCGAAATGGCAAAAAGGAGGAGAAAAAACCAAGAGAAAGTAAACGGAATAGAGAGAAAGAGAAAATAGAAAATGAACAGAGAGAGAGAGAGAGAGAGAGAGAGAGAGAGAGAGAGATGAGATAAGATGAGGCGCGAGTTGAGAACAGTAACTCAATTTTTTTTTATTTTTAACATTTTAACTTTGTCATTATATTTTTTTCAACTATTTTCTCAATTTTTCACCAAACCACCATGTTCTATTTCTCTCTTTCGCACATTTCAGTATCTTTCCCCATTAGTTGTCAGAAGCCGGACCGTGTCCGCTTGAAAAAAAATTCAGTGAAGTTTAGTTTAACGGGTTTAGGCTCAATTCTACGTAGAATATTGCTTGCATTGAAAAAAAAGACAACGAGTTTTCAAATGTTTAAAAATGGTTTTTTGTTAAAAAAATGTTTTTAGAAGAAGTCATATTTTCATCAATTACTATCTCTATCGGCATTAAAAATGCTTTTGAAATCATACACAACTTTAACTTATATTCGCGAATGACAAGTTACAGTAACCGGAGGTCACCGTAAATAGGTACGAAAAATCGATAGTTTTAAAAACAACAGCGACTTCGGTCGATTTGGCTGCGTACCCTGCCTGGTGAGCATCATATTTTCCATCAACCTCTCAAATCAATATGGAAACACTGAAACGTTGTGATATAGTTTTCGTACCCTTGGAAAGTAAAACAATGACACTTGTTCTATCCGCCAGCTTTCCCGTAACATTTTCCAATTAACCCCACTCACTCCAATCCCCCAGACACCAAAAGTGAAGTGGAAATGTTTATTATAACAACAACAAGTATAAATATGCCTTAGGGCATTGACCATTATGACAGCCGTATCAGCACATAAGATGGCAAAGGAAAGGAAGCGAAAGCCAATGAGGGCAACTCTCGTGGAAAGGGCGCCTAACAACACTGATTACCGGCATCTGAGATGGAGACTATCACACTCAAGGGAGACTACGGGAAACTAGCCTAACTAGACTGAATCGTGTGTGAAACACTATGACCTGTATGACTAAACCGTGTAAAAATCATTGATATCAACCGCTGAAGCAGTGGTTTCTCTATATAAACTCTGATGGCTGTGTATCACAAGAAAAACGGGAAATGTACGTATCACGAGTGGCTGAGATTCAGAAGAAAGAGAGCATTTGAGATGGCAAGGGAGGTTTGAGAGGGAGTGGGACTAGGAGGAGAGGGCGTCCTGAAGACGAGAGACCAACGAAGGGTCGGCGGTTGAGAGATCCAAGTCGAAGGAGAGGGCAGTTTTCGAAGGCTGCAGACAAGAGGACGGGTGGGACATCAACACCTCAGCCACTCTGAAAAAGGGAAAGATTAGAACACTAAAAATCTTCTTTTTTAAGAACTACCGTTCCGAATGTAAAAATCTTAACAGATAGCGGGCAATCCAGAAACACCCTATATACAATTTTAATGGCCAACGGTAAAACAGATCATGCTCGAGATTTTAAACTACTAGAGTTCGATTTCTTCCGACAAAACAATTTGCGTTTAGTATTATGCATTAGTTCAAGGCACGATTTCGAGCCGATCGGTTATGCCATGATTCTTAGTCGCGCAATATAAGTTCTTGGTGCATAAAAAAATAAAATCGTGCATTATTTGACTTCAGAAAAAAGTATCGACATAATCCAACACACGCTTTTCCGTTTTACATATCCCATCGCACGGAACAAATTCTTTATTTAAGTTTTGCGACATTTTTTCCAACACACTTTTGAAATTGGCAACGCCGGATTTTGCTCAAGAATGCCACAAAATGGTAAATAGGCATTTTATTTACTTTTGGGCGGTGTCGTCATTTTGAAAAGTATTTTTTAAAGGGTAAGGTTATTGTTAGATTTTTTGGCGAGATGATGGGGGAAAGAAACGTATGTATAAACGGCCCGTCCACTATATACACCCAGTAAGACTGCCACCCACACGACCAGGGTTCGATCCCGGTCGGCGAAATTCTTTTTTTGTACAACTAATATTGACCTATTTGTAAACAAATATACACTATTCAGGTATTTTAAAAAAAGTTTAAAAAAATAATTATTGCATCCATATATACAAATTTTTGATTTTCATAAACAAGCCGGGCAGCCAGAAAAAAATCTCTCGGCCACGCCCCACTGTAGCAGCAAAAGTCGAGTGGTCATCCTTTAAAAAAGCAACAAACACACTGTGTGCCTGTATGTCTGTCTCCAAAATTCACTTTTGTAATGGGAAACCCCTTTTGAAAAAAAAAGGTCAATAAAGGTTAAGAATTCCGTCAGTACCCACCGATAAATCTGATCCTCATTGGTGAGGGCTGCTATCCTCCTCTGCATCTCCTTCGTCGTTAACACCGGGTGTTTTTTAGGCGGCGGCGTCAGAGACCCACACGTGGACGGGGAACTCGAGTCCTGAAAACGGCTGATCACAGTACTCCCTGGGTGTAACCCCTACCGTTTCCAACGGCGCTTTCTTCTCTTCGGCCGTCTTGTTCGGAGCCGTTTTCACCGGTCTGTTCGGCGTCACCGGCATGCTGGGAACAGGCTGGCTACTGGTGCTCGCCTTAACCAACTCCACCACCTTTTCCGCCTTCTTCTCCTGAAACAATCGAATAAAACGTGGAAAAATACATTTGAAAAAATCTGGCAGTTAGCTGAAATGCTGCCTAAAACCTTAAAATGACCCATGAATATTATGCTGAAACTTATGGGTCAAAAAGTCCGACAGTTTCAAAATCAACCAAAACGCGTCGCGACGCGCGAAACTCCGTGAATGCCTGCCAAGCAAAAAAGGACAAACCTTGCAATAAAATTTTTTTAAGCGTCTCGACGCGTTTTTGGTTGATTTTTAGATGACATTTTCGGATTCAGCATCGAAAAATCATCTAGAAACATGCATATTAGGCGTAGAAAATATTTTTTAAAAAATCCATAAAAAATTGAAATTCAGTGTGAAACATTGGCAGACAGACTAGAAAAAAAAAACTACAATTTTGGTTATTCTTGGGTAAATCTCTTTTTTAATTTATTTCTCTCTTTTTCATTTCAAGCAAAAAAAACATCGACCGTGATTTTCGGTTGAGGAAGTCGCACCGAAGCGAATTTATTAGTAGGGGGACTTCCGCCACACGTCGCATGTGGGGGGTCGCGCAAAACGAACCCCACAGGTAGTTCATGTATGTTTGCAAGTGATAATTTACGAAAAACTAGTGACAATGTTCGACTTTAAGTGCTTACTAAACGTAGATTTCAAAACAGAAGTGAATTTTTCCTGGAAAAGTCAAAATTCGCTAAGCATGTTTTTCACGGGACTAACTTTTAATGTGGTCAAAAATCGAGACAGGCAACAGGTTTACAGTTTTTAGAAATTAAAAAGACACCAAAAACATGCAAAACTTGGTAATCCAATATTTCAGCCAAATCTGATACGTTTTTTTTAAACATTCAGTGCAAATATGGACATTTCTCGATACTTACGGTGCTTAAAAAATAAAAACAAAAAATAACCTCGGGAAACCTACCGTTTCAACTGGAGACTTGGTCTTCTCCCTCTTCTTCTCACTTTTCTCCTCTTTCCTCCGCTCCTTCTCCTTCCGCCTCTTCTCCTTCTCCTCTTTCTCCTCCTTAGTCTTCTCCTTCACCACCTCCTTATCCTTCTTCTCCTTTTTCTTCTTCGGATCTTTTGAAGACTCACGAGAAGACCTGAAAAAGGTAAGATTCCCCTCAGCAAAGAAAGCAAAAATTACCTGTCCTCATCGAGTTTCAGTATTTTCGACGGCGGGAACAACGTATCCATCTTCATCTCCCTTTTGTTGTTGTCTTCGGAGCTTTTCTTCCTTTTCGGCCCGTACTTACTCGCCAGTTCCGCAAACGAAGGGGGACAGTCCTTTAACTCGAAGCGAACCTCCTGCTCCGTGTGGCCTTTGCGGTCTGAAAAGCGCACAATAACCATAGATAATAACCATAATTTGGCGTTTGGTGGAAAATGATGCCACAAATACCCGAGGGGGCTCGATTTTGAGGCACCATGTGGAGCTCGCAGATCGAACCCCCCCTAACGCCCTGTATCTAGTCAATTTTGAGCGGCTCGAAATCGATAAAATAATGTTTCATGCTGCTTTAAACAACTTAATAACGTGTGTTATTAAAATAAAAGTCAATACAAGTTGTACAAAAAAGAATGTCACCGACCGGGATCGAACCTTGGTCGTGTGGGTGGGAATCTGACTGGGTGGTCGGGCCGGTCCAACCAAAAATATTAAACTGGCTTGACCCGGAGTGAGAACCCGTACAAGTGGGCCAGTGCTTTGAAATTTTATTATTTGACGGGCGAAATTACTGCAGACTGTAAAACCATTGATTCTTTTTAATGAAACGAAGGCAAAAGGAAAGTCTCAAGCATTACACTTTTCGCCATACACAAAAAATAGGCCACACCCCTTTCGTAAAACTCTGTTTTGATGTATTTATGGGTAATTCAAATATCAAAATCAGAATAATCTTACTCATTTCTAAGAATAGTCGAAGTAGGAGTGGTGGGCACTAAATCAGTGTACGGAATAAGCTAGTGTTTGATTTAATGTCCGAGATATATACAGAATGGCTGCAGGCACCGCTGCTGATGGTACAGCTGACGAAAAACAAACTCAGGAGCTGCATAATCGATCGAACATGAACAGGTTTTATTGTTATATTTTCGTGTTAATGTGGAACAATTGCACGTCGCAACATCGCTACAAAACATGTATTTCAGATTTGGGACCATAGATAACCCAGATTAAAATTAATCCATAATAATTTTGGCAGGCCCGGTACGCCATAAGCACAAACCTCCAAATATGGGGCGAAAGGCATATCAATGTCGTTGATTGTTGTGGTTTACATTGAATTCAATAAAAAAAAAACAAACGGAGGCCATTTTCGAAAAGAGGACACAAATTAGACCAATTTCCAAAATTGGGTGTCGTTTTAAAGAATTTTGAACGTGCACTGCTTGTAAAACAATGAAATTGCATACACGTTCCTTATGTTACATTTTACTACGTATGTACCCTTACGCAGTGTGGGGCGGGCCGGGCCGAGGGATTTTTTTTGGATGCCCGGCCCGGTCCGAATATAAAAAATAAATTTTTTTATAAAACGGCTCAATAATTTTTTAAACTGTTTTAAATAACTTAATAATGTTTGTTACTAACATATAAGTCAATATTAGTCGTACAAAAAAGAATGTCACCGACCGGGATCGAACCCTGGTCGCGTGGGTGACAATCTGGCTGGGTGGTCCAGGGTCGGGCCTACCAAAAATTTTCAAATGGTCCGGCCCGTGAAAACCCCGATTTATGCCACAAGTAGTACACATTGTCACCCCCTCTATTTGCGGGACTTTACTTTTTAAGCCCCTCCGTACCTTGTCAAGGTATGTTTTCGGCAAATGTTCTTAGAAAAGGAGGCCTGTCCCAATTTTTCGAGGCTTTAAATAATAGAAGCCTAAAAGAAATAGATCAGTAGTGTTATTATAGTCAATAAAATCAAGTTCAGTTGAGAACAAATGTTTAAAAAAAGAATGATTTCGGGGTTGCTAAACACAACTCGTTCGTTCTGTACTTTCAACTCTGATGCCACCCACACGGCCATAGTCAGCAGATTGATAACCGGCCGTTCTCTCCCGCAAAACAACGAAAAAACAAAAGAAACGCCACGTACCGAGAGTTACGAGCATGTCATAGGTGTACTTTATGGGCTTAGCTCCAGGGTAGTTGAAGTGAATCTCCAACTGGGGAGGGAAGGATCCGTAGCCAGTCTCCGAAACCTTAACATTACTCCCTATTAAGGCCTTAACGAACATTTAAACTAACCTCAAAGGGGGGATGTTTGACGGTGCGGATGGGGACTTCGTACGAGTTGTGGAGGGTGAACTTCACCTGGAAAGGGTGGAAATGTTGTGTGATCGGGAGGAAATCACACACACGGAAAGGCCAATCGATCACACGCCGCCGCCACGACGTGTTTTCCGAGAACGCCTGCACAAGAAGAAGTGTCGCTGCTGTATTCACGGCGTGTCCACAGACAGAAAGAGGGGGCGGTTCCCCCCAGCAGCTACGCACTGCGGCGATCGCCGCAAGCATACGAGTTTTCTCCCACCCCCCGAGAGAAGCAGCGCTGGGCTGTGATCTCAATCTCGCGGATATTCGAGCTGAGACAACACGAGATGGAGATCTTTTTTGAGAGAAAGAAATTGTGATTTGGAACAGTTTGTGATGCTCAATTGGTGGGACACAGTTTGTATTTACAAACTCATAGCTCGAAAAGTCCCTGATAACCATACTTCGGGAGAGACCGTTATTTGACGTACCCACCCGTAACTTTTAGGGCCTAAAATGAGGTAGCCCCCTTAACTTTGTGCCCTCGGGGCTGATTTTATCGAAAAGAGTACCTAATCCCCCTTAACTTCTACGTTTCCAGAGTCTCACCCCCCCCCCCCCCGCAACCTGGAGTAAGCTGACAATACCCTCCCGAGGCATACCTGGGCAACCAACCGCAGGGGTCATTTTGTGCATACTTGCCAACCACCGCGAACCGCGGCGGCGGGGGTGTCGCAATTTGATTTTTCCCAAATTTTTGTAAATGGAGGGGGCCCGCCGCAAATTTTGAAAAGGTTTTCTAATAGAGGGGGCTGTCGCAAAATATACCTCTGCGGTACGTAGACTAGATCTGATTTTGTGACAGCTCCCTCTATTAGAAAACTTTTAAAATTTTGCGGCGACCCCCCCCCCCCCCCTTTATGAAAAGTGGGTAAACGTCAAATTGCGATACCCCCGGCGCCCGCAGAGGTTGGCCAAGTATGTCCCGAGGTATGCTGATAACCCAAAAATACGACCAAACTTACACACCGATCAATCGATATTGCATTATTTTTCAAACTTATACCAATATGGCGTGAATTAGAACACAACTACAAACTTATGGCACACCTCTGTGTAGATCATACCTGTCCGATACGTACTTGCAGTAGAAACGGTAATGTTATGGTGAAAGGACCATACCCGGTAGCCTACCGGTAGGGTCCGGCAACGTACCCTCCCTTAACTAACTTTAGGATTTATATTATTACCAGATTGTGGTTGCAAACCACCCTTAAAAATAGACCGTTCATACTGTATACCAACCATGGCTACCAAAATTTTTCACGGTCTGGCCCAGCCCGGGCCGACTCGCTCAGGCCCGGGGCCCGAACAAAAATTTATGCCTTATTTCAATGTAAAAATCTTTTTTCGGGCCGTCCCGCTCACAAATTTTTCTCGGCCCGGCCCGCGATTTTGCCGTGGTTGTTGCATACCAATATTAACCTAAGGAAGACGAACATACACTCCCAAGGTACGTAGATCCCGCAAACGGGGTACCGGAATCACACCATGCCACATACCATGTTTTGTTAATGTTTTCGCCGAAACAGGTCTGTGCCAACGTATTGTAAGAACATTATGTCCAGGTATGGACCATACATGGGCAAGCTCCCCAATATGGGGCGGTAGGGGCGTCGCAATTTTAAGTTTTCGGCAGTTTTTCTTAGAAAAGGAGACCCGTCGCAAATTTTCGACGCTTTCAACAATTGAAGGGGGGCCTCGCAAAATTGACCCCCGCGGTAGGTTGCCCAGGTATGGTATGGACTCAGCTTTTGGGGATCGAGAACACAGGCGGGGGAGAGGGGGGCATCGCATTAAAAAAAAATTTTGTTTTTTTTTTAGGAATTCGAAGTTTGATGCACGGAGCCGGAAAAATGTTTGTTCAGAGAGTGATTTGTCTTTTTTTCATTTTAACAACAAAAAATTAAGATTCGCATTTAAAAGCGTGGTTTTATGTCCACCTACGGCGAACTTGGATAAACCCCAAAACATAGGAAACCGGGTCCAGCCAGGCCGCACTCTGGCGGCTCGGGGGGGGGGGGGGGGGTCACGCCAAGAAATATTTTTATAAACGAGGGGGTATCGCTAGGCTCCGCGATAGGCAATTTTTAAACGAAGAGGGTCTCGCAACGACCCAAGGGACGGATCTGTACCCATGTATGTTTCTTAAACCGCGAGACTTAGGACACGGTCCTTAACAAACACATGGATGTGGGGCTACGGAACTCCGGAGGCACCTTTGGCGGAGCCTGCCACTGGAACCGCTAACCGTTTCCGTTATGTTCGCTAGTTTGAAAGCCGTTTCAAACAGCGTTGGTCATTTTCTTGTTAGAGCTTCCAGCCGGGTATTCTGCACAATTTTTATTGTTGAGGCCATTTATGAACATGCTACGTTTGGGGTTCATTTTGCGCGACCCCCCCCCCCCACAATTGCGTAAACGCAAGTCCTCGAAGCAAGAAATCCAGATCAGTACGATCTGGATTTCTTTAGTCAAAATCACATATTTTCCACGGTTAAAGATAACAGAACGGCCAGAGTAACCAACTAATCGATAAAACAACATTTATACTTGACATACATTGCCAACACTTTCACATCCGTGGCTTAGCGACGACAGCGCAACCCAAAATTTAACTTTAAAGCCACCATTGCCTCATCGGGCAAAGGATTGGTCACATTTTGAGCGGCAAATCTCACAATTCGCCGATTCTCACCATTGTCTGCGCGATAACTCAAAGAAAATCAAATAAAAGAAAGAAACTAAACCAACCTTGCTTATGAAACTGCGGTCGACGAATCTGTGCGGTGAGAGGGGCCGCACGAAGACCGTCCAGCGGAATATGTGGCCGTTGGCATTTGGCTCCTTCAGCAACTCCGAATCATGACCGACCAAAAGCTGAAGAGAGAAACCAAAACTATTAACTTTAAACTTTAGAAAAAGACTTTTGAAATAGAGAAAAGTAGAAAAGAAAAACTCACAGTGATTAGTGTGCGCTCGCGCCCAGCCATTTTCCCGAAATCTACATGTAATCTGAAAATAAAATAAATTGAATTGAAAGAAAACAGTAAAATTGAGAAAAAAAACACAAAGAGAGGTATACAAAGCGAGTAAAATCTAAATCAGAACATTGAAATTCACAGCTACAGTAGATTTTAAATTCCCGGAAGCAAATATTCCGTGCGGGACCCAAAACAGAGACAAGGAAATCTTCAATTGGCAGCGAAGGAATGGTTTTAACAGTGAAATTCAGGCATACAGTACCACATCGATGAAAACTGAATTTACTTTAACCAAATTCAGTCCTTTAAGCAACAGTGAAAATAAAAAAAACATTAGAAGTGAAAGATACAGTAAGCAAGTTCTTTTGGTACAGACAAATTCCGTGCGGACCACAAAATCTCATGGGGTACTGTAAGAACGCAAATTTTGGTGCGGGCCGGCCCGCGTGTTTAGAAATTCCGTTACGGGCCGGCCCGGTACCCAAAAAAAAGACTAATCATGGTTTTCACGTGGCCTTACGAAGTACCACCACGCGTGGTACGCCGTGCCGCCGGCTGACACACCGTGACGTTTCTCAACGCAAAATTTTCGGAAACCGCCGTTTGGCGCGCAAAAATTTGAATACTATCCGGCTTCTTCCAGTCGAAAATTCCACAAGAATATTGGAGTTTTGGGAATTTACCATGCTTTTGCTGTAAGTTAACGTTTATAATAGCAAACTATACAAATTTCGGGTTAGAACGGGAACAACATGCCGTGTAAAAACCAAAAAGAACGAAAAATATGTGCGTAGCGATTGTAACAAGGCCCGGGTGTCACGAACGAATCGCGCCAGCTGACTGGCAGCAAAGAAGTATCGGAGCCTGGGTGGGATGACGATTTTATCGCATTTTTCGACGATTTTTTTCATAATTTTACGATATCTTAATTAGGTAATTTAGGGATTAAGCTTAATTCCAATTAGCGCCAGTCAATTAGGGGGTGGAAATTGCGACAAATGCGCAAATAAAGCGAGGTAAAGTGCAGGATACGCAGCGGTCGCAAAGTAAACTACAATCTGGGTCAGCGAATCGGCAACCTGCGGACAGACAGAACACACATGGGCGATTCGCGCACACTTGTGCAACGAGCCAAAGGAGTTTCCTGACAGCAGGAAGCACGGCTGGCACGGAAGGTACGTCAAAAAGTCAGGTGGTATAATGTAGGTCGAAGCCATTTAAAATGCTTAAATTTTACCATTTAGCCGATAAAAATCAATTTTAGTAAACATAGAACAGTTGGGGAACAAAAAACGACACAATCCCTGCAGATCTGGGGGGAAGGGTTTGCAAGCAATGCAAACCCGCAAGCAATGCAAAAGAGGTTAAATTTTGTATAAAAATTAAACTTAAATTTTATAAAAACTGGTAATTTTTAAATACTGCCGAATAAAACAATAACGCGGTCGCAGGAACGTGGAAAACCCGGAAGGATTAAATGTGCCAATGTGAAGCATGAAATTTGGCGCAAATCGTTTCGGGACCAAAAAATTTCATTGCAGACCTAACGAATTGGGGATTATTACCATTTGTCTTTTCATTTTTCTAGATTAGTTTAAGAGATTTAGTTTTTAAAATGAAAAAAAACAAGGGAAAAATAAAGCCATACCGAAAAAAACGAAACGGTATTTCCGATTAGTTCCATTCAAATAAGGAAAAAAGCCATATTCCGAAATTACTACATTTACATTTTTGAATTCTGCGCGCATTTTCGCGACGATAGTGAATTCCGGGCTTGCAGGGTTTAAGGGAAAGGGTTTGTATGCAATGCAACGTGGGAAAAAAGTTTAACTTTGTATAAAAACCAATGAAAGTTAAATTTAAAAAAAACTGTCTTAAAAATAAAAAAAAAACCCCCGCGCGGACGCATGGACGTGGAAAATCCGGAAGAATTAAAAGTGCAATGGAGCGCAGAAAATTTGGCAGCTTTCGTTCCGGGACCTATCGCTTTCGCTGCAGGACCCAACGTCTTGAAGCTTTTTTTCCTTGAATAATACTTTTTCTCAGACTCTATTTCATTGACTTTTTCCTTTTAATTTTGAATTTAAAATTTGCGGAAAAATAGTAATACAACAAATAAAAAATCGCTTTTTAAATAAGGGAAAAAACATTTCAATTCAATTACGGCAGAATCCGGCAGAATTCTATGCGCGTTTTGCAGCTTCAACTGATGAGTGATTTGGGATTGTGCGAGAATGAGTCACATGTTGTTGTTTCCGCCGTGAGAAAGAGAACAACAATGTTCCCGCAGTGTACCGAACTGGAACACAAAACGGGTTACACAAAACGTGGCAATTGGGGCAATTTTTTCATCAAAAGGGTATTGTTTTGTTTTAGGGAGAGTGAGAGAGAGAGAAAGAGAGAGAGAGCGAGAGAGAGAGAGAGAGAGACAGAGGGGCCCTTTGCATTGCCGCATTCGCCGAAAATGATTCCTAATCGAACACACGTGACAGTCGCCATTTATATCAAAGCCCCCCGTAGAAAAGGAAATTTCCCCCGTAAACAACATGCAAATGCCAGCAGCTGATAAAGAACATTCGCAATATAATCGATAGTGTCATTTTTATCGCCCGGACACCTTTGCCGAACGAAATTGGTGATAAGGCCCCTCCGATGCTCCCGAGCGGGCTCAAAATTGGATCAAAATTAGCCGAAATTTCCATAAATTGAGCGGGTTTCTCACTTTTTCATCGAAGGCATGAGGGTGGCCGACCGCAGGAGGGAGAGACAAGAGAGAAGGTGGGAACGGGTGACGCGAATTTACGCAAAATGACGAAAGAACGCCTTCGGGAAGTGACGTGAAGAAAGACTAATAAGGTAGTCGAAATCCAAATGAAACCGGGAGGGGATGTGGGGAAAAGAGCAGCTGACCCGAACACGTGACATGCGGGTTTCCTGGGACGGTGATAAGACTTCGGAGGAGGAAATTAAACATTTCGTAAATGGGAAGAAAAGGAGAAAAGAGTTAATTGCAGGGGAAACATAGAAATTGAACATGCTCAAAGACTGAGTATGTGTGTGTATGTATGTATGTGTGTGTATGTGTGTGTGTGTGAGAGAGAGAGAGAGAGTGTGAGTGTGAGTGTGAGTGTGAGTGTGAGTGTGAGTGTGAGTGTGAGTGTGAGTGTGAGTGTGAGTGTGAGTGTGAGTGTGAGTGTGAGTGTGAGTGTGAGTGTGAGTGTGAGTGTGAGTGTGAGTGTGAGTGTGAGTGTGACTG